>OZ005737.1:48321577-48811577 GCA_963930755.1 Eudasyphora cyanicolor | reverse complement strand
CATGCAACATATGCCATACATGAGACATGTTCGGCTATACTTATTGACAGAGAAAAGTTTTTTATTCACTTGTATATATAAACTTTAGTTTTTTGTTTGGGGGGGTTTAAGACAAATTTTGCTGTATAATCTGAACACGAGAATTATTTTTCGGGTATTTCGTTTTGTACTTATAATAACATAAGAGTAAAATAAAATATACTTTGATGAGGTTAAAAGAACGATATCATGTGTGCATATTTTTTGTCAATTTTATATGAAGGTTTTCTTTTTGATAATACTATAAAGACCTTTTTAGGCTCACAAACACCCTCACATACGAGTATTAGTTGCGTTGGAATAGTTTGCAGAATATTTTTGTTGCTAATGTATTTGATTTATGATACCCTACAATTATTTCGAACAATGACATTTGGGATTGTATTTGCTATCAATATAACTCATGAGTTTCTACAGAAGGTATAGCATATTAATTATTTCGAAATTCAATAATGTATACATGTATTCGAAGATATAAAAAAATCATATATATTTTAAAAGAGAAAATTTTTTTCTTTTTAAAAAAGGGGTAGCTCTATTTGGAAGAACAAAATATCAAAAGGATGAACATTGAAAATAATTAAATTATTTTTCTATTTTTTCGGCTCAATGTTCTTACACTGCTCTAAAAATTCCCAAAAATATGTTCGGGTAATGTAGAGCCCAAAGAGTGGATTAAAAATACAAACTCATTTGGATCTGTCCCAAATTTTGCAACTTTCACGGGCAAAAAGCAAATTTTTAGAAGGTCGATATATTAAAACGTACAAGTAAAAACGATCAGTCAATCTAACTTAAACCGACTCATGTATTTCCCCCATTTTCAGAGATTTTTTTCTTTGTCTGCCAGGCTATAGTAATTGTTATGTTAAGGCTCATGTATACAGGGACAAGCCCGCAACGGTTGACGAACTGGAAGCGAATATTGAAGAATTTGTTCGCTAGATACCGGCCGAAATGTTGGAGAGAGTATGCCAAAATTGGACCCAGAGTAAACATTAAATTATATAGACCATTCTATGGACTCAAATAAAGATTTCATACATTTCTCAAAATTTCATTTTTTTTAAATCAAATCCGAAAGCTCTTAAAAAATCTTTCGTTATTTATATATTTGTGTGGGATGGTACTAGAAGAGGATTTGACTAAATGTCCATTTTTATGTGAACGGTAGGCACTTCAAAAATATTTTATTGTACCGAATTTTAAGCGTTTATTTTTTACAGTTACACAACTTTAAATTAAAATAAAGCTAAGAATAATGTTTCACGTAAGGGTCCATAATCACTCGTCTAGTCCCATACACCAGAGACAAATGAAGTCCTGGAAATATTCCAACATTCCAGTAAAGTTTAATATCTCGAAATAAGAGCTGGATTCAGCATGGTCTAAATAGGCAAATCGTTCATTCCATGTCAAACTGAACCCCTTTTTTGGGATACCATTCCCAAACATATTTTATAGTTGGCAAAAAAAAAATTTGTCCAGATGTTATAAGCATCTGAAATCTGTGAAAATAGGAAAATATTATCAAAAGGCGTAGGTTTAGAGTTCTGTATTTTCGGAACGTGTGGACGGATTCTTAGAAATAAAGGACCATTTTAAAACTCGTATGTTGTTCTTTTTATAGCAGAGATTCATGTTTGCACCCTTAAAGTTTTTGTTGCATCCGATGCATCTGCAAATTTAATTTGCATTTTACACATCAATGACACCAACTTAAAATTCTGTGAAAAAATAGTTATATGAAAGTAGCTCCAAAAATTAGAACTTCTTCGCATAAGTAATATAGAAGTTATTAGAGAATCAATAGTTTATTAAATGTTAACCCTCTGTGTGGTATATACTAGAAGGAGTGGACCAATATGGCCCATCTTCGAACTTAGCCGGAGATAGGAAAAAATATTACCACATACCAAATTTGAAGTCAATCGGTTACTCCTTTTGAGAGACATCGTGCGGACCAGCCAGCAGACAGACAGACAGATAGACAGGCAGACGGATGGACATTGCTCAAATTACTTAAAATTACTCAAAACGAATTTCCACCGAACATACTTGGGGTCTTAGGTCACTCCTTCGATGTGTTACTTTTGGCCCTCGTCGCACTAAAGTGAGGGTATAATTAGTGGGATGGGACTTGTATATATACCTATCAAAATAATGATAAACATCTATCTAAATAGAAGTTGAATCACATATTTTAGCATTACTCGATAACCATTTATCGCAGTATTTTCAGGAAAACTTTAATAATATTAAAGACATTGTGAAAAATAAAATTTTTGAGAAGATTTTATACATTTTTTAATTAAAATCTCTTAAAAACATAGACTACTTCACAGTTAGTTTTTATACACTCCACCATAGGATTGGGGAGGTATATTCATTATGTCACTCCGTCTGTAAAACCTCTAAATATTGAGCTGAGAACCCATAAAGTTTTTAAGATTTTTAGACATATATACGTCTAAATGTCTTAAAATTCGAAGACGATTTAGTCATGTCCGTATGCTGTAATCACGCTGCAGTACAATAATTGAGCTAGTTTTACCCTTTTCTCGCTCTGTGTACAGATTTCGGTGCATAAGTTGATGGAATTAGATAAACCACAAACATAAAAGTTTTATCCCAAAAAAGTTTGTTATTATCTAAAAAACTTTAGAAGTTATAAGCACATACATTTCAAAATTGTGAAAAAAGTCCTATAAATGTTCATATCTTTATCCATTCTTTTATAAGTTGTGACCAAACTATTTGTTCTGAAGTTACTGGTCAGTTACAGAAAACACGAGGGTCAGCACTGATCACGTGAGATCTTTCCGCAAAAAATTATAGCTCATAACTTTTTGAAATGTGATTTCAAGTGTTTTTTTGTTTTTTGACCCCGGCCAGCGCCGCCCGCGATTTAATGAAATAACACTAAGGAAGCGGTTATAGCTGCTTGAAATACCACCGCTGTAGCTTCCCAAACCTTTGTTAAACTTGCTTGAATTTTTTTGATAGCGTATTTCGCGGAGCACATCGACAGTTATGTATAGGTTGAGCTGAATTAATTATCCCAGATGGCTGTTGACCTGGTGAATCCAAAAATCAGGGGGCCGTAACAAAATAATGAATCGCTGAAATTTTATTCACTTTTTTCAATTTTTGCAAAAATTGCAAATTTTGTCCTTGGCATTTTTAATAGTATAAGCAATGATCGTCAAGGCACACCCAGTGCGGGGTACAGATATGGCGGAAGTGTGTATGAAAGAAAAGGATTTTTAACGATCTTTTCCGAAATCAGAGGGCCGTCATTTTATTTTCATGATTGTGCAAATTATGCCCATTGGAAACATTATATTTCCACAAAAATAATGTTCGTATGAAAATTTTACCTGGTCGATTTTTGGATTTTTTGGTTTTGCTATATTTATCCGAATAATGAAGCTACAGCGAATATTTTGTCATAGGCTGATAGAAATGCTAATGTTCTATGATAGTATTTTTAGTTTTCCGAATTCCGCTGAAAATTGCATTTTATACAATTTTTTTTAAATTTCAATTTGGAACCCCATATCTTTCGCGGCCTTTGATGAAATTTATTCACAACAACGGTTTTTGTATGTTTATGTTTTTATCTTCGTCTGTTGTAAAAGCAGTAGTGGATGTGCTCGCCAAAAAAATATTGAAAAAAAAATTTGGCGAAAAAATATTGAAAAACCAGTAAGGAAAGGCTAACGTCGGGCGGGGCCGACTATATAATACCCTACACCACTCTCGTAATATTGAATAACTCTGATATATAAATTTTGTAATTCATGTATAAATTGTTTACATACATTTACTTTTGGGACATTTTATACTTAAATAATACCCTGTACCACAGTGTGGTGTAGGTTATAAAAACGATTGGATCTAAAGAGCCAAATCGTATGAAACATATATATGGGAGCTATAGCTAAATCTTTACCGATTTTCTTCAAATTCGGCAATGTTGGTTCATGGATCAAGAAACTCTACCATTCTAAATTTCAAAACGATTGGATGTAAAATATAGCTTCTATAGAACTAAAGGGCCAAATTGGACGAAACATATATATGGGAGCTTAGCTATAGCTTAACTGATTTTCTTCAAATTCGGTAGTGTTGGTTCATGGATCAAGAGACTCTACCATTCTAAATTTCAAAATGATTGGATGTAAAATACAGCTTTTACAGGACTAAAGAGCAAAATCGGACGAAACATATATATGGGAGCTATAGTTAAATCTTAACCGATTTTCTTATATATGGGAGCTATAGCTAAATCTTAACCGATTTTCTTCAAATTCGGCAATGTTGGTTCATGGATCATGAAACTCTACCATTCTAAATTTCAAAACGATTGGATGTAAAATGCAGCTTCTATAGAACTAAAGGGCCAAATCGGACGAAAGATATATATTGGAGCTATATCTAAATCTGAACCGATTTCAACCAAATTCAATAGCGATCTTAACAGCTGCGAAATACTCTAAACTGCAAAATTTCAGAACGATCGGAGTGAAATTGCGACCTGTAGTCGACGAACAACTTTACATGGACAGACGGACGGACGGACAGACATGCTTAAATCGACTCAGCTAGTGATTCTGAGTCGATCGGTATACTTTAAGGTGGGTCTAGCTGTGTTATTTTCAGGTGTTACAAACATCTGCGTGAAACAAACTTATAATACCCTGTACCACATTGTGGTGTAGGGTATAATTAAAAAATTTTGATATTTCCCCATAAATACTTCTTATAGTTGCAGGTAACTCGGGATTGGATTGAAAATGGCCAACATAGGTCCATTTTTTGATATAGCCCCCATAATAGCATCTCCCCGATTTATCTTCTTAACGTCATAGAGGCCATAAATGTCAACTGATTGGAATTGGTAACTGTTGTTTATTTATACCTGAAATCCTTTACAACGGTATTCATAGGTCCATGTTGTGATACAGCCCCCATACAAAGGTCTTTGTAGACCTGACTTCGTAACGTCACAAAAATCTTAAATTTCAACGCATTGGGCTGAAATTTGGCATCATTTGCTATGGACCAAACTTGTAACACATCGAAGACCTCAAGTATATTCGGCGGAAATCCGTTTTAGGGCATTTTAGGTCATTTGAGCAATGTCGGTCCGTCTGCCTGGCTATAGCGCACGATAACTCTCGAAAGGAATAACGGATTGACTTCAAATTTGGTATGTGATAATATTTTTTCTATCTCAGGCTAAGTTGGTCAACGCCTTCTAGAACCTCCCTCACAAAGGGTTAAAATTTAGTGAAATATTCATTCTTCATATTTGTATTATTGTTATTATTACGACATGTTTATATATGATGACAAACTTACGGCCTGTTTCTGTATTTCTAACGAAAGTCTCTGCGAACGAAACCCAGTCAGCCACTTTCGTCAGGAATTTGGTTTCTCTAATGTTCTATCGTTCGTTCGCCTGGCCTTACGTCAATGACGTTAGCAATTTACCAATTGGAAAATAATGTAATTGCCAGATCAATAATTTCACAACTTCCGGTCTAAAAAAGCACACATTTTTGTATGGTCGACCTTAGCAAATACATCTCTGTACTATTTACACTAGCGGTGGCCAAAAAAGCAACCCTGGGTTGTCAGCTGAGCTGCACCAAGACTCTCATTTCTTTCTCTCTCTCTCTCTCTCTCACGTCTCTCTCATTGTGCACTGATAATTTTTTTCCATCTTAGCGAGCAACCAATATTGACATCTTTATGCTAAAATGTGTACACATATGTACACAATTTTATTATTATTTAATTGTTTTTACCATAACTATATTAATATCTACTTATTTTTTGCCTTCAATAATGTTTATTTTGTCATTGTTCCTATCAGGCGACAAATAAAACAATGTGACTCGATCTGACATTTGTGTTCGCCGAAATGACAGCAAAGAGAGATAGAGAAACCAAAATTTGCACTGAAATGATTACGTTTTCCTACGAGTTCATTATCGTACGACTTCTCGTTGTGATGGTAGTTAGTGAAACCCAAATCAGCTGTTTGTCGTCTGGCAGGCGAACGAAAGCAAATTTTTAAGTTACAGAAACAGGCTGTTAGTCTATTTACAAAGTCTTTCCAATTATCTCGATTATTTGCTAAAAATCTTAATTCATCAATGGAAGAGTTGGTTTCTGCTATTAGAGTTCTTCTCCATGTATTTCTTGGTCTGCCCCTGTTGCGCTGACCTTGAGGATTCCGTTGAAGAGCTGAGTGTGAGATTTCATTTCGGCTTTTTCTGAGCGTGTGTCCAAGCCAGTCATACTTTCGCTTGGTGATATCGATTCTTATTTCCTGTTGGCATGTTATATTCCATAGGCGTGTATTTGATATAGTTTGAGGCCACCAAATTTTCAGTATATGTACCTCGAAGGCATCTGTTTATGAATACTTGCAGTTTGTTGGTTATAGTGTTGGTAATAAGCCATGTTTTGGAACCGTATAATAAAATAGACTTCACACATGCATTGAAGATGTTCATTTTTGTTTTGAGGACTATGGTTTCTGATGACCAAATATTTCGAAGAGACGCAAATGCACCTTGCGCTTTCTTTATTCTGTTTTCCACGTCCTCCATCGTACCACCAGTTGTTGATAAAATGCTGCCAAGATATTCTAAACGATCAACATTTTCTATTTCGCTGTTGTAGATTTTAAAAGGCTGATCGTTGTTTGCGTTAATCCTCATGGTTTTTGTTTTGCCACTATTTATCTTTAAGCCAAGTTTGCGTGACTCTTCCGATAATTTATTTACCAAGTTAAATATTCAAATTGTTGGTTGTTAGAAGAACCGCATCGTCAGCATAATCTAGATCACCGAGTTTCCTGAACATTTTCCAATTTAGGCCAGTTGGGGTAGTGTCCAGGTTTTCAAATACCGTATCAAGTACAGTGATGAATAGTGAAGGCGATAATATACAACCTTGACGCACTCCACTGGTAGTAGAAATGGTTCGCTGACATTGACAAATTGACGCCACCTTTTTTGGTACCTCCCACACAAAGGGATTATTTTGTGCACATATGTAAATGCTTATAAATTTATTTTGACCCCATGGTCGATGAATACGAGCGGGGAGTGGAGCTTGAGTTCTGGTGGCCAATCGAAGGTGTACATTTTCAGCTGACCTCTTTGGCAAGTAAACCGATTTTGCTCTTTAGTCCTGAAGAAGCTGTATTTTACATCCAATCATTTTGAAATTTAGAATGGTAGAGTTTCTTGATCCATGAACCAACACTACCGAATTTGCAGAAAATCGGTTAAGATTTAGCTATAGCTCTCATATATATGTTTCGTCCGATTTGGCCCTTTAGTTCTATAGAAGCTGTATTTTACATCCAATCATTTTGAAATTTAGAATGGTAGAGTTTCTTGATACATGAACCAACATTGCCGAATTTGAAGAAAATCGGTTAAGATTTAGCTATAGCTCCCATATATATGTTTCGTCCGATTTGCCCTTTAGTTCTATAGAAGCTATAATTTACATCCAATCGTTTTGAAATTTAGAATGGCAGAGTTTCTTGATCGATGAACCAACATTGCCGAATTTGAAGAAAATCGGTTAAGATTTTGCTATAGCTCCCATATATATGTTTCGTCCGATTTTGCTCTTTAGTCCCGTAGAAGCTGTATTTTACATCCACTCATTTTGAAATTTAGAATGGTAGAGTTTCTTGATCCATGAACCAACACTATCGAATTTGAAGAAAATCGGTTGAGATTTACCTATAGCTCCCATATATATGTTTCGTCCGATTTGGCCCTTTATTTCTATAGAAGCTATAATTTACATCAAATCGTTTTGAAATTTAGAATGGTAGAGTTTCTTGATCCATGAACCAACATTGCCGAATTTGAAGAAAATCGGTAAAGATTTAGCTATAGCTCCCATATATATGTTTCATTCGATTTGGCTCTTTAGATCCAATCGTTTTTATACCCTACACCACACTGTGGTACAGGGTATTATTTAAGTATAAAATGTCCCAAAAGTAAATTTATGTAAACAATTTATACATGAATTACAAAATTTATATATCAGAGTTATTCAATATTACGAGAGTGGTGTAGGGTATTATATAGTTCAGCTCACGAGCAATTTTTCTACCACTGCGGCGTTTATTTCGATCAAATGTGGCCTTCACTTTTCGGATCATTTCTGGTGTTGTTACCGTTTTTTTTCGTCCACTTTTTGGACGCGATGTAACACTTCCAGTATCACGGTAACGAGCAATGGTACGAGAAACAAAAGATTTAGTCTCATTTAAATGCTGGAGGGCTCTAACGATAGCCACTTGTGTTTTTCCACCCAAATATAAAGCAATCACACTATCACGCTTGAATTCCATCACGAATAACTTTTTTTCTGAATGCAATAGATCAAAATGCTTTTGTAAGCTTGTAAACAATAAAATGAACTATCACTGAAATAAATCTGTCAGCTATCAGACTAGCGGTTTAGAAATGATAGCAACCTGAAGTTGGCTGCAATACATATCAGCCACCCTGTACAGTCCGGTAAAAATGGGCATTACTGTCACGTCCCTTTTTGTAGCTTAGACACAAATGGGTCATTTTGCACCAAAAGTTAACTGCTTATAGCTTTAATATCAGTTTATACAAATACTTAAAATGTTGTACAGTGTAACGATTTTATAGTACCCGGCACGCCCTTTTGGTACCTCCCGCATAAATGGATTATAATAGTGCAATTAAAATTGATAATAATTTAATTTAACAAATTAATAAATAAATTAACGTATATTTTTTGGGACTGTAGTTGAGGGGATTTGTAAGGCGGTTTACTCCACAGAACTTTCTTACTTGTTCTATATACAAATAAATAAAAAAATCTCCAAATTTTGGTTCACATGATTACACTTATGGTTTCAAAGACGTCAACAAGTCTGGCATAGGTCCCATTTACATCCCAATCAGTTGAACTATGTGGCTTTTGTGGACTAAAGGAAAAACATGAAGAGATTCTCGGATTACCATTACTTCCACAAAAATGCTCTTTTTGGTGTGGTTTTCAGGCAGGTGGATGGCCATCATACAAGAAACAATTACCGAAAATTTAAACTTTCCACCTACAGCGCAATCGCGGTCGACATTTGAATTTAGTAATCTTTAAAGAGTAAATGACGGAGATTGTTCTTTCAGGCCATAATACAGATTCCGACATCCAATTATATTTTAATTGTTTAATTAAAAATTCAAATTAGAACACCCTAAGTATATATACATTTATATTCGAGTACATTAATATTTCAATGTATTGCAGACGGATTGGGAACCTTAGTGTACAATCATTCTGTTATAAATATGATTTTTTCTATCAAGTTTCTCTCATGTCATACACGGGGCAAAATCTCCTTTTTTGATATATTTGAATCGACAGAAAATATATTTGGAACACAATTTTTTAAATATTATGTATTTCTGAGCAAATAAATTTTATTTGAAAATAAATAAAATATATTTGGAGCTCATATATTAATATGTTACAGCATATAATATTTGCAAACTAAGTTTCTCAAATAAAATATGTGTTTGAATACAAATAAAATTATTGTTTAGGAATTTCTCCAAATATATTTTATTTAAAAAAGATTTTCGAAACTTTTGTTGATTTTTTCGAATTTCAGTTTTAATTTTTTTTTTTTATTTCGAATTGAACTCCCAGTTATGATATAAAATAAAGCATTAACTTCTGTTTTAAATCAATCATTTAAGATTTCTGAGTATTCCAAGCCATTATTAGTTGTCAATCCTCCAAGTACGTAATATATTTCGATCTAAGATTATACGATTTCAATTATTATTATTTATTATTTTTACGAAATTTAATTTCTAAAAAAATTTACTTTGAATTACCGAAATATTAAACACAATTTAGGTATTTTCTTAATACTTTAATGCAAATAAATATTTGCTTCGAAAAAAAATCGTCCAAAGTAAACACATATGGCGACGTAAACAAAGATTTGGTTAGAACAACATCTTCCCAAGTATAAATTTGTTTGTGTGTACCAAATATTATATGTTTAGAGTGTACCCTAAACATATACATATATGTTTCAAGCCGAAAATGTTTGGGACTAAATACTACAGAAGCTATTTTTTTTTCAGCGTGTAGATCTAAATTTTTCTTCGTTTGTTGTTATAATCTTACCCTATGTAGGGTGTCCTCATAATTTCCACTTTTGTACATTTTGCATGTGCCATGTAACACGCAAACATTATATTTTACCTCTGCTCTGAGTTCAATTCGTCTCTAATATTTATGTTAAGTCTTCTTTGACAAAAGAAAAAACAAAAACACGTAAAATACGAGAAAGAAAAAAAAACGCAAAGGAGATTTTTTGTTTCTTTTTAATGACTTATTGTTGTTCTTTACATGTAAAGTAAATGTAACTTAAAACGCCAAGCTAAGAAAAACACTCCACCTCCAAAGGAGGATAAATAAAAAGGGACACCATTTGCCCCAACATTACTTTTGACGCAAAAAAAGACGAAACGAAGACAAAAATAAGGTCAGCTCAGATATCGTTATTAGAACGAACATCGTGTGAGGAGAACAGTCGTTGTGAAAGCAAAACTTCTATTAGAAACATTGATACTAAATGCCATAAAAAAGATATATAATTTTTTCGTTTTTATACGCAAACATATGTACACTTTGTACATTGAGTTCTGTAGTTCGAAGGAATACGAATAGGAGTAGGAGGAGTATAGGTTCAACTTTTCTACATTTTACCATTTGCTATGAATTATTTTGTCCCAGTGACTAATGCCAGACTTAGAAGACGATATTTTTTCTGCTCTTGGAGTTCTTTTGTTTGCCTCTTGTCATGAAATGAGTTTTTAATTCATTTATATATGAGGTGCCCTTTTTCTCTCACACTCACTCCCATCCCTAACTTCCTTTTTTTCCACACATTATTGAACAAACAATGTTTTATTTCCGTCTTTTTTGGTAGTGTGTGTCTTCGACATGTTCCACATATGTGTACAATATTTGTGAATGTTGTTGTTCCTTTGTTATTAATGATGGCTCAAACGAAAAACAAAACAAACAAATAAACAAACGTTTGTATGTTAATGACGTCGAACAAAAGACATTAAACATTTAACATAAATCACGCCAGGCCTTTGTTGCAATAAAAAAAGTTAGTTCTTTGTTTTATTTTTTTTTTCAAAAAACATGAAACGTCTTGAATCTAGGACGTTTTATAGATTATATTCAGTCAGAAACATTCTGTGTATTAAAGTTCATATTGGAAAAAAAAGAAATAACGAAGTCTATAATTCCAACGATTTCTTCCACTGATCTGCCTTAAGACGGAGTTCGCAGTAATGAGAGGGCAGAATGACCAATTAAATGGGGAGTATTCTCGTTTGATCATATAATAATGATTTAGATCAAAAAATACCAATCGTGACAAGATAAATAACTTAAATTTCTTTTCATGTGTAAAGGAGTATATCTCTTCATACCCAAATATAAAAACTTTGACAGTTTCTTTGAAAGAGCATCCTTAAAAAACCAAGGCATCGATTTTAAACTTGTTCTTTTATTTGAAATATGTTTAGTGGCAGATTGGCTTTTGCTTGCCAAAAAACGCAATTTGGTAAGTCAGTTAGTGGCGTTGGTATCTTCTTGACAAAGAAGATATTGAATAAACTACAATTGAACGTGAAAGAGAGAAATTTAGTTGATAAGTGAGTCACTGCGAAAAATTTTACAAAAAAATATCCGGGTCTGAATAGGTAATCGTTGTAATAATTAAGATATGCATTTACCAGAAACTATTGACGGAAGCACAATGAAATTTGGATTATGAGTTAATCCGAATCAATACACGGGGCAAAATCGCCTTTTTTGATATGTTTGAATCGAAAGAAAATATATTTGGAACACAAATTTTTAAATATTTTATATTTCTTAGCAAATAAATTTTATTTGAAAATCAATAAAATATATTTGGAAGGCATATATTAATATAGTACAACAAATTATATTTGCAAACTAAATTTCTCAAATAAAATATGTGTTTAAATACAAATAAAATTATTATTTAGGAATTTTTCCAAATATATTTTATTTAAAAAAGATTTCCAAAACTTTTGCTGATTTTTTCAAATTTCAGTTTCAATTTTTCCTTGGTTTCGAATTGCACCTCCCAGTTATGATACCATATGCAGCATTACCTTCTGTTTTAAATGAATCATTTAAAATTTCTGAGTATTCCAAGCCATCATTAGTTGTCAATTCTCTAAGTACTTTATATTGACCCAAGATTATATGATTTCAATTATTATTTTTTTTAAGAACATTGAAAATTTCTAAAAATTTAACTTTGAATTACTGAAAAATTTGACACAATTTATGTATTCTATGAATATTTAAATGCAAATAAATATTTGTTTCACAAATAGCAGTCACATTGGGATGTAAACAAATATTTGTTTAGAACAACATCTTCCCAAATACACAATTTTTGTATGTACTAAATATTACATGCTTAGAGTCTACCCTAAACATATATATGTTTCAAGCCGAATATGTTTGGGACGATATACTACAGAAGCGATTTTTTTTCAGCGTGTAATAACACTTTCCCAAAAAGCGAACAGGATCGGCTTGGTAGTATGTATTTAAAATGTCTCAGAAATTATTGAATGTAGTAGAATTATGGCAAGTTAGTAGAGTCAATGTTGCTAATTCTTCGCCATTCTACAGTTATTGGAAATATTCTCTAAAATAGAGCATATCAAAGCCGACAGATGATTATTGCAGAAGATATGGTTAAATTATTTTCGCAGAAATCCGTCAATTAGTGATCCAGGTACCCGAAGGCGATTGACAAATATGGCTACTGAGGTCTTATATTCATTCTTCTATATCAGAGACAACCACTAAGCCTTTATAATTCTGCTTTATCAGAGACCTTCAATTTCTTCTTTATCGGAGACGACGATTGGAACTTTATATTTATTCTATGGCAGAGACGACCAATGAGACCTTATATTTCTACTATATCAGAGACGGCCACTGAGGACATGTATCTCTAACATATATGAGACGACGACTGATGACTTCTATTTCATTTATATCAGATCGACTGCTGAGGCCTTCTATGTCTTCAGTATGAGAGACTGCCTTCTTTTTCTTCTATATCAGACACGACCTTATAAAGGGTTTTACAACAAGAGGTGTTATTTTGGTATTCAAAGAAAAATGTCATTTTTTGAGATAAATGATCGTATGTTTATTTCATAATAAAGAGGAAGGTATGCCGTTAATAATGCAAAACAACATCAGCCAAATGGCCACCACGACCACGCTTACAGGACCATATCCTTTTTATGAAATTTTCCATAACCAAATCGCAAAGTGGCTGCCCTTTGTCCTCGATAGCCTCACGAATTCTATCTTTGAGGTCTTGAATCGACGCTGGGTTGCTGGCGTAGACCTTTGAGGGCGTAGTCGCATGGTGTTAAATCACAAGGTCTCGGTGGCCAATTGTGATCACCTCTTCGAGAGATATCACGGTCCGGAAACTTTTCCCGTAACAGAGCAATGGTTTCGTTGCTTGTGTGACACGTAGCGCCGTCTTGTTGAAAGTAAACGTTGTCCAAATCCCTCCAACTCCGACCATAAAAAATCATTAATCATCTCTCGATAGCGCTATCCATTCTCCGTAACTGTTGATCCAACCTCATTTTCGAAAAAGTAAGGTCCAATGACCCCGCCGGACCAAACAGTCACACGTTGAGGATGGAGAGGCTTCTCAATAATAACTCTTGGGTTTTCCGAGCCCCAGATGCGACAATTTAACTTGTCGACGTAGCCACCGAGGTGGAAATGGGCCTCATCAGTCAAGATGATTTTGTATCGTTCGTATCGTTTTTTTGTTAGATTGTTTTTTGATCGTTTTGTATCATTCGATGATCGTGTATCGTTCCATTTTTAGTAATGGCGTAGTTTCTACTTGTCAAATATCAAAGAATAAAAGCTTCAAAAGTGACAGCTACCGAAATACCGGTTGATTCAAAAAAACACCTCTTGTTGGAAAACCCTGTAGTTCTTCTAATATATCAGAGACGACTGATGATGCCTTATTATTCTTCTATATCGGAGACCACAACTGAGGCCTTCTATATATTATATATCAGAGAGGACCGCTCTGAGGTCCTCCATTTCATCTGTATTATTAGACAATCACAAAGGCCTTCTATTTCTTCCAATAAATCAGAGACGACTGCTGAGAACTTATATTTCTTCTATATCAGAGACGACCACTTCGGCCTATTTCTTCTATATCAGAGAGAACCATTGCGGCCTTATTTTCTGCTATAGAGGAGATAACCTATGAGGCTTCTATATCTACTATATCAGTGACGACTTATGAGACTTTGAATATCTACTATATCAGAGACTACCACTGAATACTTATATTTCTTCTATATCAGAAACTAGTCAAATCAGAGTCCACAGAAAAGTGACCGTTATTAGTACGCCCCTTTGGGTACCTCTCACTCAAATGGACCATTTTGTACACAAAGTAAACAGCTTTGAACTTTGATACCAGTACATACTTTAAAGTTATTAAATGCAATTTAAATTGATAATAATTTAAATAAATCAAAACAATAAATAAGTTTTTTTGAGACTCAAGGTGAGGGGATTCGGTTTACCCGACTGAAACTTTCTTACTTGTTTCTATATCAGAGACAACCGCTGAGCCCTAATATTTCTTCTAAATCAAAGACGACCACTGAATCCTTCTTTTTCTTTTATATCTGAGATGACCATTGAGGTCATATTTCCTTCTATAAGGTGATCCATTTTGAACTTCCCTACTTTTTTAAAGAAAAACACACAGAAAATTCAAATTGAATGGGGAATGTTTATTATCATTTGAAAGAACATTCTTTGGCATTTATTTTTTGAAGATTATGTCTATCAAATGTTGGCCGCAGCTACGTCTCAGATGGTCCATCCTTTGACTCCAATTTTCGATGACTCGATTATGTTGACCACAAGTTGAGCGAAGTGCATGAAACACATTCCTCACAGAACGTGAATTTTCGTAATAAAGTTGAACGGTTTTTAAACGTTCTTCAGGCATAAGTCTTTCCATGATGGAATGTCAAACAATACTTAACACAAATAACATGACAGCATGACACGATTCAAACGTGATCGTAAGATCATAAGTTGAGCGAAGTGCACGAAACACATTCCTCACAGAACGTGAATTTTCGTAATAAAGTTGAACGATTTGTAAACGTTGTTCAGGCATAAGTCTTTCCATGATGAAATGTCGAACAATACTTAACACAAATAACATGACAGCATGACACGATTCACACTTGATCTGTCAAAAAAAGGCTATTGAAAAAAGTATATCTACTTAGATCACCCGTTATATAAGAAAAAAAGCTATGTAGCCTTATATTTCTTCTATACCGGAGACGAACACCTAGGCCTTATCTTTCATCTATATTAGGGAAGCCCTATGAGGCCTTATTATTTCTTGTAATATATCAGAGACGACTGCAAAGTCCTTCTATTTCTTGTATATCAAAGACGATGACCGATTCCTTCTATTTCTTGTATATCAGAGACATCCAGGGATTCCTTCTATTTCTTCTACATCTGAGAAGACCTATGGGGCCTTATACTTCCTCTAATATATCAGAGACGATCAATGAGGCATTCTATTAATTGAAAATATATCAAAGACGACTGCTGAGACCTTTTATTTCTTCAAGATCAGAGACGACAACTGAGTCTTTCAATTTATTTTATATCAAAGACGACCACTGAAGCCTTTTATTTCTTCTCACAACAAGTAGTAAAGCAAAAAGGACTCGTCACGTCCGACCGTCAAAACGCAGGACCAGCGGATAGCGCTCAGAGTTTGGAAGAAGTTAGAATGTTTAGTCTCTTACTTAGTAGCAAAAGAGTCAGTTATATGGACTATTATTGTCTCCCCTTAAAACAAATAGGTTGATAGGGCCACAACATCGGCTATGTTAACGTTTGTAAGTGTAATAATTCAAAAATAATCAGATAACCCGATGAACCCCTACCTTCGAAAAATGCTAGGGGCCATAACGTAACGGTCAACAGAACTCTCACCAATCACATTAGTAAAGTGTTTGGTCTCTCCCAAGAACAAAATAGACAAGTAGAATCGGCGACTATGACCCAATGCCTCGCTTACCTTAGATAGATGTCAGGCACACTACCAATCTGCATTGCTGCATGGTAGCGTCAGGGGAGAGTGAAACTCTAAGCTGTTGGATGTGGTCGAGAAAACTGACAGAAAAAGAAAACCGACCCAGAGCCCTCACCTGTGTTAGAGAGGAACCATCCGACTCTGATGACATTTTTGAGTTTTTATGAGTTTACAGTCCTGGTCTACCCACCCATAATTGGAGAATTGACAAGATTTGTAAGGCGGATAGTCAAAAGCGGTAGATCAACTTGATCGTTAATGCTGAATCCAACCCTCACATACTACGTGTAATTGGAAACTTGAGATATGGTTTCGGTACTACAGTTCTAAAGATATACAATCAACATGTAGCCCCCACTGAGGTAGCAATCGTTGTTGCTACCCAGCCCTGTAGAAGTATGAAGCCTCGGGCACTAAAACAAAGGCGGTACCATTTATTTCCGATGGCAAATTCATGCCTTCGGACACTGAGGGGCTGAGAGGAGTTTTTATTTTACAACTATTTCAGAATATTTAAGCATAACATTTTAAGGGACCTTTTTAATAACCTTTAAAAATTATTAAAAAATGTTCTTGAATGCCAGAAATTCTAATCATTCATTTGATGTAAAGGGTGGTTAAATTGTAAGGGCCGATGTTGAATGTGAACCACGCCTTAATTTCAAGTTTTTTTCTGCATTTCATTCGACATTTCTCAATTTCAACCATGGAAAGATACATAATCGATCAACGCGTTAAAGTTTGTTAAGCCTTTTATGAAAATGGGCGTTCAAATCAAAATGCATTTCGTGCACTTGATCAGCATAATCGACCAAATGTGTCCACAATCGGGAGAATTGGACCCAAATTTCAGCCAACCGAAATGTGAAAACATCTGTTCATGCTCGTCCAGTTCGTTTGGTGCGGCTTATTGGCTGGCAACGTCATCCGGCCATACACCTTCGAAATGAGGCCGGTCAGGCAGATATGGATGTGGACAATATGTGGTTTCAACAGGACGGTGCCACTTGCCACACAGCTAACGAAACAATGGCTCTTTTGCGCAACAAATTCAATGGCCGTGTTATCTCACGTCGTAGCGATGTCAATTGGCCGCAAGATCATGTGACTTGACACCGTTGTACGGTGTACGTCGATAAGCTAGAAACAATTCAAGAGCTAAAGGATGAGATAATTCGGCACATTAACGGCATAGAACCTCAATTATGCCTCAGCGTCATCGAAAATTTGGACCATCGGATGGCCGCCAGTCGGACGCGACTCGGCGGCCATTTGGCCGATATTTTGTGCCAGACATAATTGAACTATACCAATATTATCATAATAAAAAGAAATTACAATAATTTCCTATATAATTTGTTTTTTTATTCAAAATCAACATCGGCCCTTAAAATTTAACCAGCGTTTATATTGACCAAAAGTATAACATATTGAATGAGTGAGTTATGTCCTATACATATAAAGAGTGGTCCAAATACAAGTTTTTTCTTTAAATTCTAAAAGGTGGATAAGAATACATTTTTTCGACATATTATTTTATTTGAAAGAGCAAAAATTCCCATTAGTTATGAAAAAAGTGTTCATTCAAATGGCTGCCTCGGCTGTCTTCGCAGTAGCGCACGATCTCAACCCAATTTTCCAAGACCTTGCTGACCCCATTTAGTCCCATTTTGTCTTCCAGACAAATTAGGGAATTCATATAATAATTTCAATGTATTGAAAATCAGTATTAGTCTTGCAATCGACAACTAAAACCCGAATTTTTTATACAGCTCTGGCACAATTTCCAAAGTCAGTTCAATCAGTCGGTTTAATCGGCAGGGAGTTTCTTCTTATTTAGTAATTGATAGATTATATAAAACTTTATATGTAAAATCCTTTGTATGTTTGTTTGTAACGCATGATCTCCGAAACCGATACGCCCATATAGTGTACGCCCCCCTTTAAAGGCACAATTCTACCACGAGTATGAGAAATCTAAAAATATATCAACTATATTCATTTCTCATATCAAGAATTTTTAAATATCAAATAAAAATATTAGAAAATTACAATTTCTTTAGAATAAAAACCATTGTAATGGCAAAAATATGTATGTATGTACAAATACCATTCAAAATAATTCTAGAAATATATTTATAATAGTATTTACCCCAAAAACATACCTGATATAATCATATCGCCTCTCTCCGTAGTCCAGTAGTTAATGGAAGCCGGATAGGCTTCCGTGTGGCATTCCAGTGTGACATCTTGTCCTATGTAAGCTCCTTCCAATTGATTGGGTATTGAAAGCATAGGAGGAACTGCAAAATACCACAACCCACAAATAACAATTAATACAAAACAATTTCAATAAAGTAATTTCGAAAGTGTAATAAAACTTCACAAAAAAAACGAAAAATAAAAGAGACTTTTAATTGGAAATTTCTGTTTTCGTCATTCTATGTATTGCTACTGCTGGAGTTTTTATCCTTTCATTATGGAGAGTCGTACATCGGTAAGTCTTTCGAAGTGAAACTATTAGAACAATTAATAGTTCTGTTTTTGGGTACATTGCATTCAATTCCTTTCAATTTGTGTAAATAAATTTCTTCGAAATAACTAATTC
Source organism: Eudasyphora cyanicolor (assembly GCA_963930755.1). Lineage (NCBI taxonomy): Eukaryota > Metazoa > Arthropoda > Insecta > Diptera > Muscidae > Eudasyphora > Eudasyphora cyanicolor. The sequence goes on along the minus strand of OZ005737.1, from coordinate 48,792,624 downwards.
CATTAGAGACAGAAAAAATAAAACATTCGAAACAGAAGCAGAACGAAAAAAAAACTACATCAATTGTCCTGACATCTGCAGACAAAATCAGTAATGGAATAAATAGAAGAAAAAAATCCCAGTCATAGATATCAATTGATTTGCAATAAATACCCAGAAAAGTATGAGTCAGCATGTGTTTGCAAAAATATTTATGAAATAAAAATTAAGCTTACAATGTTAGTTTTTGAGGCAATATGCTGGAAACTGATACAGATGACATTGCAAGTTTTTGCGACTTTATATTTTGTCTAAAATTTCCCGGAAATCAAAAACAAAGGAACAGTCTCGGAAGAAAACTGAAACTAACAGTTTAACAAGAAAACTTTCTAAAAAAAATGATAAGATCATAGACAAAAATACCAAATTTTAGATTTTCATAGGTGTGTCACATATGGGCAAGCCCAAAGAGTCCACCAACCAAAATTTGTTGATATTGATCCTGCTTTATTTTTATATGTAATTTATAAATATATATTTATTTTGATGACTATTAATACAAAAAATTTTACCAAATCCCACCCTATCTCAGATCTTTTAATGTTATAAACGAAATTATAATTTGTAAGTGTTTATCTCATTAATCTAGTGTTGACAGAGATGACCCGATCAAATTAATTTATAAGCATATATTCAGTCATAAATTCATTTATAAACATTAACATGTTTATTAATAAATGTTATTAAAAAATAACATAAATTATTTTGTTAAAATAAACACACATTTTTGTTTATTTATATGCTATTATAAAAATATAACGTGCGTCACAAAGAGTTCACGACTTTTTATAAAAAACGGCAAAATTTTATGGATGCAAATAAATTATTTTAGAAATCTCCTATTGTAGTGTATTATTGTATCAACTTGGACGACTCTTATGTTAAAGAAATCGCTAAAATTTCTTTTGTTACATTTTAACGAAGAAAACAATTCCTACTTGAAAAATGCTAATTTTCACGATTTTCATAAAAAAATTGTTTTGATGTTTATATAGAATAATAAAAGTGAATCATAAAAATATGCAATATATTTAAATATTCAAGAAATCGCCTAAAAGTAGGTCATATTTCGAAACGCTTAAACAAATATATTTTATTTTACGTACAGCTTATTCGGCGACAGACTGACTGTCAACTGATCTTCAGCAAAATATATTCCACTTAACATTATTCCAGTCCATTTAACAATTCATGACAAAATAATATAAATTTCATAATAATATAAATTATTTAATAACTTCTATACTACTTATCGGAATTAGAGCTATGCCCCTAAACAAAATTGCCAAAATAAAAAATACAAAAAGTTATATTTTTGAATTTTCCTATTTTTACATTTATACTTAGACTCTTTGCAAATAGGCATTGTTTAATTCGTTAGGATGCCAGCTTTAAAAAAATGGAACATAAAACGTTTTTGCGAATTTTTCTTTTATTTTTATGGTAATTTTCGTGCCAGCAGAAAAAAATTGTTTTGGAAAAAAATCAATTTTGTATACCCTACACCACACTGTGTACAAGGTATTATAACTTTGTGCATTTGTTTGTAACACACCGAAGGAGAAGAAATAAACCCATCGTTTGTTATACCGATCGACTTAGAATAACTTTCTGAGTTGATTTAGCTATGTCCGTTATTCCGTCCGTCCGTCTGTGGATGTATTCTTGTAATCAAAGTACAGGTCGCAATTATGGACCGATCTCAACGCCTTATGAATCCCCTCATGTTGAGTCCCAAAAAATATTAGTAAATTAATTTTTTTTGTTTTAATTGAATTATTATCAATTTAAATAGCATTTAATTACATACTTTAATATACTGGTATTAAAGTTATAAGTTGTTAACTTTTTTGTAAAATGGTCCATTTGTGTGGGGGTTACCAAAAGGGGCGTGCCGATAACGGTCACTTTTCTCTAGACTCTAGGTACTATAAAAGCATTGCGCTGTAAGAAATTTCAAGTATTTGTATGCACTGGTATTAAAGTAAAAGCTGTTGACTTTTGGTACAAAAATGTCAATTTGTGTGGGAGATACCAAAAGAGGCGTGTCAGTAACGCCCATTTTTCTCTGGACTCTTGGTACTATAAAAGTGACAGCTACTGTACAAAATTTCAAGTATTTATATGCACTAGTATTAAAGTTATAAGCTCATAACTTTTGGTGTAAAATGGTCCATTTGTGTGGGAGGTACCAAAAGGGGCGTGCCAATAACGGCGACTTTTCTCTGGACTCTAGGTAATATAACAGCATTGCACTGTACGATATTTCAAGTATTTGTACGCACTGGTATTAAAGTTAAAAGCTGTTAACTTTTGGTACAAAAAGGTGCATTTGTGTGGGAGGTACCAAAACGGGGGTGCCAATAACGCCCATTTTTCACTGTATTGTAGGTACTATTAAACCATTACACTGTACAAAATTTCAAGTCGTTGTATGTACTGGTAATATAGTTAAAAGCTATTAACTTTTGGTTCAAAATGGTCCATTTGTGTGGGAGGTACCAAAAGTCGAGCGGCAGCTTCGCTCATTTTTCTCGCGGTGATTGTGACTGATAAAAAAATATTACGTGTAGAATTTCAGAGGATTCGAATAAGTAGTATAGATGTTATTAAATAATCAATAATTCAATAAATGTTAACCCTTTTTGAGGGAGGTACTAGAAGGAGTGTACCAATATGGCCCATCTTCAAACTTAGCCGGAGATAGAAGAAAATATTACCACATACCAAATTTGAAGTCAATCTGTTACTCCTTTCGAGAGTTATCGTGCGAACCAGCCAACAGACAGACAGACGGACATTGCTCGCTCGATTTAAAATGACCCAAAACGGATATCCGCCGAACATAGTTAGGGTCTTAGGTCACTCCTTCGATGTGTTACAATTTTGGCTCGTAACAAATGATAAATACCCTCCTCTCTAAGGTGAGGGGTTAAAAATGGTGAAAATCTTGCAGTCACAGTTCGCAAAACTAAAGCTATTTTTTTTTTGAAGCGATGAGGCCTATTTCCACCTCGGTGGCTACGTCAACAAGCAAAATTGTCGCATCTGGGGCTCGGAAAACCCAAGAGTTATTGTTGAGAAGCCTCTCCATCCTCAACGTGTTTGGAGCGGTTTATTGTCCGACGGGGTCATTGGACCTTACTTTTTCGAAAATGAGGTTGGATCAACAGTTACGGTGAATGGATTGGGCTATCGAGAGATGATTAATGATTTTTTTATGGTCGCAGTTGGATGGTATTGATCTGGACAACGTTTGCTTTTAACAAGACGGCGTTACGTGCCACACAACCAACGAAACCATTACTCTGTTACGGGAAAAGTTAACGGACTCCTTGAAGTAAGCCATCATAAGGAGATGGAGCTAAGTACTTTGATAACTGAAACGCATCTAATTAGTGCAAATTATTATCGCAAGGACCCATTTCGCATTGTTAGGTAGGTGTAGAGTATTATAAAGTCTGCCCAGCCCGACTTTCTGTCTTTCCTTACTAGTTTTGTTTAAGAGCTTTGTGGTCTATTAGTTGGATGCGACTTGTTTGGCTATCAAAATAAAGGGGTTGAGCCGCATATTTTAGAATAACTCGAGAACCATTTATGCCAACTGAAAGGCTGTTAAGAAAACCAAACCCATAGGATGGGGACGAAAAGGGTGAAGTGGCCGAATCAGAAGCCCTGAAGCTTGCCCCTGTATACAAGGGGCCCAAATTAAAAACTTAACTTCTCTAATACATCTTTGTCGCAATCGGTTAAGAAGCGGCAGAATTATTTTACGTTTTATACCCTACACCACACTGTGGTATAGGGTATTACAACTTTGTGCATTTATTTCTAACACCCAGAAGGAGAAGAAATAGACCAATCGTTTATTATACCGATCGACTTAGAATCACTTTCTGAGTTAATTTTGCTATGTCCGTCTGTCTGTGCATGTATTCTTGTAATCAAAGTACTGGTCGCAATTATGGTCCGATCTCGACGAAACTTTACACATATCTTTTTTTTTGGCCCAGGGATGATCCCTGTTGAATTTGGTTTAAATCGGTTCAGATTTAGATATAGCCCCCATATATACGTTAACCCCGATTTGACATGTAAGCGGTGTAGAAACTGTATTTCATATCCGATAAGTGCGAAATTCGGCAAAAAGAGGTTTCTTATTACACGAAGTAATACTGCCAAATTCGGAGAAAATCGGTTCAGATTTAGATATAGCCCCCAAATATATGTTACCCCCGATTTGACATCAAGCGCTGTAAAAACTGTATTTTATATCCGATCAGTATGAAGTTCGGCAGAAAGAGGTTTCCTATTATATGAATTAACACTTTTAAATTTGGTAGAAATCGGTTCAGATTTAGATATAGCCCCCACATATACGTTATGTGGGGGCTATATCTAATATATATATGTAAGCGCTGTAAAAATGTTATTATACCCTCACTTTAGTGTGACGAGGGTATATATCATTTGCTACGGAAAAAAGTGTAACACATCGAAGGAGTGATCTAAGACCCTAAGTATGTTCGGAGGAAATCCGTTTTGGGTCATTTTAAGTCGAATGAGCAATGTCCGTCCGTCTATCTGTCTGTCTGTCTGTCTGTCTGTCTGTCTGCTGGCTGGTGCGCACGATAACTCTCGAAAGGAGTAACCGATTAACTTCAAATTTGGTATGTGGTAATATTTTGATCTATCTCCGGATGAGTTCGAAGATGGGCCATATTGGTCTACTCCTTCTGGTACCTTCCACACAAAGGGTTAAAATTTAGTGAAATATTGATTCTTTAATAACTTCTATACTACTTATTCGAATCTTTTGAAATTCTGCACATAATATTAGTATATTAGTCGCTATTAACTCGAGAAAAATGGGTAAAGTTGACATGCCCCTTTTGGTACCTCCCACACAAATGGACCATTTTGCATCAAAATTTAACTGCTTATAACTTTAATACAAGTGCATAAAAATGCTTGAAATTTTCTACAGTATAATGTTTTTGTAGCGCCTATAGTCCGGTAAAAAATGGGCATTATTGTACAGCCCCTTTTGGTACCTCCCACACAAATGGACCGTTTCGTACCAAAAGTAAACGGCTTGTAACTTGAATACCAGTGCATACAAATACTTGACATTTTGTACAGTGTAATGCTGTTTAGTGCCTATAGTCATGTAAAAAGTGGGCGTTATCACACCGCCCCTTTTTGTACCTCCCACACAAAATGACCAAATCATACCAAAATTACATAGCTCGTAACTTTTATATACCTGTGCACATAAACGCTTATAGTTCAGCACAATGCAATGTATTTAAGAATGTACTGTTTACCGAAAAATATGTGTATTTGGAAAACCCCTTTTGGTACCTCCCACACAAATTGATGATTTATTGGTGTAATGTTATATATTACATTACTCACAAAGTGAGGGTATACCTTAGTCGGTTTACCCGACTGAAACTTTCTTACTTGTTTTATATCCTATCAGTGCGAAATTCGGCAGAACGAGTTTTCTTATTACTCCAAGGAATACTGCCAAATTCGGAGAAAATCGGTTCCGATTTAGATATAGCTCCCATATATATGTTACCCCCAATTTGACATGTAAGCGCTGTAGAGACTGTATTTTATATCCGATCAGTACGAAATTCGACAGAAAGAGGTCTTTTTACACGAATGAGTATTCAGGGAAAATCGGTTCAGATTTATATATAACCTCCATATATATGTTCGTCCTGATTTGGTATTAAAGCTCTATAGAAGTTGTTCTTTATTTCCGATCATTAAAATTTTCCCGAAAGACGTTTCTCAATTTAGGAACGAATATTGGTTAATTTAGCGATTATAGGTTCAGAATTAGATAATATGTTCCCGCCCATTTACCAATTATTCCAAATTATTATCGCAATGACCCTTATCGCATTGTTAGGTAGGTGTAGGGTATTATATAGTCGGCCCCGCCCAACTTTTTGCTATTCCTTACTGGTTTTAATTCCTCCCACTGTTTAGAGGGTTTAAACATATGTTGGGAAAGAAGAGACTTCCCTTCGCCAAGTTGCATATTGAACGGGTATAAAACACGTCCTCTATGGCGCTTAGATAGCAGATCTGAAGAAACATATATATGGGGGCCATATCTGAATCTGAACCGATTTTCCTTAAACTTGCCAGTAATTGTTCTAGTACCAGAGGGCTTCCCTTTGCTGAATTTCACATAAATACTTTCACCACTTCCGGTGAAGGTATTTCCAAAGAATCTACCATTTCAGAACAAAATCGCAAAAATTTTGATCCTTCTTGGGGTAGGTACTCGAAAGGGAGTGTACCAACATTTTCCATATTTGACCTTAGCCTGAGATGGGAAAAAAATATTGATACAGACAGACCGACGGACAGGCTGACGGACATTGCTCAAATGACATAAAATGCCCCAAATCAGATTTCTGCCAATATATTAGGTCACTCCAATAAATACCCTTGTTCAAAATAGTGAAGGTATACAAACTGGATTATGTTGAAATTCTGTTATTTCTATCAACATTTGCCATAGATTTTCTTCAAATAGACATTGTTTTTTTCTTTAGGATGCTAGTTTTCAAAAATTGTTATACCCTCCACCATAGGATGGGGGGGTATATTCATTTTGTCACTCCGTTTGTATCACCTCTAAATATTGATCTGAGACACCATAAAGTAAATATATTCTTAATCGTCGTAAAATTCTAAGGCGATTTAGCCATGTCCGTCTGTCTGTCCGTCCGTCTGTTGTAATCACGCTACAATCTATAATACTTGAGCTGGGTGCTGAAATTTGGTATAGATACTTCTTATAGCTGCAGGTAACTTGGGATTGAAAATGGGCGATATCGGTCCATATTTAGATATAGCTCCCATATACAGCATCTAACTTGTTCCTACTGTTCTCATCTACTATATTTATCCCTTCACCTTAGAGAGGAGGGTATATATCATTTGCTACGAACCAAAAGTGTAACACATCGAGTGAGTGATCTAAGACCCCAAGTATGTTCGGCGGATATCCGTTTTGGGTACTTTTTAGTCATTTGAGCAATGTCCGTCCGTCCGTCCGTCCATCTGTCTGCTGGCTGGTGCGCACGATAACTCTCGAAAGGAGTGATTGATTGACTTCGAATTTGGTATGTGGTAATACTTTTTTTCTATCTCCGGCTAAGTTCTAAGATGGGCCAGATTGGTCCACTGCTTCTAGTACCTCTCCCACAAAGGGTTAACATTTAGTGAAATATTGATTCTTTAATAACGTCTATACTACTTACTTGAATCTTCCAAAATTCCACACATAGTATTAGCTTATTAGTAGCTTACACCTCAAGAAAAATGGGCGAAGTTGCCACACCCCTTTTGGTACCTCCCACAGAGATGCACGATTTTGCACCAAAAGTTAACAACTTATAACTTTAATACCTGTACATAAAAATACTTGAAATTTTGTACAGTGTAATGTTTTTATAGTGCCTACATTCCGGTAAAAAATGGACATTATTGTACCGCCTCCAAATCGGACAGTCCTTACCTATCTGGTTGCAATTTTGTGTCATAACTACTATTCAACAGGACTACACTTGGTGTAAGTTTCATCCCGATCAGAAGGCATCGGTTTTAAGCATCTACAAGATTTTTGGTGTAGATACTGATTAATTCTATTTGGCAAAAATGTCCAATATTTCGTCTATGGGCAGTTACAAGTAACTAAGTTTATAGCAAAAATATATATTTAATAAAAAAGTCCATCAGGTTTTTAACCCAAATTTCCCCAGCATCCCTCGTAACCAATTCGCTTACAGAGAGACTACGCCGAAAGAGTAGTTAACCGCATTTTAAAATTGAACTCTATTTAAATGAAGCCATTGGCATTGTTGGGAGGATACCCACCATTGCAACCGGTTTGATAGAATGCCCAGAATTGTAGCAGTTTTGTGGTTGAAACCCCCCAATGTTTATCGACCTCTTTAATGTTGTCTAGGTTAGGAAAGTAACAACAAAATTGGCGACACTGTATAACCCCGACAAAATAAAAAAAATTTGGTGGTAAACAATGAGAACGCTAAAGCCGATTTTTTCTCCTCTGCAAAAAATATATGCAGTTTCTGGTGATATGAAAATCTGCAGGACTAGAGATAAAGCACGTATTTTGTGACGGAGAAATATTTCACAATAAACTAAACAAATACTTTGGAATGTGCAATGAAACTGGGGCAAATAATATTTTGGTTTTGTTGAATACAAGTAACAAGTAATAAGTTACATTTTGAATTTAAAATATAATTTTCGGAAAATCTATGTTATCGGTATTTATTATTTATAGAGAAAAAAACAGTATTTTTTTCATATGCGATGAAGTAATTTTAAATTTCAGTTTTTACCATTTTTTTGGGTTTTGATATCCCATTTTAAACTTTTTATATTTATACCAAAAATATTATACCAACACAGATGCACCTTTTCATCCTTTTGCGAACTCATTTAATTCTGTCCTCTCCATAACATCACTTGCATGCACTTTTGCAATGTATGTATGTCATTTTGATATCATCATCATCATTTACCAATCAGTTCGTCCGTAAAATATCCATTAAATAAAACTAAAATCTCAATTTTATTGGGTTGGTACTTACATTGAACTCTTAAGTTGACCCGTTTGCTAATGGACGGTGGCACTCCATTCGAGGCGACACACAAATAGGCAGCCATATGGAGGCGACTCACTTTGGTGATGTGCAAATGTTCACCATCGACCACATTCACTAAAAGAAAGAGAGAGGGCAAGACAGAGATGGAGGAGGAACAGAGAAACATTAAACATTATGAAAGCTGTAAATGGTACAATTTCCAAGGGAAGTATTAAAAACCTCATTAACTTATATGGACATACAATTTTACATTTTAAAAGAGAAATTATAGAGATTGGTCAAACATTTTTGGAGGGATAAAACAACAATTTAGAAGCATTTTTTTGTTTTTACTATAATTTGTAACAATTATTAAAACTTTTTCAATCTTTTTTAGTTTTCCAAAAATTTATTTATGGCCTGTATAACTTCCCTGTGCTACTTTATCAGTTTGGTCGATTATTTATTACTCTCTTACTAGCGGAAAAGATGTAGCCGGCTCTGAATGAGTTCAGTTTTCATTACTTGTTTTATACTTTAAACTTCTCTTTACATTATTCTTTAAAATATACGTTTAGATTTGAATTATCTAAAATTTTAAGCTTAAAAGTTGTAACTTCTATGAATTATTACATATATCTCGGACCAGTAAAAATTTCTATTTTTTCTATTTTCCAATATTTGTTCTTTAAAGGATCTTTTTAAAGTTCATAGTTTTCTATAACATCTCTTCTTACTTACCGTGTTCTCCTCCAATCAGCATTTCTTCACCATCTTCCCGGCGCCACATCACATAAGGCTCTGGATAACCACGTGCCTTGCAGGTGAGTGTAACATTTAGACCCTCTCGGGCCACAACATCATGACTGGTCATACCTTCCACAATCATGGGAGGAACTAAAACAACAAGAATGAGTTTTTTTTGAATAAAATGTAATAAAAACAATTTTAGCAGCAGTTTTAGAAACTTACCCACAACTTGCAGATAACCCTTTCGCGAACGCATTGGATCCGTATTCACTTGACACATATACCAACCGCGGTCACTCTCATCCACCTCCTTGATATGCAGATACCAGGAACGATGATCATTGTATGTCAGACTGATGCGATTATTTTGTATGATCACATTGTGGTGTATTGAGAGTATAGTTTGGGTGTCAACTCGAACCCAGGCCACCTAAATTGAAAAAAGTTTAAAGTAAATATTTTTAAATTAATATGGATGTCATAGGGAATATTTAAATTTGTATAATTGAAAATAATTTCGGAACACTGTTTTCACACTACAATAATTTTAAAGTGAGAAACAACATTTTAATAGAGTAGATATGGATTTATCCCAAGCCATGACCAGCGTTTATAATAGTGGAATCCACGCATGAAATATATATCAGCTTTTTGGGTTTTGTAACAATTCTTATGAAAAATTACCAAAAAAAAGATCGGTATACATTAAGGTGGGTCTAACTGCAGTATTTCTAGGTGTTACAAACATCTGACAAGAAACAAACTTATAATACCCTGTACCACAGTGTGGTCTATGGTATAATAAACATTCATTAAAAAACCACCAAATATTTATTTAATTTTGTTAGTAACTCAAAAGAAGCGTTTAAGAGCACATTTACGACTTTTGGCCAAAGAATGTTGTATTTGGGACCACTGTGCGCTGCCGAGTTTTTTTTTTAATTTTTTAATATTTTTTATTTAACAATAACAAATTAGTCGATTTTTTTCACTTCCAAAAACTGAAAAATTTTAAATTTCGTAAAAAAAACTCGACAGCGTTATCTGGCTATAACGATTATCTAACTAAATAATTTTTCTTTTATTTCTGATTATCTGGTATGGAGTTATGAGGGGCATCAATATTTGTGGTATCATACTCACTCCATCGAATAGGCATTACTTTCTTCGTTACTATGTTAGTTTCTCAAAACCGGAACAAATTTTAAAGAAAATTTAAAAACTAAAAAAAATTTCGATAAAAAATATTTTTTACCGTATTACTCCAGAAAATGTTATGCACAGGCCTTCGGCAAACATTTTGTTGCATAGTGTTACCTAGTGTATTTCTAAATAAATCTATATATTATCTATATATATAAAAATGAAACGGTCCATCTGTGTAATGGCATCACGTCAGAACGGCTGGAGCGATTTGGATGATTTTTTTTTTATTCGATTCTAAATTTTCACGAGATGGTTTATATAGAAAAAAAAATTAATTGGACAAAGGGGCGTGGTACCTCCCATACAAATCGCAGGTTAAAAATCCGACATTTCTGCTCCTATTATAGGTATAGTGCTGAAATTTTGTTTGTATGCATTTAATGGCAGATTATGTGAATTTTCCAAAAATGGGCGGAATCGGACCAATGGGCGTGGCCCCGCCCATATAAGCCAAATTTTGAAATTGAGATATTTTGCACAATTTGTTAGCGAGAGTGCTGGAATTTTGTGTATATGTAAACGGTGGCAGTCTACGTGATTGGTCCAAAAATGGGCGGGATCGGACCAATGGGCGTGGCCCCGCCCACATAGACAAAATTTTGATATCTTGCACAATTTGCTAGCGGGAGTGCTGCAATGTTGCGTCTATGTATCTGGTGGCATTCTACATAATTGGTGAAAAAATGGGCGGGACCGGACCAATGGGCGTGGCCCCGCCCATATAAGCCAAATTTTGAAATTGAGATATTTTGCAATTTGTTAGCGAGAATGCTGGAATTTTGTGTATATGTAAACGGTGGCAGTCTACGTGATTGATCCAAAAACGGGCGGGATCGAACCAATGGGCGTGGCACCGCCCATATAAGCCAAATTTAAAAAATGTGATATCTTGCACAATTTGTTAGCGAGAGACCTGGAATTTTGTGTATATATATCCGTTGGCGATCTACGTGATTGGTCCAAAAATGGGCGGGTTCGGACCAATACGCGTGGCCCCGCCCACAATGACCAAATTTTGAAATTTTTATATCTTGCACAATTTGCTATCGGGAGTGCTGCAATGTTGTGTATATGTATCTGGTGGCATTCTACGTAATTGGTCAGAAAATGGGCGGGATCGGACCAATGGGCGTGGCCCCGCCCTTATAAGCCAAATTTTGAAATTGATATAACTTGCACAATTTTTTATCTAGAGTGCTGTCATGTTGTAGATATGTATCTGGTGACAGTCCACGTGATTGGTCCAAAAATTGGCGGGATCTGACCAATGGGCGTGCCACCGCCCATATAAGCCAAATTTTGAAATTGAATTATCTTGCTCATTTTGTTAGCGAGAGTGTTGAAATTTTGCGTACATGTATCTGGTAGCAGTCTACGTGGTTGGCTTTCAAATGGGCGGAATAGGACCAGTGGGCGTGGCCCAGCCCATATTTTGATATATCTTGCAAGTATTATATAGGAAATACATGAACAAAAATGCTCGGTATGCGATAATTACAGCTGCTCACTCAATACAATCGCAATATGATAATGTGATGCAATATCAATGAAACAAGAATTTGGAAATTTTATAAGTATACATTTCTATTTTCTGGACTTTCCACTGAATTCGGTATTTTTTCATTCAGTGAATTTATTACTAATACCAGTAAGGAAAGGCAGAAAGTCGGGCGGGGCCGACTATATAATACCCTACACCTCCCTAACAATGCGATAAGGGTCATTGCGATAATAATTTGGAATAATTGGTAAATGTATTTTGAACCGATAATCGCAAAATAAAGCAATATTCGTTCCTAAATTGAGAAAAATCTTTCTGGAGAACTTTGTAATGATCGGAAGTAAAGTACAACTTCTATAGCGCTTTGTAACCAAATCTGGAGGAACATATATATGGAGGTTATATATAAATCTGAATCGATTTTCCTAGAATACTCATTCATGTAAAATAGAAACCTGTTTCTGTCGAATTTCGTACTGATCGGATATAAAACACAGTCTCTACAGCGCTTACATGTCAAATTGGGGGTAACATATATATATGGGGGCTATATCTAAATCTGAACTGATTTTCTCCGAATTTTGCGGCATTCCTTCATGTAATAAGAAACCTCTTTCTGCCGAATTTCTTACTGATCGGATATAAAATACAGTTTCTACAGCGCTTGAATTTCAAATCGGGGGTAACATATATATGGGGACTATATCTAAATCTGAACCGATTTTCTCCTAATTTGGCAGTATTCCTTCATGTAATAACAAACCTCTTTCTGCCGAATTTCGTACTGATCGGATATAAAATACAGTTTCTACAGCGCGAATTTTGACATGGGCAGCGAAGCGCACCGGGCTCAGCTAGTAATAAATAAATAAATAAAAAGTTTCTGATCGATTTTCTTCAATTTAAAAAAAAATATGAACAAAGTACAAAAATATTTTTTTGTGATATTTATACCCTACACCACACTGTGGTACAGGGTATTATGACTTTGTGCATTTGTTTGTAACACCCAAAAGGAGAAGAGATAGACCCATTGTTTATTATACCGATCGACTTGTAATCACTTTCTGAGTCGATTTAGCTATGTCCGTCTAACATTGCACATATCTTTATTTAGGCCCAAGAACGATCCCTATTGAACTTGGTTAAAATCGGTTCAGATTTACATATAGCTCCCATATATATGTACCTACGATTTGGCATATATGCACTGTATAAACGACATTTATGAACCGATTTGTACAAAAATTTACAGAGAGTAGTCTCGTGATACACGTAGAGACAATACAAAATTTGGGGGAAATCGGTTCAGATTTAGATAAAGCCCCCATATATATGTTACACCCGATTTGACATGTAAGAGCTGTAGAAACTGTATTTTTTTATCCAATCAGTACAAAATTCGGAAAAAATAAATAGGTTTCTTATTACATGAAGGAATACTGCCAAATTCGGAGAAAATCTGTTCAGATTTAGATATAGTCCCCGTATATATGTTACCCCGATTTGAAATTCAAGCACTGTAGAAACTGTATTTTAGCTATAGAAGTTGTACTTTACTTACGGATCATTACAAAATTCTCCAGAAAGATGTTTCTCAATTTAGCGATTATCGGTTCAGAATTAGATATATCCATATATATACATGTTTTTACTCAATTACCAATTATTCCAAATTATTATTGCAATGACCCTTATCGCATTGTTAGGGAGGTGTACGGTATTATATAGTCAGCCCCGCCCGACTTTCTGCCTTTCCTTACTGTTTTTTTTTTTTGAGAAACTTGTTTTGAAATTTTTGTCCAAGAACTAAAAAATATTAAGACGATTTAGCCAGGTCCGTCTGTCTGTTGAAATCACGCTACAGTCCGTAATAATATAGCTAGGTTGACCAAATTTTTTAGAAATACATTTTATAGTTACAGGTGGTTTGGATTGCATATAGACCAATGTTTTGATATAGCTCCCCTATAGCTGTCGCTCCAGAATACGGTTTTTGAGCCATAGATACCACATTTTCAAAGAAATGTAGCAGAAACTTTGCAGTTTGTATTCTATTTTGCCAAGAATTAATCACAGCAAAAAAATTAAAAATCGATTCATATTTTGTTATAGTCACCCTATAGAGGTCGCTCCAATATATACGTATTTAAGCCATAAGTACCACATTTTCTAAGAATTTTCACTCAGCCTTTGCAGTTTGTATTTAATTAACACAAGAATTCATTGTAATAAAATGTATACATATCTGTTTATATTTTGTTGTAGTCCCCGGGCAGAGGTAGCTTCAAATATGCAAATATTAGCCATAAATACTACATTTTTCAGATGAAGAGTTTGACTATAGAATTAGAGCCCTAAAATTTGTCTAAAAAATGCAGCGGTAGGTTTTTAAATAAATTGCTTAAACAAAAAAGGATCGTTCCATGATTTGCTCCATATCCAAAGATTTTTTTCAGTAATAGAATTGAACGCAATTTGTGGTGGAGATTATATAAGATTCGGCTTTGCCGAATTTAACGGCATTGCCTACATTTTAACCATTGCCTACTAAAATATTTTCTAGTATTTCATGTCGACAGGGCAAAATTTTTTTCAAGAAACGAAATCGCCATGTTTATTTAAGTTAAGTTCGGCCATGCCGAATCTTTTATACTCTCCACCATGGATAGCATGTTAATTCACAAAATAACTCAAACCTAAAGAAAATAACACCGAAAAACACCAAAAAAAATAGTATAAATAAGAACAGTAGGAATCACAGCAAGTTAGATGCAATATATGGGAGCTATATCTAAATATGGACCGATATCGCCCATTTTTAATCCCAAGTTACCTGCAGCTATAAGAAGTATCCATACCAAATTTCAGCCACCTAGCTCAAGTATTATAGATTGTAGCGTGACGGACGGACGGACAGACGGACATGGCTAAATCGTCTTAGAATTTTAAGACGGTTAAGAATTATATATTCTTTATTCTACTTTATGGGGTCTCAGATCAATATTTAGAGGTGTTACAAACGGAGTGACAAAATGAATATACCCCCCATCCTATGGTGGAGGGTATACAAATAACACCGAAAACACACAAAAAAATAGTAGATGAGAATAGTAGGAATCACTATAATTAAGATGCTATACTCGTATATGGGAGCTATATCAAAACATTGACCGATATGGCCCATTTGCAATTCCAAACAACCTGCAACTATAAGAAGTATTTGTACCAAATTTGATCAACCTAGCTCTATTATTGCGGACTGTAGCATGATTACCACAGACGGACGGACGGACAGACGGATATGGCTAAATCGTCTTAGAATTTTACGACGATTAAGAATATATATACTTTAAGGGGGCTCAGATCAATATTTCGAGGTGCTACAAACGGAGTGACAAAATGAATATACCCCCCCCCCCCATGTGGAGGGGGATTTGATTTTTTTAAAAAATTTTGTGAAATTCATTTTAGCTTTTTAAGAAATTTGTAATTGCTCTTGAACGCCTAGACCGATTTTTACAAAGTTATGGTAGTTTGAAAGAGAACACAATGAACTTGAACTTTAGTTTAAACAAAATTGCTACCCCTAAATTTACACAGAATATGCACCAGACTCTCACAAATCTAAAGAATATTTGAATTTTTGGGGACTCAGTATCCGTAAAAATTATGGGCAAAATACTAAGGCAGGACAGGCAATTATTGCAATTTTTTTCTGTTTCTGCAACACACAGAATGTAAAATTTAATACAAAGGTAATTTATTATGTCCAAAACTGCCAGACCTGCCTTAGTATTTCGTCCAATTGCTGTTATGGATGTGTGAGAGAGTGCATATTCTGCGATTTTTTTTTTAAACCAGTAAGGAAAGGCAAAAGTCGGGCGGTGCCGACTATATAATACCCTACACCACTCTCGTAATATTGAATAACTCTGATATATACATGTTGTAATTCATGTATAAATTGTTTACATAAATTTACTTTTGGAACATTTTATACTTAAATAATACCCTGTACCACAGTGTGGTATAGGGTATAAAAACGATTGGATCTAAAGAGCCAAATCGGATGAAACATATATATGGGAGCTATAGCTAAATCTTTACCGATTTTCTTCAAATTCGGCAATGTTGGTTCATGAATCAAGCAACTCTACCATTCTAAATTTCAAAACGATTGGATGTAAAATATAGCTTCTATAGAACTAAAGGGCCAAATCGGACGAAACATATATATGGGAGCTATAGCTAAATCTTAACCGATTTTCTTAAAATTCGGTAGTGTTGGTTCATGGATCAAGAAACTCTACCATTCTAAATTTCAAAATGATTGGATGTAAAATACAGCTTCTTCAGGACTAAAGAGCAAAATCGGACGAAACATATATATGGGAGCTATAGCTAAATCTTAACCGATTTTCTTTAAATTCGGCAATGTTGGTTCATGGATCAAGAAACTCTACCATTCTAAATTTCAAAACGATTGGATGTAAAATACAGCTTCTACAGGACTAAAGAGCAAAATCGGACGAAACATATATATGGGAGCTAAAGCTAAATCTTAACCGATTTTCTTCAAATTCGGTAGTGTTGGTTCATGGATCAAGAAACTCTACCATTCTAAATTTCAAAATGATTGGATGTAAAATACAGCTTCTTCAGGACTAAAGAGCAAAATCGGACGAAACATATGTATGGGAGCTATAGCTAAATCTTAACCGATTTTCTTCAAATTCGGCAATGTTGGTTCATGAATCAAGAAACTCTACCATTCTAAATTTCAAAACGATTGGATGTAAAATATAGCTTCTATAGAACTAAAGGGCCAAATCGGACGAAACATATATATGGGAGCTATAGCTAAATCTTAACCGATTTTCTTCAAATTCGGTAGTGTTGGTTCATGGATCAAGAAACTCTACCATTCTAAATTTCAAAATGATTGGATGTAAAATACAGCTTCTACAGGACTAAAGAGCAAAATCGGACGAAACATATATATGGGAGCTAAAGCTAAATCTTAACCGATTTTCTTCAAATTCGGTAGTGTTGGTTCATGGATCAAGAAACTCTACCATTCTAAATTTCAAAATGATTGGATGTAAAATACAGCTTCTTCAGGACTAAAGAGCAAAATCGGACGAAACATATATATGGGAGCTATAGCTAAATCTTAACCGATTTTCTTCAAATTCGGCAATGTTGGTTCATGGATCAAGAAACTCTACCATTCTAAATTTCAAAACGATTGGGTGTAAAATACAGCTTCTATAGGACTAAAGGGCCAAATCGGACGAAAGATATATATGGGAGCTATATCTAAATCTGAACCGATTTCAACCAAATTCAATAGCGATCTTAACAGCCACGAAATACTCTAAACTGCCAAATTTCAGAACGATCGGAGTGAAATTGCTACCTGTAGTCGACGAACAACTTTACATGGACAGACGGACGGACGGACATCGTTAAATCGACTCAGTTAGTGATGCTGAGTCGATCGGTATACTTTAAGGTGGGTCTAGCTGTGTTATTTTCAGGTGTTACAAACATCTGCCGTGAAACAAACTTATAATACCCTGTACCACAGTGTGGTGTAGGGTATAATTAAAGTTTTTAAAAAAATCGATAAAAATGGCCCTTTTGTTACCTTTCAAACGACGTAAACGTTGTAAAAATCGGTTCAGACATTCAATAGCAATTAAAAATTTCGTAAAACCCAAAAATAAATTTTTTGAAATTTTAAATCCCTATAAAATGTTGTAAACAATTTTGAAAAAAAAAATTTTTCAAAAAATAAATGATAGCGATATCTTATTTTTCCATTTAACAACTTATAATAATTTTTTAGGAAAAAATAAATTTCATAGGTTAATATTAAAAATGTTGACCCTTTGGTCAAGTTATTCCTTACTTGTTTAAATATATGTTAGTTAATTAAAGGAAGTACAAATGCAAATTTGATCTCATAACATAAACAAATATAAACTATCACTTTAAGAAGCATTCCTCAACTGCATATCCCTTGTAGTCCCTACACTTCCTAATAGAATTGTGGATGCAAATTCGAGTGAATTCATGTGTATAATTGGAACTTGCATTTCAAATCCTTCATTGTGTTGCAATTAACTATAATGAAGCTTGTAAAATGTTTAGTTGGTAGCAAACAATCAACATCAATTACCAAAGTAGAGGGTAAGGCAGGAGCGTGGAAAACAATATACTTTCCAAAAGGGACCAACAGTTATGGATTTTAGAGAACCAAAGTAATGCTTTAGAGGTAAATATGAACTAATCTGTATGTTGATTTCATATGTTGACAACTATAAAAAATTATATATTTTGTAAGAGTTCAAACTTTAAGACGTAATAGCTTAAACTTACATTTAAGGAACCTTCTTTGTTATGGATTTTAGAGAATCAGAACAATGCTTTAGAGGTAAATATTAGATAAATGTGAACTAATCTGTTGATTTCATATGTTGACAACAATAAAAAATTATATTTCTTATAAGAGTCAAATCTTTCTGACCTAAGAAGAACTTAGATATTTCAAAAAAAAAAAATTAAATCCCTTACAATATTGTAGCGCATACACTTTAACTGATTGACCTGATTTCATATATTCTACATGAATCCCCATCCCCACTACCACTCTGTTCCAAACGATTGAATATCAACCACAATCTATTAAAAATTTTCCACAGAGCATTATGGTTATCAACTGTTTAACTGCTGCATCAATTATATCAATTTTCCATATGTTTTCCATACATGGTATATCCCACATACATTCTTACTCCTATGTCTATTATATCCCATTATATATGTATACGATAGTGGATTTGGATCAATTTCCATCATTAGGGATTTACAAATGCTGTCAGATTGAATGCATCGACATTACATTCCGGATGTGAACATTGTCCCTGACAATTGTCGTCTAACACCAAATCATTCACATTCCAGATATTTCAACAGCTACACTTAGTGATGAATAATTAACAATGCACAAAAAGAGGTATCCAATGGATTGCATTCATTGCATACCATATTATAGGTGTTGATTAAAGGGATAGAGAGCACCCTCCCCGTTTCCTAATGATATATCTAAAGTTTTCTTCGTGCTTTGATGGAAATGTGGTTAAATTGTTAAAGTTATTGAATAATTAACCCACTTCAGCTGTAAGTTTTCATCGACAATTTTCTTCTTGATTGACTCTGTGATATGGCATTCGAATGCAATTGAAATTGAATTCTAGATTTGTGGTCTTGTGGTGTATGGTTTATAGATTTTTGGTATACGAGTATGCTTTAGAAAGATAATTACCTTGTAATTTTTAAGATTTTCCACCACACACGCCAGTAGGGCATCTCTACCCAGAGATACTGTAACATTGGCCACAGGTTCTGCAAATCGTGGCATATCAATATCTGCAAAGAGGGAAAATTGATAAAGTTTCAATTGAGATTGAGCTAATAATTGGGAGGAAATTAAAAATTATTATATTTGAATAAAGTTCATTAAACTTACCTTCAAGTGATGTATGTGATTTGTCGTTGGAATGTGAATGTTTGCCTGAAAATAAGAAAAGGAAAGAGAAATGATTTTTAATTGGTTGGCACAAAAAATTTAAATACATAATTGAAAAACTTTTCATGCAAACTAGTAAAATTTTAATAATGATATAACACTGAAAGGAACATTTAAACTCGTCCTGGCCCACAAATAATACATACGTCTTACACCATTATTCTAATAGCGAATATTTAATATAGATTTTTAGGTACATAAGGCTATACAACACAACTTGGACTTATATGATTTACAGAAGTAACTTTAAGTCAAATAAAATACAAATTGCCTTATTTCGACTTGATCGATGCTAGTTTGTGTCTTTAAATGTATAACATAGGACCTGGGGGGGTCATGTCAAAACTTGCTCCATTATATCCTTTTTTACTACAAGGCTCTAGATATGGATTCTGTGGTTTTCTGAAATAACAGCACATCTCAAAAAATCAAAATTTTCAGAAGAGCCAAAACACTTTTTCTCTAGCAGTACTTTTATACTAAAGTAACAGGTATCCGCTGCTTCGCATGCATTTTATTTATCCTTTATCTTCGCGTTTTGTCAGAGCTCAAAACAGAAATTTCCGTATAAAATCATTTACATTCCCTTTGAAATAATTTTTATCTAAATAGTCTTATTGAGGCCCTACTGTGATATTTTACTATTGTACTCGTAGTACGTTCAAAGAAATTTCAGAAATCTTGCTGCCATTCAGCCAAATTTTAGCTGTTAAACAGTTGTGTATATTTTTAAAGGCACTCGACAATGTAATTTTATAGTTTCAAATACTCCGATTCAGTAATGTCATTCACACTCTTTTAATTTAAGTAAAAAGGGTATATGAACTAGTAACAATACCAACTAATAAGTCGATCTAGTTGTTCTAGCCTAGAGTTTCTCAGATGATGCTCCAAGGCCCACCAGGGCTCATTAGCAGCATATCAGGGGGGCCGTGACGTCCTACAGGAAATTAGGTATACATTTTTGATTGGAAAAACAGTTCAGTTGGATTCGAAAAATATTATTCGTATAAAAATAAGCAATAAACGCAATGAGATGCTTTAACGTCTTCTTCTTATTATTTATTATACCCGCCACCATACGATGGGGGGTACATTCATTTTGTCACTCCGTATGTAACACCTGTAAATATTGATGCGAGACCCCATAAAGTAAATATTTTTAATCGTCGTAAAATTCTAAGACATTTTAGCCATGTCCGTCCGTCTGTTGTAATGTTGGCAGGTATGTTGGGATTGAAAATTGGCAATATCGAAAAATTGTTATACCCTCCACTATAGGATGGGGGTATATTCATTTTGTCACTCCGTTTGTAACACCATTAAATATTGATCTGAGACCCCAAAAAGTATATATATTATTAATCGTCTTAAAATTCTAAGACGATTTAGCCATGTCCGTCCGTCTGTTGTAATCACGCTACAATCTATTATAATTGAACTAGGTGGCTGAAATTTGGTACATATACTTCTTATGTCTGCAGGTATGTTGGGATTGAAAATGGGCAATACCGGTTCATTTTTGGATATAGCTCCCATATATAGAATCTCCCAGATTTGATTCTTAACGTCTTAGATAGTACAAATGTCAACTGATTGGGCTGAAAATTGGCAACTGGGGTTTATTTATGCCCGGAATCCTTCACACGAACATTGGTAGTAATAGGTCCATGATATGATATAGCCCCCATACCCTCTAGATTTGACTTCGTAACGCAACAAAAACCTCAAATTTCAACAAATTGGTCTGAAATTTGGTAAAATGAGTTTATTAGTACCCGTAACCATTCGCACGCGATCCATGGTGGAGGGTATAGAAGATTCGGCATGGCCGAACTTAATCCGTCTTTACTTGTTTGATATAGCCCCCATATATAGCATTTCTCCGATTTGACTTCTTAACGCCACATAGACCAAAAATTTCAATTAATCGGGCTGAAAATTGGTAATTGAGGTTTATTTATACCCGGAATCACTCGCGCGAACAACAGTCATAGGTCCATGTTTTGATATAGGTCCCATACAAAGGTTCCTCTAGATTTGACTTCGTAACGCCACAAAAACCTCAAATTTCAACAAATTGGGCTGAAATTTGGTAAAATGAGTTTATTAGTACCCGTAACCATTCGCATGCGATCCATGGTGGAGGATATGCAAGATTCGGCATGGCCGAACTTAATCCGTCTTTACTTGTTTGATATAGCCCCCATATATAGCATTTCTCCGATTTGACTTCTTAACGCCACATAGACCAAAAATTTCAATTAATCGGGCTGAAAATTGGTAATTGAGGTTTATTTATACCCGGAATCATTAGCACGAACAACCGTAGTCATAGGTCCATGTTTTGATATAGCTCCCATATAAAGGTTCCTCTAGATTTGACTTCGTAACGCCACAAAAACCTCAAATTTAAACGAATTTTGGCTGAAATTTGGTATAATGAGTTAATTTGTATAAGAAACCATCCACATACGATTCATGGTTGAGGGTATATAAGATTCGGCATGGCAGAACTTAATCAGTCTCTACTGTTTTTTTAAAATAGAGCTATATTTGAGAAGTCGAGAGCAAAATAAGCTTAAGATAGAGCTCTGGTAACAGAAATATGTAACTGTGTTTTATGAATTTATTTAACTACAGTTTTAGAACAAACGAGTGAAAGCGTTAAGTTCGGCCATGCCGAATCTTATATACCCTCCACCATGGATTGCATTCAATTTTTATTACTGGAAAAATTTTTGGATATGGAGCAAAAAATTAAACGATCCTTTTTGTTTAAGTAAATTATTAATAAAACGATCGCATCAATTTTTAGGCCGCCAATTCTTTAGCCAAACTCTTCAGCTGAAAAATGTGGTAGTTATGGTTTAAAATAGCTTTTTTGAAAGCTACATCTACACGTGGACTACAACAAAGTGAAATTGTATTTGTATAAATTTGATTGATATAAATTCTTGCCAAAAGAGAATAGAGACTGCAAAGTTTCAGTTAAATTTCTTAGAAAATGTGTTGTTTTTGGCTTCAATAAGCCTTTTTAGGAGCGACATCTATAGGTGGACTATAACAAAATATGAACTGATTTAAAAAATGTTTACTGCGATGAATTCTTGTCTCAATGAAATACAAACTGCAAAGACTTAGTTAAAATGCTTAGAAAACATGGTATTTATGGCTTAAATACGTATATTTGCAGCGACTATAACAAAATATGAACCGATTTGTAAAATTTTTGCTGTTGTGAATTATTCTCAAAATAAAATACAAACTGCACAGTTTCTGCTAAATTGCTTTAAAAATGTGGAATATATGGCTAAAAAACAGTATTTCGAAGCGACCTCTATAGGGGAGCTATATCAAAACGTTGACCGATATGGGCCATTTGATCAACCTAGCTCTATTATTACGGACTGTAGCGTAATTACAACAGACGGACATGGCTAAATCGTCTTAGAATTTTACGACGATTAAGAAAATATATTTATGGGGTCTCAGATCAATATTTAGAGGTGTTACAAACGGAGTGACAAAATGAATATACCCGCCATCTTATGGTGGAGGGTATAACAAAATTAGAGATTTGCTAAAATCCTATTTAATATTTTTTTCTCGAAAAATACGCGCATTTATTTATTATTTATTTATGAATTATAAATTGTGAAAATTGTGCTAGTGCTGTTTCCAATCCTCGAAACTCATCCGATATACGATTTTTGGCATGGCTATTTTCTCAGTCGTGTCAAATCTAAGTCCTTTCATGGATCTTTTCAGTTTTGGAATCAGGAAAAACCGCATCAAAAAGTCACCTCCAAATTTGAGCAAATCTGGATCGTTGTAGACATCATTGTACAGCTCATGAGCTACAGCGTTTTTGTTAAAAATTTAGGAAGACTACGTTTCTACAAGTTTACTAACTAAAACGTCCTAAAAATAGCATCAATTGAGCCAATCGATATGCCGAGTGAAATTTACAGAACCATCCTGGCGACGGAGTACAGTTGTCCATTGACTGGGAATGAAAAAGGTGGCCAATTACACTGTGCAACATTAAACCAGTAAGGAAAGACAGAAAGTCGGGCGGGGCCGACTATATAATACCCTACACCTACCTACCAATGCGAAAATGGGCATTGCGATAAGAATTTGGCAGTGTTCATACATGTAATAAGCAAACTCTCTCTGCCGATTTTCGTACTGATCGGATATAAAACACGGTTTCTACATTGCTTACATGTCAAATCGGGTGTAACATATATATTGGGACTATGTTTAAATCTGAACCGATTTTCCCCGAATTTGGCAGTGTTCATACATGTAATAAGAAAACCCTCTCTGTTAAATTTCGTACAGATCGGATATAAAACACGGTTTCTACATTGCTTACATATCATATCAAATCGGGTGAAACATATATATGGGGGCTATATCTAAATCTGAACGGATTTTCTCCGAATTTGGTAGTGTTCATTCACGTAATAATAAAACTCTCTCTGCCGAATTTCATAAAGATCGGATGTAAAATGTGGTTTCTACAGCGCTTACATGTCAAATCGGGTGAAACATATATATGGGGACTATATCAAAATCTGAACCGATTTAATTTCAATAGGGATCGTCCTTGGGCCAAAAAAGAGCACTATGCTAAATTTCATCACAATCGGACCATAAATACGACCTGCACTTTGATTACAAGAATACATGGACAGACAGACGGACAGACAGACGGACAGACGGACATGGCTAAATCGACTCAGAAAGTGATTCTGAGTCGATCGGTATAATAAACAATGGGTCTATCTCTTCTCCTTTTAGGTGTTACAAACAAATGCACAAAGTCATAATACCCTGTACCACAGTGTGGTGTAGGGTATAAACAATATACACGACCTTGACAAGATAGATTCGATTCTCCTATCCTATACTCGGTTTGGCGAAATTGGTGACCAATTTTTTTATGGGCCTCAAAAATTCTGAAAATCAGTGGGCCTCTCGAAAAAGCTGTCATCAGTTTATGTTCAACAGCTAACTCAGACTTTGTGATACCGCTTAACAATATTTGGCAATAATGTAGCTAAAAATATGCTTCATAAAGTTTGTTAACATCTTATGCCAAAAAAAATGTTTTTCCTGCACTTTTTTTGAAAAAGTGAAGGAAAAAATATTTTTTTTCACTTTTTTCAGTATAATTTACTGGCACTTCTAATTTTTCAATAACAATATTTGCCAAAATTGTAGCCACGGTAAATCTGAACAACTTTTGTGAATATATCAATAGAATCTTAATGTGTCTAGATACCCTGTATAGTTCACAAAGAACACATTGTAAGTATTTAACTATTTTGTAACTCTAAAATAAAAGTATTTTTTAGTAGAGTATGTTTAGTAGGGCGGGTTGATTTTTTTTTAAAAATCGTATAGCAAAAACTTAAACTACATTAAATTCTAAGAAACTTCTCCGAAGAAACCATGTATCTAAAATAAAATCCTAATCCGCGCCTCTCGACTTCAAAATTTATATGCCCGCCTTTGCCAAAAAAATAAATGTTAGAAAAAATAGCTTTTTCCAAAAAGAAATCGAATTTTCTGAATAAAATTGTTTAGTAAGGTAGTTATTTTGCACTTTATATCTTTTCTAAACTAAAAATTTTTTTCATTAAAAAAAATATTCACCCAAGTAAAAAATTATTAAAACAAGTAAGAACGTTTCAGTCGGGTAAACCGACTAAGCTATACTCTCACTTTGTGAGTAGTGTAATATTGAATATTACACGAATTATTCTGTCAATTTGTGTGTAAGGTACCAGATGGGGTTTAACAAATACACCTATTTTTCGCTGAACATTAGATACTTTAAATTCATTGCACTGTGCCGAATTATAAGCGTTTACGTTCACTGGAATAAACGTTATGAGATATTAAATTGTGGTATGAGTTGGCCATTTTGTGTGGGAGGTACAAAAAGGGGCGTGGCTGTAACGCCCATTTTTCACAGTGCAATATGCACTATAAAAACATTACACTGTACAAAATTTCAAGTATTTTTATACACTGGTATTAAAGTTATAAGCTGTTAACTTTTGGTGCAAAATGGTACCTTTGTGTGGGAGGTGCCAAAAGGGGCGTGGCCACAACGCCCATTTTTCCCTGGACTGTAGGTAATATAAAAGCATAAGACTGTACAAAATTTCAAGTATTTTTATACACAGTTATTAATGTTATAAGCTGTTAAGTTTTGGAAACCATTACACTGTACAAAATTTCAAGTCATTTGGTGCATAGGTATTCAAGTTATAAGTTGTTAACTTTTGGTGCAAAATGGTCCATTTGTGTGGAAGGTACCAAAAGGGGCGAAGTAACTTTGCCCATTTTTCTTGAGGTGATAGTGACTAATAATATAATATTATGTGTAGAATTTCAGAGGATTCAAATAAGTAGTATAGAAGATATTAAATAATCAATAATTCACTTAATATTAACACTTTGTGGGGGAGGTACTAGAAGGGGTGGGCAAATAGGGCCCATCTTCGAACTTAGCCGGAGATAGAAAAAAATATTACCACATACCAAATTTGAAGTCAATTGGTTACTTCTTTCGAGAGCTATCAGACAGACAGACAGACGGACGGACATTGCTCATTCGACTTAAAACGACCTAAACCGGATATCCGCCAAACGTACTAAAATATTATGTCACTCCTTCGATGTGTTACACTTTTGGCCCGTAGCAAATGATATATACCCTCGTATCACTAAAGTGAGTGTATAATAAAACATAATATATTTCAAAAAAAAGAAAATAATTTAAGCGAAAGAAGAGGAAAAAATTTTCAAGTGGAGAGGCGCGGATTAGGTTTTGATTTTAGACCCAGGGTTTCTTCGGGAAATGTTCTTAGAATTTAATGCAGATTACGTTTTTGCTATATGATTTTAAATTTTTTTTCATCCATACAAATCAACCCGCCCTAATGTTTAGCCACTTTGTGGAAAATATTAAGACCAATATTTTTGTGGAACATTTTAACCCACTAGCTCTCCGACATCCAAGTTCGAATTAGCTGTTGGACAAAAACTGATGACACTTTTTGGAAGTCCCACTGATTTTTAGAATCTTTTAAGACCCATTAGAAAATTGGTCACCAATTTCGCCAAACAGAGTATGGGGTTAAACTTTGGTAGTAGAATCGAACCTCTACTCTCAAGTCCGTGTATTTTTCAAAAAGTGTTAATTTGTTGCACAGTGTTATCGCTTTTAATATATTTATGTTCACTACCAATGCTTTGCTTTTTGTCTCATTGGCAAATGTCAATGGATATTTTCTATTTTCCGCAGAAAATAATGACCCAAAACCCTTTTTTAATCAAAAATTTCGGTTAAACCGGAAACCGTTTATCGAAGCTCAAAGATCAGATGATGAAAAATCGATTACAAGATCTAAAGTAAATGGCTGTGCAGTTCAAAATTCACATGATATGGGCCACGTCACAGACACTTTCTATAGAACTGAAGTGCAGATGAGATTACAATGATAGGAATAAATTTACCTATGCCAGGGGATAAATTATTTTTCTATTTGTTAATATTTCTAATCTCTATAAAATTATTAACTGGATATACCCTTCTAAAATTAGGTTTATATGTAGACAGTCTCAGAAATATATCCGTCTGTCTGTCCGTCTGTCTGTCCGTCCGTCTGTCCATGTATTCTTGTAATCAAAGTGCAGTTCGTATTTATGGTCCGGTTGTGATGAAATTTAGCATAGTGCTCTTTTTTGGCCCAAGGACGATCCCTATTGAAATTGGTTAAAATCGGTTCAGATTTGGATATAGTCCCCATATATATGTTTCACCCGATTTGACATGCAAGCGCCGTAGAAACCACATTTTACATCCGATCGTTATGAAATTCTGCAGAGAGAGTTTTATTATTACGTGAATGAACACTACCAAATTCGGAGAAAATCCGATCAGATTTAGATATAGCCCCCATATATATGTTTCACCCGATTTGGCATGTAAGCGCTGTAGGAACTGTATTTTAAATCAGATCAGTACGAAATTTAACAGAGAGATTTCTCTTATTACATGAATAAACACTGCCAAATTCGGGGAAAATCGGTTCAGATTTAGATATATCCACCATATATATGTTTCACCCGATTTAACATTTAAGCGCTGTAGAAATCGTGTTTTATATCCGATCCGTACGAAATTTAACAGGGAGAGTTTTCTTATTACATGTATGAACACTGCCGAATTCGGGGAAAATCAGTTCAGATTTAGATATAGCCCCCATATATATGTTTCACCCGATTTAACATTTAAGCGCTGTAGAAATCATGTTTTATATCCGATCAGTACGAAATTTAACAGAGAGAGTTTTCTTATTACATGTATGAACACTGCCAAATTCGGGAAAAATCGGTTCAGATTTTAACATAGTCCCAATATATATGTTACACCCGATTTGACATGTAAGCGCTGTAGAAACCGTGTTTTATATCCGATCAGTACGAAAATCAGCAGAGAGAGTTTGCTTATTACATGTATGAACACTGCCAAATTCTTATCGCAATGCCCATTTTCGCATTGGTAGGTAGGTGTAGGGTATTATATAGTCGGCCCCGCCCGACTTTCTGTCTTTCCTTACTGGTTTTAATTTTGAGAAGGTACCAGGAGTAAACCGTTACTCATATGGTTTCAACACGACAACCTCGAAGTTTGTTAAATTTTTCTTTTATATTATATTACTTATATTTGTTATAAACAAAATATACTTAAGTCATCACATAAAATTTGAACGCGTTCATAAAATAGGATTCTAGTCAGCCAACATTTATAATCTAACCTGATAAAATTAAAAATTTAAGCTCCAAATATATTCCGCCCCTTCCCCCAACAATATGGCCATTCTTCTGTCTGCTTTGTGACATTTTATTTTCACATTCTTGTGAACATTTTGTTGAACATTCCTGCTTTTTTTTGTCACACAAAGTGTCCCCCATTTTTCACACAATACCCGCATGGAGAGGAGTATTGGATGCCTTTGTGCAACATTGTCAACAAGAAGAAAACCCACAGCATACCAATGCACATTGTTGCCAAAAGGATACATGAGTGTAAGAGTTACCGGGTATGTATGTATGAGTGTGAAAAGACACAATACCATCATGAAATATTCAAACCCTTCTGTGTACACTTCGGTTTGAAAGGGGCGGTCGGAAATAGTGGGGTTAAGTGGTATCCTTTTGCCTTAAAGGCATTAAAAAGAGAAACTAACATGACATTATGTGCTTCTGCTTGCAGCAAGTAAAACCTGAAATATGTTAACTTAACTTGGTTATATTGTCGCCCAGCGGTTGAAACACCCCCAGCACCACTATTCCTGCAATATTTTTAATAAATGATACTGGGGGAAAATATGTATGTTCTCCCATAATGTTTTGAGGACCATATTTTTCTTGTCTTCGAATACTGCGGTATTTCATATTAAGTAAACGGATTTTTATGCGGTTTTCTTTTTATAAAAGAAAAAAGTTGACACTTATATATATATATGGAAAATGGAAGTAGGGAGAGAAATGATATGAATAATGTGCGGAAGTACCAAAGGAACATTAAATGGAAAAATGCATTTGGATAAAGAACTTAAATGAAAAGGACCATTTTTATTTATTGCCCAGTAGCAAGTAATATTTTTGGCAATACAAAATTAAAAAACTGAATCAGCTGAAAATTTTTTAGTCGCAAAATTTAAGACGTAGAAAATATCCTACAAAAAATATGAGTCATTCATGACACTTTAGACGAAAATAAGAAATAAAAATGCTGTCGAGTAAATAGTAGTATTATTATAGTGCAATATGTAAAATTTTAAGTCAATCGATAACTCCTTTCAGTATATCGAGCGAGGGCTTATATTCAAGAGTAGCTATGAGCCATTTTCTCGAAAATAAGTTTTTCATATCAATTTGAAAACGAAATTTTATCCTAAAACTATTTTTTTAATATTTCTGATTTGGTTATACATTCACACGTTCTTTTGGGGATGTATGTAAAAGTGGCTATGAACATAAAAAATAAAATTAAATTAAAAATATTAAAACAAGTAAGAAAGTTCAGTCGGGTAAACTGACTTATGAATCCCTTCACCTGAGTCCCAAAAATAATAGTCGTAAATTATTTTTTTGTTTTAATTAAATTATTATCAACTTAAATTGCATTTAATAACTTTAAAGTATGTACTGTAGGGCGGGTCGATTTAAAATTCGCCCATTGCTCAGTGAAAATCGTATTCTAGGGATCAAAATAAGAAACTTTGCCGAAGGAACCATACCTCTAAAACGAATTCTGATGTCCCGGAAAAAATCCCACTTTGACCCATTTAGAGTGCTCCAATCGAGTCCAAATGTATGGAACCCCCAGGGGTTCCAGGGGGTGTGCCACTGGCATGGGTGGGTCGGGCCTCCAAAGTTAATGGGGTCGGTCATACATTTGGACTCAATTGGAGCACTCTAAATGGGTCAAAGTGGGAATTTTCAAAATTTGCCCCTACCCAAAAGTTTGACCCAAATTCCGGGACATCAGAATTCATTTTAGAGGTATGGTTCCTTCGGCAAAGTTTCCTATTTTGATCCCTAGAATACGATTTTCACTGAGCAATGGCGACTTTTTTTGCCTCCCCACAAATCGACCCGGCCTAATGTACTGGTATTAAAGTTAAAAGCTGTTTACATTTGGTACAAAATGGTCCATTTGTTTGGGAGGTACCAAGGGGCGTGCCAATAACAGTAATTTTTTTTGTATTCTAGATACTATAAAACCATTACACCGTACAAAATTTCAAGTATTAATATGCAGTGGTATTAAAGTTAAAAACTGTTAACTTTTGGTACAAAAAGGTATATTTGTGTGAAAGGTACCAAAAGGGGAGTGGCAATAATGCCAATTTATCACTGTATTTTAGGTACTATTAAACAATTACACTGTACAAAATTTCAAGTCTTGGTATGCACTGGTGATAAAGTTATAAGCTTTTAACTTTTGGTTCAAAATTGTCCATTTGTGTGGGAGGTACCAAAAGGGGCGTGGCAACTTCGCCCATTTTTCTCGAGGTAAAAGTGACTAATAAACTAACACTATATGTAGAATTTCAAAGGATTCAAATAAGTAGTATAGAATTATTACATAATCAATGTTTTACTAAATGTTAACCCTTTGTGGGGGAGGAATTAGAAGGAGTGGACCAATATGGCCCATCCTCGAACTTAGCCGGAGATAGAAGATAATATTACCACATACCAAATTTGAAGTAAATCGGTTATTCCTTTCGAGAGTTATCGTGCGCACCGTCCAGCAGACAGACAGACGGACGGACATTGCTCATTCGTCTTAAAATGACCCAAAACGGATATCCCCCGAACATTCTTAGGGTCTTGGTCACTCCTTCGATGTGTTACAATTTTGGCTCGTAGCAAATTAATTGTAAGGACCCATGTTGAATGTGAACCACACCTAAACGTCAAGTTTTTTTCTGCATTTCATTTCACATTTCTCAATTTCAGACTAAAGCAATTTGAACCATGGAAAGATACACAATCGAGCATCGCGTTAAAGTTTTTTAAGCCTTCTACGAAAATGGGCGTTAAAACCAAAATGCATTTCGTGCACTTCGTGATGCTTTTTTGATCAACATTATCGACCAAATGTGTCCAAAATCGGGAGAATTGTGCCCAAATTTCAGCAAACCGGGTCTGTAGGAGATGTGAAAACACCTGTGCATGCTTGCCCAGTTCGTTTGGTGCGGCTTATGGGCTTGCGACGTCATCGGGCCATACTTCTTCGAAATGAGGCCGGTCAGGCAGTTACTGTGAATTGTGTTCGCTATCGTGAGCTGATAACGAACTTTTTATGGCCTGAATTGGAAGATATGCATGTGGACAATATGTGGTTTCAACAGGACGGTGCCACTTGCCACACAGCTAACGAAACAATGGCTCTTTGGCGCAACAAATTCAATGGCCGTGTTATCTCATGTCGTGGCGATGTCAATTGGCCGCCAAGATCATGTGATTTGACACCGTTGGACTTCTTTCTTTGGGGTTGTTCGAACGAAAAGGTGTACGTCGATAAGCCAGCAACAATTCAAGAGCTAAAGGATGAGATAATTCGAATTTTAAAGGATGAGATAATACCTCAGCGTCATCGGAAATTTAAACCATCGGATTGAGGTGTGCCGCCGGGTTCGCGGCGGCCATTTGGCCGATATTTTGCTCAACACATAATTGAACCATACCAATATTATCATAATAAAAAGAAATGACAATAATTTCCTAAATAATTGGTGTTTTATTCAAAATCAACATCGGCCCTTAAAATTTAACCACCCTTTATTTCGGTCTTTAAATCGTTACTGATTTTTCACTACAATATTCTCCCGGCTTTAGACCCTCTTTGAATTTATTACGTATTGCATTCTATAATATATAATATTGGCAAAGATGGTCTAAAGCCAATTGAATATCCTAGTGACAAATCAATATTATTAATTTAAGGATATATAGCCATTTTTATTTCATTAACGGACATTCAACATTTTCACATAAAAATTAGTGAAAATGGTGAATGTTTATATTACAATACAATATTTTATACGGAAAGAACTAATCACAAACTTTCGATTGCCTCGCTTTGAATGGTAAGTGACCACAACATTTCGCCTATTCCCCTTTATGATGCATAGTGTCTTAGGTGTGTCTTGGGACATCTTTTTTTGTGAATCTTCTTATTTTTAAGTATTTAATACCATTTCCGCAGGCATTTAAGTATTTTTAGTGTTTATTTATTTAGCTTTCCCCAAGGCTTGATTAGTTACATAAATATTGCAAGTTTTGTCTGGACTGTGTTCAATGCTTACAAATACCAGTGCTAATATTTAATACTCGGCTAAAGAGCCCTTCGAAAATCCTCCTCAGACACGTTATCCTTAAAGCTCAAATAAAGTGTAAATAAGCTTAAAGCTACTCAAAGACAGCAAAAGGACAAAGAGGGAATGTATCACACAGTGAACCCAAAAATAATACGCCTTCCACACAAACAAAAAGCGTACTCCAAGACAGTATCAAATGATCCACATTGTTTATTTTGCAGGTTCTGTTATTGTGGGTCGGAGAAAAAAAAAGACAAACAAAAAAACAAATCTTCAAAAGAATTTTTCAAAAAGTGTTGGAAAAATTCATTTGTCAGTGGATAGAGGAAAGAACAGAAATCCTTGCTTGTAGACACCAAAGGAAAATAAACAGTCTCCTCACACGCATAAATTCATTTTACGGCCAGTAGTTGGATAGGGGGGCACAGGGGGAGAAGTGGATATGAATTGGCGTCAAAAAGTTCTTACCTCAAAGATTTAACCACAACATTGAGGGCGATATGTTTAAGTCATTTAGTCTAGAGCAGAGCAAATCAAGTGTCATTCAGCTGTATCAGACGAAGGAGTATATCTGCGAAGAACATAGCCCAGCAAACTTTTCCAAAAAGAGGAAAATACAAAACAACTAAAACAGATAATAAGGGCAGATAAACTGAGGAAAACGTGGATGAATGGACGGATAGACTAATATATATCAATCGTTAAACGGATAGATGGATATAGGAATCGATGTGAGACAGACAAAATAAAAGTAGTGGTACTGGAGGTCTAGAAGTGAAATTTGTTAAATGGTCTGTATTAGATGAGGCATCTGTACTTTATTTTGCTTGACAAATTCATAGTTGGAAAATGCATATTAAAACTTTAGCTCTGAGAGTAGAGAATTTTTTATCGTACCATTTATCGGTCCCTACAGATTTTATTATTTTAAAATGTTCCATAAATCGATACCTTCATTCCAAAACATGCTACGGACAGGTAGTTTTTCAGGAGTGGTGATCAAAGTTTTTCAACATTTTTAAATTGGTATAGAATTCATTTATAATGCAAATCGCATTACCTTTACTAAGTTGAAGGACAAATACCAAATATTGATAGAATATATGTATGTAAAAAATTTTGAATATTTATGATTCAAAAACTTCAAAAATTCCATAAAAACATCCCAAGTCGACTTAGCACATGCTTGGATGCTTTTAAATTCTTCTCTTTAAAATATTTATTGGGTTACTTCATATCTTACTCCTCTTGCACGAGACTATAAACATATTAGCCGAAAGAGGAGTGCATAAGTAATCAGCTTTCGTTTCCCTCTGCTTTTTTATCATATACGAGTACTTCTGGCAAATTATTCCCCTAAGATTACAGGCGGAATTGTTTTACTCAGCTTGTAAATTGTCTTCAGGCCATCTCTTGTGCGACTGCAACTCCTCTTGTTAATATCAGTCACTGTCATTTGGGCAATTTTGTTAAATATTCTACTGTATAGAATTGGGACATTGAGGATAACATCATTTCCATTCATAATGCATGAACTGAGAACTAAGGAAATGGAAAAGGCTGCAAAATATTTGAATATACGACACTTGAAATGGAAGAGAAAATCTATGCTTTGATGATATTACTCATATACATATATATAAATGTTAATCACATGTTTTGACCTGTAAAGGCGTTAAGATTGTCAAATTTAAGAATTTTATCTTAAGAATTTTCAATTATTTTATCCCAAATTAATCACAACTAAATACCCAGTTTTTTTGCAACCACTTTGCGATTTGGTTATGGGATATTTCATGAAAAGGATATGGTCCTGTAAGCGTGGTCGTGGTGGCCATTTGGCTGATGTTGTTTTTCATTATTAACGGCATACCTTCCTTTTTATTATGAAATAAACATCCGATCATTTATCTCAAAAAATGAAATTTTTCTTTGAATACCAAAAACAAGTAAGAAAGTTTCAGTCGGGTAAACCGACTAAGGTATACCCTCACTTTGTGAGTAATCTATATATATAAAATTGTTGCGTGACTGGCTGACTGATTGACTGACTGATCATCGCCCAGGCCAAACGGCTGAAGCTAGAATCATGAAATTTGGTGGGAGGGTAGTCCTTGGGACGTAGACGAGCAATAAGGCGGGATTTTTCGAAATTCGTACTATTAGCCGCACAATGGGGCAAAAAGGGATAAATATGGTACCACCGCCAAATCTAAACGAAATGAGCTAGAATCTTGAAATTTGGTATGAGGGTAGCCCTTAGGATGTAG
The DNA here is from genome assembly GCA_963930755.1 of Eudasyphora cyanicolor. Classification (NCBI taxonomy): domain Eukaryota; kingdom Metazoa; phylum Arthropoda; class Insecta; order Diptera; family Muscidae; genus Eudasyphora; species Eudasyphora cyanicolor. The sequence continues at coordinate 48,757,690 of OZ005737.1, read as the reverse complement.
ACTCAGAAATTGGCAGGATTTTTCGAAATTCGAACATTTACGAACACAGTGGGGTAAAAAGGGAAAATGAGATAAATGTGGTACAACAGCCAAATTCAAATGGCAAGATCTAGAATCGTGAAATTTGGTGTGAGGGTAGCTCTTATGAGGTAGACTCTGAAATTGACAGGATTTTTCGAAATTCGAACATTTACGTAACAGTGTGGTAAAAAGGGAAAATGTGGTACAACAGCCAAATCCAAATGGCAAGACCTAGAATCGTGAAATTTGGTGTGAGAGTATCTCTTGGGACGTAAACAAGAACAAGGAGTGATTTTTTTTTTAAAATTTAGAGGCACAGTGGGACAGAAAGGTATAAATATGGTACCACCGCCAAATGTAAAGCCTAATATTAGAATGGTGAAAATTGAAGCGAGGGGTGTCTTTATGACAACTGATCGGGGTATTAAGTTTTTTTTGTATTCGTAGTTTTAGTGGGGCAAAAAGTGTAAAATATAGTACAGTGGCTTAAAAATGTCAAACATGGATCAATGGTTCCAGGGTAACTTTTGGAACATAAACTAGAGATTGGAAGTGATTTTTAGTAATTCTAACTTTAAGAGGCACAATGGGAAACGACGGGTTACTTATGGATCATGGGGAAAAAGGGAACAAACTGCCAAAATTGGAACTTAAACATGAGATATGAAGAGTTTGTATGGTTTAGGAGCACTGTGGTCAAAAACGGTTAAATAGTGGAGTGGAGAAAATATGATTAAATATGTTACAGTCGGGGAAAAGGTTTAAGTACGCTAGCGTGGAGACACATTTTAAATACGAGTACGGTACAGTGAGACAAAAATTTGTTAAATATGGTACAGTGGGTAAACATTTTGTACAGTGAGATAAAGAGTTGAATGGGGCACAGTTGTGCAAAAAGGGTTAACTATGGTACAGTGGGGTAAAAATAGTTACATGTATATGGTAAAGTGGGACAAATGGGTTAAAAATGGTACAGTGGGGCAAAAAGCGTTAACTATTGAACAGTGGGGCAAAAATGTATTTACTATGATACAGTGGGGCAAAAAGGGTTAAATATGGTACAGTGTGACAAAAATGGGTAACTCTACAGTACAGTGGGGCATATCTGTGTTAAATATTGTACAGTGGAGCACAGAGGGTTAAATATGGTACAGTGGGGCAAAAACTGTTAAATATGGTACAGTGTGACAAAGCGTTTAATATGACACAGTGGGGCAAAAAGGGTTAACTATGGTACATGGTAATGTGGGACAAAATGGGTTTAATATGGTAAAGTGGGGCAAAAAGCTTTAACAATGGAACAGTGGGAAAAAATGTGTTAGCTATGGTACAGTGGGACAAAAATGGTTAAATATGGTACAGTATGACAAATATGGTTACAGTGGGCACAAAAAGTAAAATATGATAACGTGTAACAAAATGGGTTAAAAATGGTACAGTGCGGCAAAAAGCGTTAACTATGGAACAGTGGGCCAAAAATTTATTTACTATGATACAGTGGGGCAAAAAGGGTTAAATATACAGTACAGTGGGGCATAACTGCGTTAAATATTGTACAGTGGAGCAAAGAGGGTTAAATATGGTAATGTGGGGCAGAAACTGTTAAACATGGTACAGTATAACAAAGGGTTTAATATGACACAGTGGGGCAAGAAGGGTTAATTATAGTACAGCGTGGCACAATTAGTTGAATATGGTAACGTGGGACAAAATGGGTTAAATATGGTACAGTGGGGCAAAAAGCTTTAACTATGGAACAGTGTTGAAAAAATGTGTTAGAATGGTACAGTGGGACACAAATGGTTAATTATGGTACAGTATGACAAAAATGGTTACAGTGGGCACAAATAGTAAAATATGGTAACGTGGAACAAAATGGGTTAAGTATGGTACAGTGGGGCAAAAAGCGTTTACTATGAAACAGTGGGGCAAAAATGGTTAAATATAGTGGACAAAATATAGTAGGACAAAAAGGTGTTAAATTTGAGTCAGTGGACCCAAAAGGTTAAATATATCACAGTGGGTCAAAAAGCGTACATTTAGTACAGTGGGTAAAAATATGAATGCAGGGAGAGAGGGTAAATTAAATATGAAATAAGAATGTTTTTTTCTAAATGTATGCTTTTAGTAGCACTGTGGTGCAAAAGGGTTAAAATTGTGATGCACTGCAATTATGTAGTACTGTGGTGCAAAAAGTTTAAAATTATGATGCAGTTGGGGCAAGCAAAAATTGTTCAGTTACAGAGGGGAAAATGTGTTAAATGTGGTTTAGTGGAGCAAAAAGGGTTAAATATGGTACGGTGAAGCAAAAAAGTTAAATACGGTAAAATGGTTAAATGTGGTAAGTGGGGAAAAAAAGGGAACAAAATAGTCCCAGATATGTATAAAAATTCGTACTTTAGAAGCACAGTGTGATAAAATGATTTTAATATGGAACAGTGGTGCAAAAGGTGTTGAATGTGGTCCCTGAGTTTTTACAGCATAAACCAAAGCTATGAAATTGTTTTTTCTAAATAGGTTCTTCTACTTAAACCGTGGGGAAAAAGTTAAATAATTGGCACAGATAGGGGACAAAAATGTTGAAATACGGCCTAAGCTTACGAATTTGGATCTTGAAATATCAATTATCATTTTAAAATGACACACTAAAGGTTAAATGTGGTACAATGGAGCGATTTACTTCAGATTTTAAAATTCGTACCTTTATAGACACAGTGGGACAAACATGGTTTTATATTGTACAAGGGTGTGAATGTAGGTATTGCAACATAAACAAGGGGAAAGTTGCTAACGTATGAACCAAAAAAATAGTTTATTCAACGTCCAGAGGTACTGTGGGAAAAGGGATAAATATTGTACCACGATGTCAGGGTAACTCTTGGAACATAATCTAGAAATGAAACGAGGGTTCGTATTTTATATAAAAGTAATCACATTTTCTTCATTTTGCACCATATGTAATAATCACGTAATTTTCTATTTTACAGTACCCTAAACAGAAAATAGATAAAAGATGGGGGCTGCGACGCGCACCGGGTAAGCTAGTGTAATATATAACATTACACCAATAAATCTGTCAATTTGTGTGGGAGGTACCAGAAGGGGTTTTCCAAATACACATATTTTTCGGTAAACAGTACATTCTTAAATACATTGCATTGTGCTGAACTATAAGCGTTTATGTGCACTGGTATATTAAAGTTACGAGCTATGTAATTTTGGTATGATTTGGTCATTTTGTGTGGGAGGTACAAAAAGGGGCGGTGTGATAACGCCCACTTTTTACAGGACTATAGGCACTATAACAGCATTACACTGTACAAAATTTCAAGTATTTGTATGCACTGGTATTAAAGTTACAAGCCGTTTACTTTTGGTACGAAACGGTCCATTTGTGTGGGAGGTACCAAAAAGGGCTGTACAATAATGCCCATTTTTTACCGGACTATAGGCGCTACAAAAACATTATACTGTAGAAAATTTCAAGCATTTTTATGCACTTGTATTAAAGTTATAAGCAGTTAAATTTTGATGCAAAATGGTCCATTTGTGTGGGAGGTACCAAAAGGGGCATGTCAACTTCACCCATTTTTCTCGAGTTAATAGCGACTAATATACTAATATTATGTGCAGAATTTCAAAAGATTCGAATAAGTAGTATAGAAGTTATTAAAGAATCAATATTTCACTAAATTTTAACCCTTTGTGTGGGAGGTACCAGAAGGAGTAGACCAATATGGCCCATCTTCGAACTCATCCGGAGATAGATCAAAATATTACCACATACCAAATTTGAAGTTAATCGGTTACTCCTTTCGAGAGTTATCATGCGCACCAGCCAGCAGACACACATACAGACAGACAGACAGACAGACAGACAGACAGACAGACAGACAGACAGACGGACATTGCTCATTCGACTTAAAATGACCCAAACGGATTTCCTCCGAACATACTTAGGGTCTTAGATCACTCCTTCAATGTGTTACACTTTTTTCCGTAGCAAATGATATATACCCTCGTCACACTAAAGTGAGGGCATAAAAACACCTCTTGTTGGAAATCCCTTTAGTTTATGTATTTGAGCATAGTCTTAACATTTTCATTGGCGGATAATTCTGGGGTATGATTAATACTATTAACAATTGCAATAATTTGTAAAGGGTGATTTTTTTGGCATCACTGTTTTTGGCATCACTGTTTTCATCTTTATACATTGTTTTTCATCTTTAAACATTGAATTATATAGACCGACTAAAAAGAAATTTCATACATTTCTCTAAATTGTATGTTTTTTTTAAGTCAAATCCGAAAGCTCTTAAATAACACAGTGCGACAAAACAAACTGAAGTTGATACTATTTTTCCTGTGGGTCTTGTCGAGTAAAACACGAATCTTTTTTTCGAATTCCTCGGACACCCCCAAAATCCGGATTTACGGGTAAAAAACAGTTGTTCTTGTCTTTTTCCACTTGAACGCCTATAGCATTGTTAATTATTAACCGACTTTCAATCTCTAAACTAATTTGGAATTAAGAATATAATTAGACCTTTCCAACGATATATATTTTGTTTATTTAAAGCTGTAGCAATTTCTGTTTATTTATCCCACAAACACATTGTTTTAATTTTTTCCGTCATTTTCTAGTTTAAGCAATGTTTTTACCAATTATTTTGTGAGATAACCGCACGATTAATTGATTTACGTATATATTTTATTTTATAAGGAGAAAATGCAACCAGTCTCGTGGGCCTAAAGAAACCAAGGGGTGTAAAAGTTTAATAACTTTTTCATTTATTAATTTTTTTTTATTTTTTCTTTCAGATTATATAGACAACACTTGGAGAATTTATAATGGGGAGGTTCACAATTGAACAGAGAACCAGAACAATAGAATTGATTATGACAATAGAATTGACAAAAATTTGATTATGAGTGATGAAGCTCATTTTCATTTGAATGGCTTTGTTAATAAGCAGAACTGTAGGTTCTGGCGTTCTCAAAATCCAGGAGCCATCCATCAACGCCAATTGCACCCCATCAGGTGTACAGTATGGTGTGAAAATGTCATTGGGCCTTACTTCTTCGAGAATGAAGATGGAAGTGCTGTAACCGTAAATGGAGAGCGGTATCGGTTTATGATGGAAAATTTTTTACGTCCTGCTCTTGAAAACAGACCTGGTATGTGGTTTCAGCAGGACGGAGCCACTGCCCATACTGCCCGAGACACAATGGCACTTTTAAGTCAAATTTTTGGAGAGCGAATAATTTCCAGAAATTCGGAAATTATTTGGCCAGCGCGATCGCCAAATTTGACAGCACCCGACTATTTTCTTTGGGGTTATTTGAAGGAGCGAGTGTATGTCAAAGCCAGAGACAATCCTGGAACTCAAGGCAAACATTGTTGCAGAAATTCGAACGCTACAGCCACAAGTTTTGAAAGGTGTTATGGAAAATGCTCCAAAAAGAGCCCATCAGTGCGAAGCTGAAAACGGTGGTCATTTAAGAGACATTATTTTTCATACTTAGTGTAAAAAAATTTGCCTTTTGTATATTATATAATCTGGAAGAAAAAATAAATAAAATTAATAAACGAAAAAGTTATTAAACTTTTACACCCCTTGGTTTCTTTAGGCCCACCCTGTATATATAGAAATTTATTGAAATGATGTGTAGATGTAGCTCTCAAAAATTATATTTTAATCCAAAATACCACATTTTTAGGTGAAGAGTTTGGTTATAGAATTCGCGGTCTAAAATTTGGTTAAAAATTGCATCGTTTCTTTTAATAATTTACTTAAACAATAACTTGATTTATTCCATATCCAAAAAATTGTCCAGTAATACAATTGAATGTAATCCAAGGTACAGGGTATATATGTTCGGCGTGACCGAACTTAACGCTTTTACTTGTTGAGTATACCCTCACATTAGTGTGACGAGGGTATTATACCATCCACCATAACATGGGTGTATATTAGGCCGGGTCGATTTGTGGGGAGGCAAAAAAAGTCGCCATTGCTCAGTGAAAATCGTATTCTAGGGATCAAAATAAGAAACTTTGCCGAAGGAACCATACCTCTAAAACGAATTCTGATGTCCCGGAATTTGGGTCGAACTTTTGGGTAGGGGCAAATTTTGAAAAATCCCACTTTGACCCATTTAGAGTGCTCCAATCGAGTCCAAATGTATGACCGACCCCCACTAACTATGGAGGCCCGACCCACCCATGCCAGTGGCACACCCCCTGGAACTCCCTGGGGGTTCCATACATTTGGACTCGATTGGAGCACTCTAAATGGGTCAAAGTGGGATTTTTTCCGGGACATCAGAATTCGTTTTAGAGGTATGGTTCCTTCGGCAAAGTTTCTTATTTTGATCCCTAGAATACGATTTTCACTGAGCAATGGGCGATTTTTAAATCGACCCGCCCTAGTGTATATTCATTTTGTCACTCCGTTTGTAACACCACTAAATATTGATCTGAGACACTATAATGTATATATATTATTAATCGTCGTAAAATTTTAAGACGATTAAGCAATGTCCGTCTGTCCGTCCGTCTGCTGAAATTTGGTACATATACTTCTTATATCTGCAGGTATGGTGAGATTGAAAATGGGCAGTATTGGTAAATTTTTTGATATTGCCCCCATATTTAAGTATAGCATCTCTCCGATTTGACTTCTTAACGCCACAGAGACCTCAAATTTCAACTGATCGGGCTGAAAAATGGTTACTGGAATCCTTGTTTTGGTATAGCCCCCATACAAAGGTCCCTCTAGATTTGACTCGGTAAAGCCACAAAAACCTCAAATTTCAGCGAATTGGGCTGCAATTTTGTAAAATGTGTTTATTTGTGCCCGAAAACATTTACGTGCGATCCATGGTGGAGGGTATACTCGTATAAGATTCTTACTCGTATAAGATTAATATGTGTTTACTTGTTTCTACTTTCAGTTTACAATCGTCAATTACATTGTATACGTTACATTAATTCAACACACAAAAACGTACACGTGCCGATGTACACCGAAAATCTTTACAAAAATCTTGTTTTGAGCATATTTATATATACTTTATATCCGATCAGTACAAAATTCTGCAGAAAGGGGGTTATTATCACATGACTGAAGACTGCCAAAGTTGCGGAAAATCGGTTCAGATTTAGATATAGCCTCCATATATATGATACCCCCGATTTGACATGTAAGCGCAGAAGAAAATTTATTTTATATCCGATCAGTACGAAATTCAAAACAATACGGTGGCTTGTGATCTACATGTATGCGGTATTCCGTACACAGAAAACGAAAATTTAATGGATATGTTTTCTGCTATATGTCAGAAAATCAATATATCCCTGCAAACACAAAAATAATTCGCCAGATGCAGCTATCATTTTAAAAATGTTGTCACCTTATGACAAAAACTTTTTCTTAAAAACACTCGCAAACTTCCGGAAGCAAAATAAAAATTTTGATTTTAAACTGTCTGATATTGGATTTGATTGTAACTCGAAATTTTATGTAAATGAGAGCCTCATTAAATCGAATTACCAAATACTGCAAGAAGCAATACGTCTCAAACGCCAAAAAATATTGCATAGCGCTTTTACCATGCGAGCATTTGTGTTCGTGAAAATAAAAGCTGATTCCCAGATAATCAAAATCGATGAAATGGATCAATTAAATACTTTTTTTCCACAACATACTGATGTTCATACTGCTTCAGGGGATAATTTCCAGGAGGTACCAAGAAAGAATTAAATCTATCGAAATAGTTATTTATAAAAAAATTGGAATCCCTATCTACATTAATAAGTTCTTAATTTATTCGGAATATGTTCATTTATGTTATTTTTTATTTTTGTATTAGATTATTTTGTACTGGAGACAATGTTTTACAATAGGTTTTACTAATTTTTCTAAAAACTATGAGCAACCGGAATAATACTGGAAGTAATTCCACTAGCGGGACTGCCAATATGGTAACAATTTTGAGTAAGCAAAGATCTGGCTTGAAAATTTGTCATATAAATGCTCAAAGTTTAAGAAATAAGATAGACGAAATGCGATTTATATTTGAAAACTCGGGAGTTGATGCTATTTGTGTATCCGAAACATGGTTTGATGCTAATGTAACTGATGTGTCAATTTCTCTTTGTGGATACAAGGTTTATAGAGTTGATAGAAAGGGTCATGCTGGTGGTGTTGCGATATATGTCAAACAAGGCATAAACTGTCATATAAGAAGTAAATCGAATGAGAATAGCATGACAGAACATATGTAGACCCAATAATAACGCATGCTGGGATAACTTGATTGATGTTTCGATTCCTTGTCTGCTTTATATAATGATGTGGTAATTAGTAATAAAGGGTGTCCCAAGAAGAGCGCAATTTTTTAATTTTAAATAAAGCACAGATATTTAAGAAAAAATCGTGAAACTTTATTATATCGTAAAGTAGACAGAATGAGGTTATGTATGGAACAATATATCGTGCAGATGGCCGCCGCGGCTTTGCTGGCATGCACGCGATCTTTTAATGAAATTTTCAATGACCGTTTTGCATGAATGCTGCGGTATTTCATTAATGCAGCGTCCAATTTCGTCTTTTAAGGCTTGAGTCGTCGTCGGCTTATTCGCGTAAACCATCGACTTCAAAAAACCCCAAAGAAAAAATCTAATGGTGTTAAATCGCACGATCTAGGCGGCCAATTCTGATCTCCAAAACGCGAAATAACACGACCGGGAAATGACTGATGCAGCAATTGAATTGTTTCTCTGGCTGTATGACATGTGGCGCCGTCATGTTGGAACCACATGCCCTCCACATTCATTTCTTCAATTCTAGGCAAGAAAAAACTGGTTAAGTGGATTTGGAGACACCAATTTGCTGAGCTCGGTGTCGAATTGCGGTGGATGGAGTTTGAGCGACATCATCACGTACAGCTGCGACATTTTCGGTCGATCGACCTGGTCGATGGCGCGTTGTTGTCTTTACATCACTAACAGACGCAGTTTCGGCAAATTTATCCATTAATCTCTTTACAGTTGACTCTTTTGGAGCATTATTGTGACCCCAAATTGATCGCAATTTGCGAACTGTAGCCGCAAAACTTTCACCATTTTGGTAAAACAATTTCAATGAGAATGCGTTGTTCATTCGTGTAGCGCTCCATTTTTACTAACCTCGTACCTTCTACTAACAAACAATAACAATTATTCAAATGTCAAACAATGACACTTCGAATGTTGCGAGATTTAAAAATTGCGCTCTTCTTGGGACACCCTTTATTATTAACGATCCGAGACTTGTAAGCACTATGCAGTTACTTGGGCTTTGGGCTGTAAACACTACAATGCCAACACATTTTACTGGGACATCGGAAACTTTTTTGGATCTTTTCTTTGTCGATTGTGAACGTAATATTTTATTGTATGATCAGCTTTCAGCATCTTGTTTTTCAAAACATGATTTAATATTTTTGACATATGACTACACTATCAACATCTCAACTCAATCTTTTTCATTCAGAGATTTCAAAAACATTTATTATATCATGCTTAATGATGAATATATGAAAATTGATTGGAATTGTATATATGTACAATATGGTTTCCACTGATGACCAGCTATCATACTTGGCAGATAATGTAAATAATTTATTTAACATAGTGGCACCTTTAAAGACAAAATTGTTTCATAAACAATAACAATAGGCCTTGGTTTTCTCAAAATGTTAAAGAAGCCATTAGACAAAGGGATCTTGCATATATGTGTTGGAAAAGGTATAGAACATATCACTCTTGTCTAAAACATATTTAATACCAATATTATTGTATGGATGTGAGCTGTTTGCAAACTGTGATGCGAAAAGTAAAGCAAAGCTGAATAGAACTTTCAATAATATACTACGCTATGTGTTTGGTTTACACAAATATGATCGTATTTCATCGTTCACAAACCGTCTGTACAACATTAGCTTCAATGACTTACTTAAACTAATGGTGTTTTCTTTTCTAAAAAAAGATGTTGCCCTGTCAGAGAGCAGCATTTTAATACTGTCGCCTACACCCTCTTGTACTGCTGCATTTTTTATGGTCAGAATCGATAACAAAAATGCAAAAAAACTAGCCTTTTAACTCACTAAAAGTAAACTAAAAACAAAGAATACTCCACGGCGCCGCCTAAATAAAGCATCTGACCAAACTTCATTATAAAAAAGCACGCACGGACACACGCGGTTATTTAGGCTATTCGCTCGACGCCGAAAAAACATCTGTTTTGTAGGGCAGCGTCCACCCCTTCGATTAAATACAGGGCTGAAATCTTGCTTTTTTGCCCCGTGCAAGTGCGACATTTTTCACAAAAGAAAAAGAAACCCTTTCACAGTGTAGCATTTATTTTACAATCGAAGACAAAAAGGCATTTTTGGGGCGAAAGGCATAAAAAATGTAGCATTTTTTGGCACAAAAGAAAACACCATAAGAGTTCTCATATTCTTGCACAAGATTATATATACGCATCTTCCTGATCATCTTTACAAACGCTTGCGTTTCTCGAGATTCTGTAGAGGAAAAAGATAAATTTTATTCAGGCATAACTGTCTGATATCCGAATGGCAATTTTTAATTAATGCAGCTCACAATTGGAGCTTGCTTCCTTATACAATCCAAACTATATGTAACGCAGCCCACTTTAAGAAAAACGTTGTCTACCTTCTTGTTGCCGGTTAATTCCTGATAATTATACTTTGTTCTTCATTTTAAGCTAATATTAATAATTTCTATATTGACTGATACTTGATGAATAACCATTAAAATAATTTTGCATATTCTGTCCTTTTTATCGTAATCCATGTTACTTATATATTGTTTTATTACTTTCTTTTCTATATTTAAAATAATTACGTTTTTAATTTTTTTATCAATTATAAATAATCTATTAGTTAAACCCATTGTGTTAATATTCATATTCATTATTGTAATACATCATTTATTAATCCATGATAGTTACTTCCTATACTAAAATATGAGACAATTAAAGTCTTGTGTATAGGAAAACAAATAACAATACAAATACAAATACAAAAAAAACGGCAGAAGGAGGTTTATTATTACATGAATGAACACTGCCAAATTTGGTGAAAATCGGTGCAGATTAATATGTTCCTGCCGATTCACCTCCTCCTTGGAATAAGCCTTGGTGAGGTGGTGGAGCTAAGTACTTTGTTAAATGAAACGAAACCAATTATGCAATTTTATTATGGAAATGCCCATTTGCGCAATGTTAGGGAGGTGTAGGGTATTATGTGGTCGACCCCGCCCGACTTCTGTCTTTCCTTACTGGTTCTATTATAAAATACATTTAGCCAACTTTTGCTGTAAATGGAAGATATGTATACCTCAGAAAAAATCACAGTAAAGTGAGAAGGCACACATAACAAAACTCGTGTCATAGCTGACAAAGACCAGATAAACCACAATTTTTAGTTTTATGTTGTGTAAACTAAAGCATATGCCAACTCCAGTCATAAAGTCAAATGAACTGAACACAGAAAAAAACGTTCGGAAGGAACTTAACTCATTGAGAGGAAAAAAACTAATATTTTGTAGCTCATATGTCGCTCCGACACTGCACAGACACGTGCAGCAAAATCTGGAATATGAGTAACTAGATGGAGAAATAAGGGGGGAGGAAGAAAAATTGGGACACATGCATAAGTGTTCACCATATGTTGTGACGCAAACCAATATAGCCATGCATTTAAAGATCCAAAGCAATGTAGCCATGCATTTAAGGATACATGCTCTAAACCAGTTGACTGGCAAAGAATGATGCAAAGTTAATACTACTACGAGGTACGTTGAACAATTTTAAAATACAGCAAACAAAATGCTGGTCAGTTCAGTTAAAAACCTATAAGAGGAAAAAAATCTAGATTGGCATTAAGATGCCATGTCGGGATAGAAATTATGAATTATAAGTCATTTAAAAACCAAGTAGAAGGTTTAGATGGAAAAACCGAAATAAGAGTCCCCTCACCATCAGTCCCAAAAAATATTCGTAAATTTATTTTTTTTTTGTTTTAATTAAATACTTATAAATTTAAATTGCTTTCAATATCTTTAAAATATGCATTGGTATTAAAGTTATAAGCCGTCTACTGTTGCTTCAAAATAGAACATTTATATTGGAGGTACCAAAAGGGGCGTGCCAATGGCGCCCAATTTTCAATTAACAGTGTTTGAATTTACCGACCTCTTTGTTCACCCAGCAAATAGTTTACAAGATATTTGGAATTTAATTTTTTGATGCTCTAGAAAAACAAATTTTTCAATCGAATCTTTACTACATAGTTCGCTACCGAGACGGATTTTAAAAAAAAATCTGTGAATTTTTCTAGACATAGTGCAAACGACCTATAATGAAAGTCTGTAATATTGTGGTTAATTTAAAAAAATACTATCTAGATTAATGTTTCTACGAATGTATCCTCTATTAATTTCCCTATGATTTAAATATGACTTTACATTATAATAATAACTACAAAGACAGGAAGTTTGTTTCCCCAATCTTCTTTTTTCCTCACATCTTCGCTTTTATTGGAAAAATTTTGCTTATAGCTTTCACCTGTACCTTGCGTGTATGAGAATTTTTTATGTTCTCGTATATATATTTATTTCCTTCCCCTCTTTTTTGGTAGTTGTGGTGGCAACAAACTTTTTTATTATCTCCTTCCGGTAGTTTGATAAACAAAATGCAAAGCACAACAAAATATAAACTACTGAAATCACCGGAAAGAAAAATCTGGGCAAGGGAAGTACGAAGTGGTTCATGGTGAATATGATTAAAATGAACTGTTCGATTTTCGTCAACGTCCGAAGGATAACAGATTTTGCATAACAAAAAAAAAAAACAAAAAATCTAAATTGAAATACATTTTGGCAATAGTTTTTTATTGTTGATTATTGAACTACACGTGGGAAAGTATCTATAGAGTAAACAGTCTGACGTATACTTTTATCCTCTGATATAAATTTGAATTTAGTGTGGAAGATGCAAGAAAGTGTTGACAAGTTTTGCTCGTTATTTTGAAGGCTAGGTATGTAAGCAGCAGGTATGAGCAATTATTGTAAAAAAATCAAAGTTTATTGTTTGTCAAATTGTTATCATAGATTTATTCATATACTAGATTTACATCACATCAATTTCTATAAAGCCTCTTATTGGCACCTCACAAAGAATGCTAAATAGAACCAGATAGTTATAAAGGAGAGGTAATGAAAGTTTTATAAAATTTTAAATTTGTATGGAATTCTTTTATGATGTAAATATAATGATTATCATAATTTTGATTAAAGATATCGATAAATATTTTCAAAATTAATTTTGCGTGGTTTAAAAGTTCAGTTGTATAGTCTGCAATTGTAACTTTCCACGTTATAGCAAAAAATTTATGACAAAATATTTGGTTACAACCTTTTAAAATTTAGTTTTTCAATTTAAAAATGTCTACTGACTTTTTACCAAAAGGACATTTTAATACTCCCCACCTCTCGTTAGACTCAAACACTTCCACTTGGCTACCTTGGGTCATACAAATTTAATGACTTTCCTGCGAAGCAAAAAAGGTTTCCAATAGTGTTTTCCGTCTTTTTTACTCAACAATTTCTTAATTGTTTACTCTGCAGTTTATCTTTATTCATTCGCCTTCACAACGTAAACACTTACGTCAGTTTGTCATTTTTTGTTCATTTCTTTTTCAGAGCAGTTTTTCTTTTCGTTTCGTTTGTTTGTTGTCTGTAAACATATTCGGAGTTCATCGCCGATGGGTATCTTTATCATAGAGAACATATCACAGGGCAACTGGAGAGACTGAATGCGACATACAAATTTTACCAAAAAAATTACGGGTTTTAAAATATAAAATTTTCGGAAAATAATAAATTTTGTATTTTTATCTCTAAGTATACTCTAGTATAGAGCTAGACCTCAGAGGTCGACTGTAGTATAGAGGTAGACCTCAGAAGTCGACTCTAGTAAAGAGGAAGACCTCAGAGGACGACTCTAGTATAGAGAAAGACCTCAGACACCGACTCTAGTATAGAGAAAGACCTCAGACGCCGACTCTAGTATAGAAGAAGACCTCAGAAGTCGACTATAGAATAGAAGAAAGCTGCAGAAATCGACACTAGAGTACAAGAAGGCTGCAGAGGTCGACTAAAGCATAGAGGAATCCCCAGAGCTCGATTCTAGTATAGAGGACGACCTTAATGGTTGACTGTAGAATAGAATAAGGCCGCATAGGTCGACTCTAGCATAATGGAAGTCCTCAGACGTGGACTCTAGTATAGAGGAAAACCTCAGAGGTCGTCTATAGTATAGAGGAAGACCTCAGAGGTCGACTGTAGTATAGAGGTAGACCTCAGAGGTCTAGTAAAGAGGAAGACCTCAGAGGACGACTCTAGTATAGAGAAAGACCTCAGACGCCGACTCTAGTATAGAGGAAGACCTCAGAGGTCGCCTCTAGTATAGAGAAAGACCTCAGACGCCGACTCTAGTATAGAGGAAGACCTCAGAGGTCGCCTCTAGTATAGAGAAAGACCTATGAGGTTGACTCTTGTATAGAGGAAGACCTCAGCAGTCGACTCTAGTATAGAGTAAGACCTCAGAAGTCGGCTCTAGTATAGATGAAGACCTCAGTGGTCGACTCTAGTATAGAGGAAGACCTTAGAGGTCGTCTCTAGTATAGACAAAGACCTATGAAGTTGACTCTAGTATAGACAAAAATCTAAGAGTTCGACTCTAGTATAGAGAAAGACCTAAGAGGTCGACTCTAGTATAGAGGAAGACCTCAGAGGTCGACTCTAGTATAGAGGAAGACCTCAGAGGTCGACTCTAGTATAGAGGAAGACCTCAGAGGTCGACTCTAGTATAGAGGAAGACCTCAGAGGTCGACTCTAGTATAGAGGAAGACCTCAGAGGTCGACTCTAGTATAGAGGAAGACCTCAGAGGTCGACTCTAGTATAGAGGAAGACCTCAGAGGACGACTCTAGTATAGAGAAAGACCTCAGACGCCGACACTAGTATAGAGGAAGACCTCAGAGGTCGCCTCTAGTATAGAGAAAGACCTATGAGGTTGACTCTAGTATAGAGTAGGACCTCCGAAGTTGACTCTGGGAATACCTCCAAAGTCGACTCTAGGAAGACCTTCGAAGTCGACTCTGGTATAGAGGAAAACCTTCGATGTCGACTCTAGTATAGATGAAGACATTAGAAGTCGACCCTATGAAAACCTTGGAAGTCGACTCTAGGAAGACCTCCGAAGTCGTCTCTAGTATAGAGAAAGACCTATGAGGTTGACTCTAGTATAGACAAAAATCTAAGAGTTCGACTCTAGTATAGAGAAAGACCTCAAAGGTCGATTCTAGTATAGAGGAAGACCTCAGAGGTCGACTCTAGTATAGACGAAGACCTCAGAGGTCGATTCTAGTATAGACGAAGACCTCAGAGGTCGACTCTAGTATAGACGAAGACCTCAGAGGTCGACTCTAGTATAGAGGAAGGCCCCACAGGTCGACTCAAGTACAGAGGTAGACCTCAGAGGTCGACTCTAGTATAGGGGAAGACCTCAGAGGTCGACTCTAGTACAGATTAAGACCTCAGAGGTCGACTCTAGTATAGAGGAAGACCTCAGAGGTCGACTCTAGTACAGATTAAGACCTCAGAGTTCGACTCTAGTATAGAGAAAGACCTCAGAGGACCACTCTGGTATAGAGGAAGAACTCTAATCCAGTGTAGAGGCCTGTTAAGTTTCATTAAAATCGGCTTACTGCTTAAGAAACCACGAGTTCCTTTTTTTATTTTCCTCTCTCGAGCGACGTGATCTACTATTGAGATTCCTTTACTTCGTACCTCAGATTTATACATATAAATCAAAATTTTTCAAATGAAACTTTAGCAAAACATTTGTGCAAATCATGTGACATTTTATTTTATCCTCTTCTCCATTCTGCATGACAAATATCATGAAAACTGATTGAGGCAAATCACGTTCGCAATTGTGACATTAACAAATATCACAAAATTTCTTATATGTCTACAATCACAATAATATTCCTAATTTTGTTACACTGTGTTTTATTTGTCCCTTTTTGCAATTCCTTTTGTTATCGTTCCTTTCGCCCATTCGTAGATCGCACGTTGCACGTCCTGTCGTACGTGCATAAATTGCAATTTAAATGTTTCACTCCTTTTTCTCTGCCTCTCTTTTGCATCATCTTGGCATTTTCTACTTCACACGCCTTTATTGTCAGAATGCTAAGTAATTATTTATGGCGGGATGGTAAAGGCGAACGGTGACGGCACTAGGACTGAGAAGGAGATGGAAGGGCGAATTTTGCGGAGGCGCTTTTGAAACAAAATGTCGTCCTTGTTACTCTGACAACGAGGTGGAAGCACGAATTGATGTGCCACACTAATGGCAAAATGGGACACGGTGCCACGTGTGGTAATTGAATGTTGAGAATAAATTTTTATTGGTTCCTATCATAAGCAAGGACAACATTGGAGGACGTTTTTTTTGCCTTTGAACCTTAAGTATATGTATCTAGAGCAATTGGAAAGAAAGTGACAAAAGGAATATTGAAAACAATTTTGAAAATGATTGGAAAAAAAGAACATTTATTTTCTAAAATTGAAAAAAATACACAACACAAAAAGTCTTTATAATTTAATCCAAAAATTCTACTAAAGGATCATAATATCCTTTAAGTAATTTCCATTTGAAGACAATTAAATTTTCTAAAACTTTTCGCATTAACTCATCTGCAACACTATCAAATTGATTCAAATTTCCTTCGTTATCCCCCTCCCGGGATGTCAAATCAGAACGACAACTTTAAACCAGAAAAACATTAAAACTTACTAGACTCGTTGATGGCAAGAAAATATAATTAAAAAGTAAATCAAATTTAGAGATACAAACATTTGAAGCCTCAAAAGAACAACAAAGCCAAGACCAGTCGCAAAAACGACATCAACAAACTGAAAATAAAGTCGATAAAATTAATTGTTTTTAAACACTTTCTTAACAAAATCCGGTTGCCGGAAACACAGCCAAAGGACAAAACAATTATGAACAAATACCCTTATCCCTCTCTCCTCTCCCCTCCTCCACCAACCAAATGAAGAAGTAAAAGTAAGAACATTTGGAAATCCTCTTTATCGATATAAATGCGAAAATTAACGCTTTGGAGTGATTATAAAATTAAAATGAAGCCAAAGAAACTTTTCCTCTTTTGTAGCTTAAGGAGGGTTTTCCTTCTTTTCAAAAAGAAATAACAAATTAACTCCTCCAGACTTAACATTGATTTTAATGTGGGAGAGGGGAGGAAAGGTACTCAGCCAAAGGATTACAAAAGGATAATTGTGAGACGACTGGTGACTGGAGCAAAGGGTTTGAGCGAAAGTTGTATTGTGCAAAATGTTTTACAAACCGGAAGAAAATATTATGTTTCAAGAGTAGCAAAATGAAAAAGGGAATCTCTTCTTTTCCATCATCAGTAGCATAATAATAACTTGATTATCCTTTGTTAACTTTGTTCACAAAGTCAACCAGCGAGGGAGAGTGGGGATTCCTTAGAAAGAAATAATACATTTTTGATACAGCGATTAGAATTATTTCCTTTTTAAATGGCCTCTGCTTCCGTTTTCTTGTGAGAGCCTTTTGTTTTTGCTGTCTTTATTATGTTTTGCATTTGTTAAGGAAATGCTAATAATTTGTCAAAGAATTTTTTAGCACTTAATTAAAATAAGGGAAGATAATTGATAAAAATAAAACTTTATTTGTTTCTTTGGTGTGATAAAAATAATGAGAATGGTTAGTGTCAGAAAGGGGGATTTTTTTATAGACTAAAATAAAAACTTTCCTAAGGGAATAATTTGGTACAGAAAACATATTTTTGGTTTATTTAAATAGAAGTCCAAATGATTTGGAAAAAACAAATAAGAAAATTAAAGTTTAAAATTGAGTGGAGGTGGCCGAAAAAATTTTACAATACGCCTATTTTGCGCTGAACAGTAGGTTCATCAACCACATTGCAAAGGTAGTCTTAAAACAGGTATGAAAGTTCAGTAGGATAAACCCAAACAAATACTCTTAAACTAATTAATTTTGTTGGTTCAATCAAATTATTATCAATTTAAATCGCATTTAATAACACAGTGCGACAGTCCAAAAACCAACATCCGCCATACTATTTTTCTTGTAAGTCTTGGCGTGTAAAACAACGTTTGTTTAGAGAAAATTGCCGGACACCCCCAAAATCCGGATTTACGGGTAAAAAACTGATTTTCTTGCCTTTTTTCACTTGAACGCCTATAACATGTTAATTATCAACCGATTTCTAATCTCTAAACGAATTTGGAAAGATGAGTATTAGACCTTATCATCGATATATATTTTGTTTATTTAAAGCTGTAGGAATATCTGTATATTTGTCCCGCAAACAAATGTTAAAATTTTTTTTTATCATTTTTTAGTTTAGGCAATGTTTTTACCAATTATTTTGTGAGATAAATTTTAAACATTTGTTTGCGCGACAAACAAACAGAAATTCCTACAGCTTTAAATAAACAAAATATATATCGTTAGAAAGGTCTAATTACATTCTTTCCAAATTAGAGATTAAAAATCGGTTAATAATTAACCATGTTATTGGAGTTGGAGCCATAACGGCTAATAAAGCCAAAAGAATTAGATCACCTGATGAACCCTTGCCTTCGAAAAAGGCAAGAGGCTCTAATGTCACCATCAACAGGACACTCACCAAGCCCTCCATGAAGTGGCGAAGGAGAGTCTAGTGATGGCCGTTATAGACAGAAGTAGTGAGGATGGATCCATCCTCAAGGACAAATGGAGCCAAGTGCAATCAGCCACTATGGCTCATTACCTCGATGTCCGTAGAGAAATGCCGGGCAAGTAAAGCTCTTATATTTCGGTGATGCCAGTTCAGTAGACATGTAAAGGGTGTCCCAATAAGAGCGCAATTTTTTAATTACTGATGCAGCAATTGAATTGTTTCTCTGGCTGTATGACATGTGGCGCCGTCTTGTTGGAACCACATGCCCTCCACATTCATTTCTTCAATTCTAGGCAAGAAAAAACTGGTTATCATTTCACGATACCGAATACCATTGACTGTTTGCGCTTGACCTGCCTCATTTTCATAAAAAAGGGTCCAATGATTCCTCCAGCCCAAAAACCACACCACACAGTGACACGTTGAGGATGCATTTGCTTCTCGTGAATCACTCGAGGATTTTCCGCACCCCAAATGCGACAATTCTGCCTATTGACGAAGCCATCAAGATGAAAATGGGCCTCGTCACTGAAGATGATTTTATCGGCAAAATCAGCATTTTCATGTTGTCTCTCCAATACCCAATTAACGAACTCCCTTCGCTGTCCTTCTCCATTTTTACTAACCTCGTACCTTCTACTAACAAACAATAACAATTATTCAAATGTCAAACAATGACACTTCGAATGTTGCGAGATTTAAAAATTGCGTTCTTCTTGAGACACCCTTTATAAGGCTGCTCTGAGTCGAGCGGGTGAAGTGTGGTCGGGAGCCCAATTGGATGTTGTCGAAAAAAACAACATCCCTAGTCACCCTAGACCAATCACCTGGGTTACAGAAGAGCCCTCCAACCCGGCTGACATATAAGAAATAATAAAAGATTCCAATCCTGGTCTGCCGGCCCATAATTGGAGAATCTGCAAGGTGGGTGAGGCAGATGCTCCTTTAATCCTTAACGCTGAATCCACCTCCCATATAGAACGTGCAAGTGCAACCCTACAATATGGCTTCAAAACTATACTCTTGAAGGTATACAAGTAGGATATAGCTCCCACTGCGGAAGGTGTGTTGTCCACCATGGTTGATACACGGCTTTCTGGAAGTGCGGAGGTACCCACGCCGATTATTTCTGGTGACTCCAACTCTAACAGAAGATCTGTAAATTCCTTCTCCGAGGACGAAAGCTCTACTTCTGACACAGAGGGGCTGAGGGGAGTCTCCGGACTCTTTGACGCATCTGGCGGGGACACGCTTCGATGATACGGACGAAGAGTTCGATAACACCCTTGTCGGGGTGAATGTTAATCTGTCAATTACCAATGATGGCGAGAATTCTACAGATTTACCTTAATCACGCTAAAGCAGCCTCTACTGCACTTGTCCACAGGTGCAGTGGACGTCGTCCTGATACAGGAGCCCTACGCAGTGGGAGGAAGAGTGTGCGGTATCAAGACACCCAACTTTAAACTGCTTGTGGCCAACTGTGAAGGCACTCCAAGAACCTGCATTTTGGCCAGGAAATATCTAAGTATCTTTCTCCTGGCTAATTTAAGTGGTAAAGACCAAACATCTGCTAGTCTGGAGATCGGTATTCGCATATATTGGGTGGTATCCAGTTACTTGCCTTATGAAGCTGTAGTACCGACTGCTCTATTCAGGGAAGCCGTAGAAGAAGCAACGTCTGACGAGGTCGAGCTTATTATTGGCGCAGAGACGAACGCTCATCATACTATCTGGGGTAGTACGGATATAAACAATAGGGGTGATTCGCTTCTTGACTTTATTCTAACTACCAACCTATGTATTTGTAACATATGTAGGTAATAAACCGACATTTACAATTAAAGACAGACAAGAACTACTCGACGTAACGTTAGCTACTGACCGGTTGTCAGACAAAATTATTGGGTTGAATGTACTGGACGACCACTCATTCTCAGAGTTCAAACTCTCTGAAAGAGCGCCTAAACCTGCTGTTCACAGAAATGTGAGGAAGACAAAGTGGCACCTGTATGAGAAGAATTTCAAGAAAGTCCTCAACTCCAACATTCTGTACGAACCGAATGACAAAGCCGATCTGGATAATCTGGTCGAGCATATCACCATATCATTCAATAGTTCCCTTGAAGAAGCCTGTCGCAAAACAAGGTACAAGGGTAAAAGTAAACTCCAATGGTGGACTTCTGAGCTAACGGCTATGAAAAAGACCTGCAACAAGCTATTCAACAAGGCTAGATCTACTGGGGTCGCTAATGTTTGGGATCCCTACAAAGAGCAACTCAAGATCTATAAGAAGGAGCTTAGAAAGGCGCAAAGACGCTCTTGGTATACCTTCTGTGGTGAAGTGGAAAAGGTCTCCGACGCCGCGAGGCTGAGGAAAATACTATCAGCTTCACCCTGTACAGTGGGTTACTTGCAGGATGAGGCAAATAATTGGACCAAACACAGCGAGCAGTCGCTCAATCTACTGCTCGACACATATTTCCCGGGGAACTCTCTAACAGAACCAGAGGATCAGCAGGAACTACAAGAGTGCGAGTGGACTGTGAGCGTCGCTAGCTTGTTGACTGAGAGATCCAGAATAAGCTGGGCTATTAATAGCTTTGAGCCCTTTAAGTCACCTGGACCAGACGGCATCACTCCAGCAGAAATGCAGAAAATGTTGAAGTACATTATCCCCTGGGTGGAGAAAATTTATGTATGTATCAGGCTTTCATACATCACGAATCGAACCAAAGCGGTATTCATACCTAAAGCGGGTGAGATATCACACACTAGGCCAAAAGACTTCAGACCAATTAGCCTATCCTCCTTCCTATTGAAAGGTCGGGAAAGACTTTTAGATTATTTCATTAGGGAAAACCTAGATACAAAATTCCTATCGGGGAACCAACATGCTTACAATAAGGGGAAGTCTATAGAATCAGCCCTGCGCGAACTTGTGAGAACTATCGAATCGTCCCTGCATTTCAAGGAATTCACCATTGTGGCATTTCTTGACATAGAAGGGGCTTTTAACAACATTCACTCAGTTGCAGTAATTGCGGCACTGTCACATCTAAAAGTTAACTCTAGTTTAGTTAGACTAATTCCAAGTTTGCTCAACAGAAGACGCATAACAGCATGTCTTGGGTCCACAACTCTAAAAAGGTTTGTAAACATAGGGACCCCACAAGGAGGAGTACTGTCTCCACTAATTTGGAACCTAGCGGTGAATCAAATCCTGCTAGATCTAGAACGATGTGGCTGCAAGGTCGTGGCATATGCGGACGACGTGGCAATCGCAGTGAGTGGCAAATTCGAAAACGTCCTCCGAGACATTCTACAGGTGGCTCTGAACAAATTGGCTAGATGGGCCAGAAGCAGCGGTTTGGGCTTAAACCCAAACAAGACAGAATTGGTTCTCTTTACTAGGATGAATAAAGTCCCACATGTGGACCCTCCACCTCGGATAAATGGAACAGATATAGTCTTTTCTGAAAGTGCAACATTTTTAGGAATAATTCTAGATAGAAAACTGTTAACGTATTGGAACGCGTAAGGAATGCCAACGTCGCCTTATATTCCTGCAAAAAGGCTGTAGGGTCGCGGTGGGGCCTCTCTCCTAAAATCGTCCACTGGATATATATAGCAGTAGTTTGTTCTATACTGCTATACGGCATTGTGGTATGGTGGACGGCAACTGACTGAAACTAACCATCACCAACCTACTAACAAAGGTTCAGAGAACAGCCTGCCTGAGCAAAAGCGGAGCCTTAAGGAATACAGTGACCGAGTCTCTACAAGCCCTACTCCATATACTGCCGATTAATATTGTGGCGAGAGAAGTTGCAACCAAAGCGGCAATAAGATTATACTCCCTATCAAAGTGGAGGTACAAGAACTTCGGTCACATGAGGATATCAAAGTGTAGTGCTATGGTAACCGACCGAGTGGACTATATACCAACTGTGTTCGAAAAGGTTTGCTTCGGAGTACACTGTGAAGAACTTAGTTTGGATATAGCTCACAGACTACCAGATACCTGCCGTGTCTGTCAAGGCGAAATAATTGCAATATGGCAAGTCGCCAAATGGTGAGTCGCCAAATGGTGAGTCGCAACATAGTAACCAACACTGGCGTTGTCATTTACTCGGACAGCCAGGCTGCCATCAATTCTCTGGAGGCAACATTTCTAAATTCAAAAACAGCTCTCGACTGCCACAGATCTCTTAACGAGATGGCTGAGCAGTTTAATATACACCTCATATGGGTGCCTGGGCATAGGGATATCCCGGGTAACTGCAATGCCGATGAACTTGGCACCTACACCTGCAGGATAGCTACCCTGCACCTGCAGGTGCAGTATTGTGGGTATTGACTCCTATGACTTCTGCAGAAGCTGTGGAGATGAGGAAGAAGTGGAGAGCATTGAGCACTTGCAATGCGACTGCCCCGCTCTGAGTAAACGACGACTGGACATACTGGGGTCGGCCTTTTTAGGCAGCCTAACAGATCTTTCCAGTACCGATATCCGTACTATGTGGCCCATGTGTGGCCCATTTTTATACCCTACACCATACTGTGGTACAGGATATTATAACTTAGTGCATTTGTTTGTAACACCCAAAAGGAGTGTTTATATCGTTTATTATACCGATCGACTTAGGATCACTTTCTGAGTTGATTTAGCTATGTCCGTCTGTCTGTCTGTCTGTCCGTCTGTGCATGAATTCTTGTAATCAAAGTACAGGTCGCAATTATGGTCCGATCTCGACGAAACTTCACACATATATTTTTTTTGGCCCAAGGACGATCCCTATTGAATTTTGTTAAAATCGGTTAAGATTAAGATATAGCCCCCATATATATGTTAGCCCAGATTTGACATGTAAGCGCTGTAAAAACTTTACTTTATATCCGATCAGTCTGAAATTCGGCAGAAAGAGGTTTCTTATTATATGAATGAACACTGTTAAATTAAGAAGAAATCGGTTCAGATTTAGATATAGCCCCCATATATACGTTACGCCCGATTTGAAGTGTAAGCGCTGTAAAAATGTTATTTTATATCCGATCAGTATGAAATTCGGCAGAATGAGGTTTCTTATAGTATCAATGAACACTGTTAAATTTGGAAGAAATCGGTTCAGATTTAGATATAGTCCCCATATATACGTTACCCCCGATTTGATGTGTAAGCGCTGTAAAAATGTTATTTTATATCCGATCAATATGAAATTCGACAGAAAGAGGTTTCCTATTATTTGAAAGAACACTGTTAAATTTGGAAGAAATCGGTTCAGATTTAGATATAGCCTCCATATGTATATATATAGCCCCCATATGTTACCCCCGATTTGACATGTAAGCGCTGTAGAGACTGTATTTTATATCCGATCAGTACGAAATTCGACAGAAAGATGTCTTTTTACATGAATGAGTATTCAGGGAAAATCGGTTCAGATTTATATATAACATCCGTATATATGTTCCTCCTGATTTGGTATCAAAGCGCTATAGAAGTTGTACTTTTCTTCCGATTATTAAAATTTTCCAGAAATATGTTTCTCAATTTAGGAACGAATATTGCTTAATTTAGCGATTATCGGTTCAGAATTAGATAATATGTTCCTACCCCGTTACCAATTATTCCAAATTATTATCGCAATGACCCTTATCGCATTGTTAGGGAGGTGTAGGGTATTATATAGTCGGCCCCGCCCGACTTTCTGCCTTTCCTTACTGGTTTTAATATAGTATGGGTACTATAAAAATATTAAACTGTAAAAATATATAACAATAACACAATATATAACAATAACACAGACAAACACATGAGGTACGATGACGTCGGCATTAGCCGTTGACAAAACTACATTTGATGTCGTGGCTCGCGAAACGAACCCAAGCAAAAAACAAAAATCTATTGGTATGAGAGTTTTAGTATGTTGACTTAGTTCGGCAAAATTCTGGTTTGGTAATAGTTCTTGTTAGATTCAATTTACTACTTCCATAAGTGTTTCACGTAAAGAAGATGATAGAGTGGTGTCTATTTAAACTGCAGTCAATTCTACCAAGCAATCAAACTCTCTACCAATTTTTGTATTTGTTTCTATTACATTTTTGCAATAGACAGAAAGTAACTGAAACATATGGTATTAAACCGAATAAATCCTGACTGAATATAAAAAAATATATTAATTGCCCAGCAATTTTTTCTTTAGCAAATATCTCAATAACATGATGTGATGGAGAAAAACGGTTTGACTCAGCGCATCAAAATTATGCTGAATAAGTTGATTTATAAATTTTGGCGCACCCACTGCGTAATTAATATTTGGAAGTTATTACTCAAGTTGTTTTGAATATTTCCAGTGTGCAGAACATGTAGGCTATGAACATTTTTTGCATATTCTCCAGCCACACCCCTTTATTTAATTGTTTTTAATATGTATATCGCCTACAAAATTCAAATCAATTAAGTGCATCAGCCTGATTTTTAATTGCATCCAATCCAATTTTATTTCAATGCACTCAAACTGATATGCAGCGGCATTTAATCGAATAAATCTTTAGTACGTTTTCAAGCGAAATAATTTGAAAATTGCATTGCTCATTTTCAAATTCACATTCAATTTACGTACCGCACAAGTCCATAGCTGTTTTGTAAATGCAAAATTGGGAAGCATTGAATTCTTGCTTGTGGTGGCGCGGTGAGGCTCTTCCGCTTCCACCACATGACGCATCATAACCGTCTCGACATTATGGCCACAAAACAAACAAAATCGTGCATCAACTTCAGTTCCAGCTCAATAATGTTGCAATCATAAACAATTTATCCTCTTTGCCGAGATTGTTGTGGTTGTTCGTGATGATGATGATGACGATGACGGCATGTTCCGCAGCGGCAGCAGAGTCTATTTAAAGGATATGTGAGCACAGCTGTCTACATATCCTTTCGTGTGCAGGCGAAAATTTCGCTCTTCATAGTTGTGTGTGTAATGTTGTGAATTGTTTGGCTTTTTGCCAGTTTTGAAGCAGAGCAAAAAAAAGAGAGCAAAAACGAACATGTAGAGCTTATAATGCAAAAAAATATCTGTACTTCAGACAATCAAAACGAGTGGAAAATGTATCCCTTTGCATAGCACTTCAACTCCTTTGGAGATAGAAATCCGCATAAATTCATAAGAGGAGAGCACTTTATTATTTTCCTCAGTTTTTTTTGGTCTTTTTTCGAGTATTTTTCCCCAAAACCCGAAATGTTTTCCATTCTAGTGAAATAATTATTGCCGGTCTATCAGCGTTATCGACATATGTAAGTACATACGAGTTGTTTATTGTGCAGTTACACATTGGGTTGAGACAGGCAAAAAGTCGAAATTACTATAGGGAATGTAATGTAATGAGAAAAATCACATATCAGAAGTGCACCGAGGCTCCATTTACACAAGGCCCTCCTAACCGGCTACACAGGGGCCGTAGCAGTCTTCCAGGGTAGTACATTTAAAAAATTCATTTTTTTTCATATTTTAAATAGGAATTTTAATATGGATTTTGACTTTTGAAATCGTTTTTAATGAAAATTGTGCAATTTTCAGATAACACAAGGGGTTGCTTTAATATATATTTTTTAAAATATTCTTCAAACTATTTTTAAGTTCTTTTCTTATTTAAAAAATTCTTGAGTAAATCCTTTGCAGAGTAGCTTTATCTTCTTTATTTTCCTTCAGATATCTATATTGAAGTCCCGCTCTAGGAAAGTTCGACGAAATAGGATTTTATTGAAAATTTTGTAGACATTTTTTTATTGAATTGGATGCAATTTTTTATAGAAAATTGCATCAAATTGCACTTTTATAATTTTGTTCTTCAAAATTGACGAAATTGTATTTTTCTTTAAAATCTTTCTTTTCTTGTAAATTTCATCAAAATTGCATATTTATTGCAAATTGCATATTTATAGAAAATTTGAGCAAAATCTAATTGAAAACGAATGTTTACAGAAAATTTTGTCAACATTTTTTTTTTTAAATTGTGAAAATTGGATTCTAAAAAAAATCAAATTGTATGCAATTGCACATTTATAATCATGTAATTCAAAATTTATGAAATTGTGTTTTTCTAGAAAATCTTCCCTAAATTAATATATTAAAGTAGAATATTTATAACAAATTTCTGGAAATATCATAAAAACCCAATTCTTATTAAAAAAAAATGTTGTCAAAATTTGTATTTCTGAAAATTTTCGTCCATTTTTTAAATGTATATAGTTGAAATTTGCATATGTGTTTATAATTCTTTTAAAGAAAATGTATTGTTTTTTAGAAAATTATAGTAACATATTATTTTTTCTGGAAATTTTCATTGAAATTGCATATAACTACAACTTTTCCGAAATTTAAATTTTCTAGAAAATTTCGTTGAAATAAAATTTTTCTTTCAAATTTCTTCAAACTGCATTTTTCGCAAAATTTCCATCATCGGCATTTAATAAAGTCAACGGCGTTTAACCCGGGCCGTGGCCACTAATCGGGAGTCATCGTCCTTTAAACGACTCATCGACCTTTAAACCTTTCAGTTAAACTTAATCTGCTCATCGTTCATTAAAATTCAAAGATTTTTCTAGAAAAATTTAATTAAATTTTTTTTTTTTTAAAAAATACGATTTTTCTAAAAAACTTCAAGAATTTTAATAGAAAATATTAATTATAATGAAATTTTCTAAAAACTTGCAACTTTCATTGACTTTTCTAAAAAAATTTAATTTCAACCAAGTAATTTTTTATTGAAAATTTCATCAAAATTGCATATTTATTGTAAATTTAGAAAATATCGCCAAATTGTAATGGATATCGAAATTGCATGGAAAATTTTATCAAAATTTTTATTAAAAAAACCGTTGAAATATGCTAAAAAATATCGTTGAAATGGCATTTTGTTTTCGTCAAAATTGTATTTTTAATATTTTGTTTTTTTTTCTAGAAAATTATAGCAAAATAAAATTTTTCTGGAAAATTTCATTGAAATATACAATTCTAGAAAATTTCCGCGATGTTTTAATTTTCTAGAAAATTTCGTTTGAATTGTATTTTTCTTTAAAATTTATTCGTATTGAAGTTTTCCAAAAAATGTCCTTCCGAAAATTTTGTCGAAATCCCATTTTTAAAATTTTCCTAAAAAAAATTATAGCAAATTTTTTTCCTAGAAAATTATAGCAAATTTTTTCCTAGAAAATTATAGAAAAATTCAGTTTTTCTTAAAAATTTCGTTATAATTGCATATTTCTAGGAAATTCTTCGAAAGTTAAATTTTCAGAATATGTTATTGAAATTGCATTTTTTTTAATTTCTTCGAATTGAATTGTTCCAGCAAATGTCCTTCACCGGCATTTAATAAAGTCAACAACTTTTAATCCGTGCAGTGACCCTTAATCCGATCATCGACCGTTGAAATTTCAACAAAATTTTCGAGAAAAAAATTAATTTTAGGAATTTTTGCTGATAAATTAACAAAATTTTCTAGAGAAATGTTATTCAAAAAATTTTCAAAAAAAAATCTATCTCTACAACATTTTGCCAAAAAATTTACTTTCGACAAATTTTACAAAAAATGCTTTTTGAAAAATGCAATTTTGAAAGAATTTTCTGGAAAAAAATCAAATTGAAAATATTTTCTAAAAAATACAATTTTAAAAAGTAAAAATTGTAATTGTGCTATTTTTTGAATTCTTAAGAAAAATGCAAATTAAACGATTAATATTTTCTTGCAAGTTTCTTTTCATATATTTATAAAAAATTTCAGAAATTTAATAGAAACCTATTTTTTATAGAAAATTTTTTCAAAATTCGTTTCTAAATAATCTCATCAAAATTGAATTTTTCTAAAACATATACATATCTGAAATTTCATTTAAAACATCATTTATATAATTTCCCCAAAATTAAATTTTTCTATGTCGTCAAAATTTATATAAAAATTTTGTAAAAAATATTATTTTATTGAAAATTTCGCTTTTTCAAAAAAATTATAGTAAAATTTTATTTTTCTGGAAATTTTCGTTGACATTGCGTATTCTTTAAAATTTTAATTTTGTAGAAAATTTCGTGCAAATTTAATTTTACTTTAAAATTTCATCGAACTGAATTTTTTCACATAATGTCATTTGCATTTAATAAAGTCAATGAAATAAAGTCAATTCGGGCAGTGGCGACTAATCAGGAGTCATCGGTCTTTAAACGACTCCTCGAACTATAAACCGTTCATTGACCCTTAATCCGCTCATTAACCATAGAAAAATTAAATTTCAAAAGTTTTTTTTATAAAAATTTGAAAGAATTTTCTAGAAGAAATAAAATTTGACGGAATTTTCTAAAAAAATCTTTAATTTGAATAATTTTAATAGAAATAATTTATTATGGTAAAATTTTCTATAAAACTGCAAATTTTAATTAAATTTTGTAGAAAAATGCAATTGCAGGGAATTAATATTTTCTTGAAAATTTCATCAAAAGTGCATATTTTTTGTAAATTCAAAGTATATCGGTAAATTGTAATGGATATCGAATTTATATAGAAAATTTTTTCAAGATTTGTGATAAAAAAAATCGTTGAAAATTGGCTTTTGACAAAAAAATTTTCTAGAAAAAATTTTATTTCACGAAATTTTGTGGAGAAATGCAACTTTAACAAAGTTTTTTAGAGAAATGCAATTCAACGATTTTTCTAGAAATATTCAATTTCAACAGCAATTTTGATGAACTTTTCAAAAAAAGCCTTTGTTGAAAAAACAAACACTTGAAGGAATTTTATAAAAAATGTGAATTTGGAGACATTTTCTAAAAAAAATGAATTTTAATAATTTTTGTAAAAAAATTAATTATGATGAAATTTTCTATAGAATTGCAATTTTCATTAAATTTTCTAGTAAAATGCATTTTCAAAAGTGCATATTTATTGTAAATTTAGCAGAACTTGTCTCTTTAGGAAAATAAAATATATATCGAATTTTTATAGAAAATGTCATAAAAATTTATTTTATTTTTTTTATTATATTTCTTATAATTTCTCCAATTTTACAATTTTCTATAAAATATCGGCAAAATTGATTTTTTGTAAATTTCGACGAAAATACATAAATTAATTAATTTTTTCTACAATAATTCCAGAAATTGCATATTCCTACAAAAATTCTTTAAAATTTTTAGAAAATTTCGTTGAAATTGCATTTTTTTAAAAATTTTTTCGAATTGAATTTTTCCAGAAAATTTTTCTTCATCGGCATCTTGCAGTGGCCGCTCATCAAATCTGAAATTTCAACAAAATTTTTTAGAAATAAAATTAATTTCAAGTAATTTAAAATTTTCTTGAAAAATTCAATTTTAACAGCATTTTGCACAAAAATTAAGTTTCGACTGAATTTTCAGAAAAAAAATTTTTTTGAATAATCCAGTTTCAACAAAAATTTTTTTAGAAAACAACGAAGGAATTTTCTAGAAAAATGCAAATTGAAGGAATTTTCTAGAAAAATGCAAATTAAAGGAATTTTGTAAAAAAAACAATTTCAAGAATTTTTGTAGAAAAAATTAATTATGATGAAATTTTCTATAAAATTGCAATTTTCATAAAAATTTAATTCAACGAAATATTGTAGAAAAATGCAAATACATTTTGACTATTTTATATTATATGTACATAACAGACCACTGTGCATTGCCGGGAATGAATTGAATAAATGCTGATATGGATGTCTACAATAGGGATTCCGTCCATCATTCTGTCCTTGTAGCATTATGTGTATTATTTTCGACTTAAATTTGTCTGTTCTTCAACCAAAGAAGCTTAACGTTTTTATTTTCTGCTTTAGAACTATACATAAAATGAACGCTACAGTAGGTATATTGGGAGAAGGCTTTGAGATAAGACTTAAAAGGATGACTTTAGGGAAACCGTACGAATATCATTGATAGAATTTAATCGAAATTACTATAAAAAGAGTATGAGATCTCATACATACATAAAGTAAAAATATCTGCTTGAATCAAAATAAACTTAATTGAATTTTCGAATATCAACCCAACGCGAATATCAATGAGGCCTATTTGAAGAAAATCCATGTATCTATAAATATAGAAGTCACAATCCGTTGTGTAGAAGTGTCATAACTTCGAAGAAATTTATATTGCTCAACCATTGTCCGTGTAAATGGTTCTTTGTATAACTAAACAAAATGTCGCTTATACAGCGTTAAGACCAAATTAATTTAATTTTTACCAAATTTCAGTCATATGGCCCAATTATTTTAGACTGTACCCTATTTTCAGCATTAGTAATATAAAATATTTTATATTCTTCTCTACACTGAGAAAAAAATTGTATTTATAATGATTTTAGCGGAAGACGTCCTTATCTTTATAATAACTACATTTCATCCTTACAATACAACTACACAACTATTAAAGAAATTCACTTATATTAAAGATTAAGACATTTTTGGCACAAATGTTTAAATTAAGGATAGTTTTTCACTTACGTCCCTGAGCCATTACTAATTTGTTTGTTCTTTAGCTCCTCTAGGGAGAATATGGCCGTTATTTATTTCCGAGATACTTCAATAATAATTCTTCTACTTCTTCTCTGACTCTATCTTATACATAAGTAGAGTGCTCCCCTATTCTAAATATATTATCTTCTTCAAAATATTTCAATTTGTTCTCTTTTTTTCAGTTTGCTTTTTCTTCGAATATAGGTTTTTCTATTGCTTTAGTCGTTTGAAGGATTTTCGTCTTTGTTTGTGTATGTTTTGTATTCTTGGATTTCTTTTTTTATGAGAAATCGACGCGACTGGAAAGCAAATACAAATTCATTTTAGTATGTTCTACCCCCACCCCAAAAAAATACTTTTCCGGATCGTTTACACTGTGATTGTTGTTGTTACAAGTCTTTCGTTTGCACTTAATAAAATACGGATTTATAACGTGTTGAAATAAATTTTGAATGGGAGAAAAAAATTCGGAACTAAATTGATTTTTTATATGAAAAATTTATTGAAATGAACAAAATTGAAGAGGAAATGAAAGGGACTACTTTGGAGACAAGTGATTTGGTTAAAGAGAAATTTTCTTGAAATTTTGATGACGTTAGTTGGCAGACGGTAGTAGCTGTTTTAGATATTTAATGTGGAACTAATATTTTTTGTATTAATGGAGCAGTGAAGCGTTAAATGGAGTCGTTTCTATCTAAATAATAACAAAAACGGCTCTGATGACCAAACTTGAACAAATATAGCCTCCTCCGTGACCACAACCTGCATTCTTAAAGGCGTTGTGAGAGCCCCATATACAGGATCAGATTTAGAAGCTAAATCTAGATGGATATCTTTAATGAAACGATTATAAAAGTCGATGCGAATGTAAACCTACATATAAACATTATAGCGAGCTATAGCTTTAAGCAAGGGACTCGATTTGGATTGCAAAATTAGGCTTCCCAACCCTTACGGCTCCCAAATGCAATTTCTAATAATATAAAAAAAATTTTATTTTAGAAAAGATTTTCGAGACAGAAACAATTTTGTCAATTTAGAAGGCATTTTCCATAAAATAAAATTTCGAAAAGATTTTCGAGAAATATGCAATTTCGACGAATTTTTCTACGAAAATGGAATCTTGCACCAAAAATTTAATTTTTTAACAAAAAATAAATTTCTCCTAAATTCTCTAGAAAATTAATTTTCGAAGAGATTTTATCGACAAATTCAATTTTCAACAAAAACGCTCTTCGAAGAAATTTTGAAAAAATTCGATATCTGTTAAATATTTAGCTAAAATGCATTCTCGACAACATTTTCTAAAGAAAATCTATTTTGATGAATTGTGTATACAAATTTAATTTTGTTAAAATTTTCTACAAAAATACAATTTCGATTAAGTTGGCAATAAATAGGCAATTTTGAGAAAATTTAACGAAATATTAATATAAGCTAGACATAAAATGAAATGAAACAAAATGTCTATAAAATAAATGTCAACAAAATTTTCTAGAATTAAACTTTCAAGGCATTTTTTAGAATTACGCAATTACAACTACATTTTCTAGAAAAATTGAATTTTCACAAAATGTTATAATATTTTGTATTTTATTTTATAATGATAATGAGTTTTGGACAACATTTTTAATACAAATGGTAAATGACAAAAATTTCCAAGAAAATAATTTTCGCAAAAATTTTATAGAAAATGAAATTTTCAGAGAAAAATAAATTTTGACAAAAAATTTTATATATTTTATACAATTTTCCAAAAAGCAATTTTGTTCGAATTTTGTATAAAATGCAAATTCTGCATAACTGACGATAATATGCGTAAATACTTTGAAATTTGAAAGAAAATAAAAATTTTCCAAATTTTTGAGAAAAAATTTAAAAAAAATCACTATGACATAATTTTCTATAAAATTGCAATTCGATGAAATTTCCAAAAAAAAAATTTTTTAGAAAATTTTAATTTTGATAAAATTTACAAGAAAAATTAAATTTTGAAAAAATTAAATATTAGAGACGAAATTTTCTCGAAAAATTTAATTTTTTTCCAAATTTTCTAGAAAAATCACAAAATAATTCATTTTGATAATATTTTCTTTAAAATGTTTACAATAATTATACAATTTTGATGAAAGAAGACTATATGCAAGATTTTATGGGAAAATATAATTTCGTACATTTTGAAGGAAATTTCAATAAAAGTGTCGACATAATTTTTTTAAATATTTAGTCATAACGAATTCTTCCAATTTTGATGTATTTTTGATTAAAATTGAATTTTGTTAAGCTTTTCTTAAAATTGCAATTTTGACTATATTGACAATAAATAAGCAATTTTGGGACATTTTTACGTAAATATCAAATCAAGCAAGATTTACTAGAAAAATACAATTTCAAAAAATTAAGGGTTTTTCAAAAATAAAATCAAATACGATATAATTTTCTATAATGCAATTTGATGAAATATTCAATAAAATTAAATTTCGACTAAATTTTCTAGAAACTTTAAATTTCCAATAATATTTTTTAGAACTACACAATTACGACGAAATTTGTGAGAAAAAATTTAATATGCAACGATTTTATAATTTTTTTTATTTTATATTATAATAATAATGTTTTTGCGAAAAAAAAATTTTAACAAAAATGTAATATTGACGAAAATTTTCACAAAAAAAAATAATTTTTGCAGAAATGTTATAGGAAAATGAAATGTTAAGATAGAAATCAATTTTCAATGCAACTAACAAAAATTTTATTTCGAAGAAGTAAATTTGTTATAAAAATGCGGTTTCTATTATAGTATATAAGTATATAACTGAAATCAATTCTCAACAGAATTTTCTAAAAAAAAAATCTATTTTGATAAAATATTTATAAAAATGAAATTTAGTTTTATACAAATGTAGTTTTGAATACATTTACAATAGGCAATTTTGATGAAATTTTCTAGGAAATATAAGTTTTGGACAAAATTTTCTAGAAAAATAAAATTTCGTCAATTTTTCTTTAAAGTTACAATTGGATAAAATTTTCTATAAAATTGCAATTTCTATGAAATTTCCAATAAAATGAACACAATTTTTTAGAAAAATTTAATTTCAACGAAATATTGTAGAAAAATTTAATTTCAAAGACACTTTTTAACAAATATGAAATTCC
The DNA here is from genome assembly GCA_963930755.1 of Eudasyphora cyanicolor. NCBI lineage: Eukaryota > Metazoa > Arthropoda > Insecta > Diptera > Muscidae > Eudasyphora > Eudasyphora cyanicolor. The sequence continues at coordinate 48,723,112 of OZ005737.1, read as the reverse complement.
GAAAAAATTGTGATAATTAAATTTTAAATCAAAACATATTTTTTTGAAAATTTCGTCGAAATTGCATTTGTGTTAAAATTAGGTCGAAAATACTTTATTATTAAAAATTTCGTTTTCTCCATAGAATTTTGTGGAAATTTCAATTTTCTCGAAAATCTTGACGAAATTAATTTTATTGAAAAATTCATAGAAATTACAATTTTATAGAAAATTTTATCGAATTACACTTTTATAGAAAATTTTAATTATTTTATAGAAAGTTTGCAATAAAATTAACGAAATTTTCTAAAAAATAAATGTTCACGAAATTTTCTAGAAATATTAAATTTCGAAGACAATTTCTATAAATATGCAATTTTGGAAAAATTAAAGTAATTGAATTACGATCCAATTTTCTAAAAAAAAACAAAATTTTTAATAATAACGTATTTATTTTTTTAACAAAAATAAAATTTCGAAGAAATTTTCTAGATAAATATATTTTTAGAAAATGCAATTGTTAACGAAATTTTCTCAGAAAAATTAATTTTGAAAAAATGTTTAAATTTGCGAGTTATGTATATTAAGTTTTAAAGGTATTTTCAAAAAAGTGAAATTTTGACGAAATATTCTATAAATTTGAAATTGTATTTTGAGAAAAAAGAAATAATTTTCAAAACAATGTTTTTTCGACTCAATTCTCAAAGCATAAAATGTAATTTTCATGAGTACATTCTCAACTAAATTTTCAAAAAAAAAAAAAAATAACTTTGATGAAATTGTCTATAAAAATTAAATTTCAACGAAATTTGCAATAAAAATGCAATTTTCCAGAGAATAACAATTTAGTCAACATTATCTAAAAAAATACAATTTCGTATAATTTTGGGGGAATTTTCGAGAATAATTAAGTTACAATAAAATGTTCTATTAAAGTTTAATATTCTATAAAATTTTAATATCTTTTTAATATCTATGCATTTTTAAGTATAATTAAAATTCAACGAAATTTTCTAGAAATATGTAATTTCAACGAAATTTTCTAGAAAAATTTAATTTGAAGGACATTTTGTAGAAAAAAAATGCTAATGTATTTTAGACAAAATTTCAACAAAAACTAAATTTCGACGAAATTTTCAAAAAAACACCTATTTTGACCAAAAAAAAATTATAAAATTTGCTATTTCTATTGAATTCTTAATGAAAATGCTTTATTTAAAAAAAAAAATCTAAAAAGTTCTAAAAAAATTAAATTTTGTTCATATTTTTAAAGAAAAATGGACAATTTTTCATATATTTAACAAAAAAAAAAATGCAATTTTCATGAAATTTTTAAAATTTATAGAAAAATGGAACTGTGAAAAAATTTTCAACTAATGTATTCCAACATAATTTTTAACAAAAGTGCAATATTCAACAAAATCTTTTTTGAAAAAATGTTCTCTAAAATATCGATTACATTTTTAATATAAATGCATTATCGACGAATTTTTCTAAAGGCAAAATGTGACGAATTTATTTTTTAAAAATGCAGATTTATTTAAATCCGTAGTTGTCTTAAAAATTGAAAAGATTTCAGTAGAATCGGCTAATTATTGATGTTTGCGTACCAATCAAATGGTATGCGGTTTGTTGGCAAGGAAGGTAAGATTATGCGATGCGACGAAGTTGCTTCAAATGACAAACTATCCAAACGAATTACAATAACAACGATAGCTCAGTGAGGACACGATGTGTGCGTCGATGGCGATGCAGTAAAGCAGAGGGCGAAATGGAGAAAGAAAATAAATAAACACAAAAGTTTCGTATTTTTGATAATGAGCTGTAATTTGTATTTATGATAACGTTTATTACCATGTAGCGACGCGTAGGATCCGTAGGGTCGGCACGGGAGTAAAACGACAAGAGATGGGCACGAGAGCAGTGCAATACAACGACTATCATTGACTACTTCACTCGGAGAGTGTTCAACAACGACTGATTTCAAGCTGTCGAAAATCTATAACAACCTCTGCTTGCGGGAAGTCTCTCTCTACATTCGATCTATGCGAATATCGTCCCGGGAGAGTCTGAGAGAGAGAGATACAGCGCTGTAAGTCTCTACTTACCATAAGTACTATGCGAATATCGTCTTGGGAGAGTTGTAGAGTGATTGCCCTTATTTGATATCCCACTACGATCCATGCTGTGCGAATATCGTCCCACGAGAGTCGAAGGAGAGTAACAGATACTGGAAAGCCCTCTCACAATCCGTACAATGCGAATATCGTCCCGGGAGAATCTTTTTCAATCCGCTAGGGTTGCCAATCAACGAAAGAAATGCACAAGTTGAGGAAGTGGTTTCACCCCTACTGAGGTCAATAGAACCCATCTTGAATATAGACTGTGGTAGGAGAAAATATTACCACACACAAAATATAATGAAAATTGGAATTTACTTAAAATGTCCTGGAACTGATTTCCACTGAACATACACAGAGTCTTAGGCAACTATTCCGATGTTTTAAACACCCACTGAAAACTTTCATCATATTTAAGTTTTTAATTGATGGAACCACTGCACGAACTCCTCCATTTAACCTCTTGAAATTATCAGCCAACTTTTGATGTTTTTTTTCAACATTCATTTATAATATTCTTATAAGTATTTATTGTTAACTAGGTAAAGCAACAACAAAAAACACTTTCCTAAGAAAAATTCCTATTTAAACTCTGTGCTTGTTAAGTAATAAAGAATAAATTGCCAGCCATAAGTTATTGTAAATTCCCTTAACATAATTTACAATTATGTTATTTTTAATTTAGGGTTTAAACGAGCTAAAGAAGACCGGGAAACTCCCAACAAATAAGCAACAAAAAGAGAAAAAAACGAAAACATAGTTCTTGCCAAAACTTTTTCCTCAGCAGCAACTCAATATTTAAAGATGTTGGCCAAAAGGGAAAAGTTTTGTTCTCCATTCCCTGGGAACAATGAAGAACAAATACTACGGCGCAGCATCTTTTTGTAGAGACGTAGTTGAGGAGGACAAAACCTCCGAAATTGGCCAAAATGTTTAAATAAAACATATAACCCCCTTTGAAAATCGAGGAAAAAAGGAACTTTTTTCCTGTCTATTCTCCCACTCAGTCGTAATGTTTCTTTTTTGCGAACAAAATGTTATTAAAAACAAACTCGAGGCAACAAAAGAAGGATATGAATCCGGGAAAGCAGAAGCCCTTCACTCCAAAGCAGCTAACTTCAAAAGCAAGGGTCTATAAGCAAGCAGAAGAAGAAGAGGAGCAAAAAAAAAAAAAACGAAAAACAAACAAATTATGCAGCAATTTATATTTATGCATTTAATAAAAATAAAAACAACAAAGTCCAACCAACAAAAAAAATTACAAGAATTATACATTTCAGAGAACACTACCACTGAACACATCCGCCACACACAAACCCATACACACAGGAAACGGAACTGAAAGACAAATAGGTCGTCCAAGGACCTTTCGCAACAATGAACTGGAGGGCGACAACGACGACGATGATGATGGCGGCGATGATGATGCCATGACGAGAGCTCGCGAGACGAAATGAAAAAAACTTGTCAAAAGGTTGTTGTCATTAATGTTTATGGTAGAAAATTAGTAACCAAAGTTTTGTGTGGTTTTTATGTGCTCCCCAAAGACCTGCAATTTCTTTTCCCCCAAATGTATTTTTTTTTTTGGTCAGTGTAAACATATCTTCTCTGGTGATATTTTGTGAAGTTTGTAGCCTTAAGGAATATCTGTTTGGTTGCAAAATCCTAAGATGGCACAAAAATAAGAAAAGCAAATACAAGTGATTTTGTTATCACCTAATTTTCATTCCGCTGTGAAAGACGGTCAAGATACACTGTGCAATAAAATTTTTGTCGAAGCGCTGTGAAATCTTCTTTGAGAAAATTTGTTTTCAGTATTTGATCCATATTTCTGAAGTATATGCTTGATAAAGCCGGAATACACTTGAAATTAAAGGAAATTATGAGGACTATAAATGCTATTAAAGACACTGTCACGTGGATGTAAAACTTTAGTAACTTTCGTAAAAACTCTTAGAAAAAACTTGAGTTTAAAAAAAAAGATTTTGATGGCAGGAAAATTACCATAAAAAATATAAAAAAATTGCATTTTGAAAGCTAGCATCCTAACGAAAAAAACAATGTATATTTGAGGAAAATCTATGGATAAATGTATAAATTATGGCACTATTGGTAGAAATAAGAGAATTTTAACATAATCCTGTTTATATAGCTCACTATTGTGAACAAGGGTATAAATCAGATGCTGCTGGCCAAACGTTCGACAAATCTATGGAGTGACCTAAGAGAATATTTGGCGGAAATCTGTTTTGGGCCTTTTTAAGTGATAAAAAGGTCGAAATAAAACATATTTTAGATTCATCTTTTACGTAATCTAATAGATCGTTAATAGTACTATCACTGGCGTATTAGTCTTTTTCAGGCAAAATATTGATTAGAAAATATGGACAAAAAAGAGCGATTCTAACGCGACAAAAATATAAGTAGTATTCGTGAACATCTTTAAAAACAAGAGATCCAGCGAATTGACAAAGAATATGTTAAAGATGAAAATTTTAAAATGTTAAAAAATAATAAGGCTTTTTAATCCTCTTTGTTTGATAGAAATATCTGTGGTATTTTTTTTTAATTTATTTTTGAGTTGGTTCGAACGTGAACTTTTTTCCATGACTATTTATACCCTACACCACACTGTGGTACAGGGTATTATGACTTTGTGCATTTGTTTGTAACGCCCAAAAAGAGAAGAAATAGAATCATAGTTTATTATACCGATCGTCATAGAATCAATTTTTGAGTCGATTTAGCCATATTTCACCCGATTTGACATGTAAGCGCTGTAGAAACCACATTTTACATCCGATCTTTATGAAATTCGGCAGAGAGAGTTTTATTATTACGTGAATGAACACTACCAAATTCGGAGAAAATCCGTTCAGATGTAGATATAGCCCCCATATATATGTTTCACCCGATTTGACATGTAAGCGCTGTAGGAACTGTATTTTAAATCAGATCAGTACGAAATTTGGAAGAGAGAGTTCTCTTATTACATGAATAAACACTGCCAAATTCGGGGAAAATCGGTTCAGATTTAGATATAGTCCCCATATATATGTTTCACCCGATTTGACATGAAAGCGCTGTAGAAACCGTATTTTACATCCGACCTGTACGAAATTCGGCAGAGAAAGTTCTCTTATTACATGAAAAAACACTGCGCAATTCGGGGAAAATCGGTTCAGATTTAGATATAGCCCCCATATATATGTTACATTTAAGCGCTGTAGAAATCGTGTTTTATATCCGATCAGTACGAAATTTAACAGAGAGAGTTTTCTTATTACATGTATGAACACTGCCAAATTCGGGGAAAATCGGTTCAGATTTAAACATAGTCCCAATATATATGTTACACCCGATTTGACATGTAAGCACTGTTGAAACCGTGTTTTATATCCGATCAGTACGAAAATCGGCAGAGAGAGTTTGCTTATTACATGTATGAACACTGCCAAATTCTTATGGCAATGCCCATTTTCGCATTGGTAGGTAGGTGTAGGGTATTATATAGTCGGCCCCGCCCGACTTTCTGTCTTTCCTTACTGGTTTTTAAATAAAACAAGTAAAGGCGGATTAAGTTCGGTCTTGTCGAATCTTATATATCCTACACCATGGATCGCATATGAATGGTTTTGGGTACAAATAAACTCATTATACCAAATTTCAGCCCAATTCGTTGAAATTTAAGGTCTATAAGTATATAAGTATATTTATAAGGGCTATAAGTATATGAAACATGGACCTATGACTAACGTCGTTCGTGTGAAGGATTCCGAGTATAAATAAACCTCCGTTACCAATTTTCGTCCCGATCAGTTGACATTTGTTGTCTCTATGGGGTTAAGAAGTTAAATTGAAAAGATACTACATATATGTATATTAGGGTTGCCCTTAACTATATGACAATTTTCGAATGTTAGATTTTTGATTTTCCCAATAGCTGATCCTGTTTCAATAAACAAAAAAACAGGCTGTACAAAATTTCAGCTTAATCGGTTACCTTTAAGGCGACCCTCAAGTGGCTTAAAGTTGGAACATAGTTACACTATGATTAATTCCTATCAAAATATGGTATAATCTTCACGATATCGCCCGATTTAATTTTTTTTAGAAAAAAATATGTGAACACATCCAGGCTATCCCAGCAATTGTTTAAAACATTCTGAATCAAATTTCTCAAAAAAATAATTTAAAAAATTCCAGATATAACTTGAATAACTAAAAAAAATTGGTTTTATTTATAACGTATATTACTTCTATAAGAGTAACGCTTTTTTATTTACAATAACAATTTCCATAAATGAAAATATTATATTACATATGAACGTTATTTCTTTCTAAGAGAGGATTTGGTAGCAGTTGGGTAATTTTTACGATCTCTGGCAACAATTTGTAAAACGTATTGTTTTTCAGCTTCATCTTTTGTAAGAATGTTATTATAATCCTGAATGAGTTTGACACCTCTTTCTGCAACGTCATTCACAACAACTATCGTCTCAAGGTTTTTAATTGAACTTTTGTAACCAGGATCATCCTTCCATGTTGAAGGGTGTTTGTCGAGGAAATCGGTGCTGAGAGAAAATCTCGTGAAGAAATTGTTCGAACTAGGAGTTACAAACGACAAAAACTCAATTTTTGTAAAGGAAGAAAAATCCTTTTGGTGCAGAATGTACCTCTTAGGTTGAGTTTTATATTCTTCCTCTTCTTCGCTTTTATCTGCTTCCAGCATAATTTGAGCCATACGTGCCTTAACCACTGTTGGAACATTGTCATCAAATAAGGATAGAACCACAATTTCTGGAACTAAATACCAGAGATGTTTGGAAATTTTTTTCGCAGTAACCTTACTAATTTCTAGATCAACATCCTGATAATTTATCAGTTGTTGCATGAAGAGGAAATCATGGCAAGGTGCTTTAAATGCATCTGAGGACAGAAACCACACTCGAGCAAGAAAAATACATATTCTTCTTAAAGAATTCTTCTCCATATGAGATAACTGAAATTGATCTCGAAACAGATATATCTTAAATGCATAAATTGCTTTTGCCATCCTCCTAGCATGACTTACAGCGAAATACGAAACGATACTCCCCTGTTCGGAATGCCTCCAAGAAAGATCATCGTTAACTCCAACAGTTCTCGGTAATCATCTCGCTGTTGCTTTTCTGTAGAAAGGCGATGTTCAATAAATTGAAGAATGGTAGAGCGCACGTCATCAGGCACTTCATTGCTATCAGTTATGTAAACGTACTTGTTGATTTTCGCCCAATTATCTCTAAATCTTTTAAAAAGCGCCATTTCTGGACCAGAAGTTGCATCCATTAGCGAGTCGAAACAGCTTCTCAAAACTAGCTCAACAATGTGTTGACGGCAGGGGAGGTACAACAGGCCACGATTGAACAACTTTTCTAGATTTGTGCAGGCACCATTTACTCGACCTGTGTTGCTTGCTGTCGTATCACAGCAAAGTGCCTGAATTTTGTCGTTTATACCCCATTTCTCCACTGTTTGGTAAACAGCCATCGCTTGGTCTTCTCCTGAAGATGTTGGGATTTCAGGGACTCCCAATAATTGCTCTTTGCCTTGAAAAGTTACTATTATTGCCAGCCTATCAACCTTTTCTACACCTGTGAGTGTTGGAAGCAATTTGCCATCCCAGTGTAACACTCGTTTCCCTAATTTGTTTTCGAAGACGTTGAAAAGAACTGCGATTTATTATTAAGTTTTCAGTATCATGCCCTAAAGCTTCTGCAGCAGCCATTAATATATAAACCCCATTTCTATCAGAGATTTTGCACCTATCAAAAACTTCAGAGAGACGGGGATTGAAAAACTGCGATGTACCTCGAGTTGCTGGAACTGATACTGCTGCTGAGGTTGCTCCTAATGGTATTATTTGCTGAACAATATTAGAAGAATTTTCGCTGTCGTTATCATCGTCACCACTTTGGCTGTTTGATGTTGAATCATCCGTATTAGGAACAGCTGACAGTCTCAAATTGTTGCTGCATTTCTTCATAAGTCCTTTTTTCCTTGCAGTTTCCATTGCAGTGCGTATCAGTGCTCTTTCTTCTTTGTGTTTATGTTTTTGATCTACACCACCCATCGAGCCCGGTCGTCCTTTTTGGAGCTGAAGCATTAAGAATTTCTTATCCTCATCATTATACCCTACACCACACTGTGGTACAGGGTATTATAAGTTTGTTTCACGGCAGATGTTTGTAACACCTTAAAATAACACAGCTAGACCCACCTTAAAGTATACCGATCGACTCAGAATCACTAGCTGAGTCGATTTAACGATGTCCGTCCGTCCGTCCGTCCGTCCGTCTGTCCATGTAAAGTTGTTCGTCGACTACAGGTCGCAATTTCACTCCGATCGTTCTGAAATTTTGCAGTTTAGAGTATTTCGCGGCTGTTAAGATCGCTATTGAATTTGGTTGAAATCGGTTCAGATTTAGATATAGCTCCCATATATATCTTTCGTCCGATTTGGCCCTTTAGTCCTATAGAAGCTGTATTTTACATCCGATCGTTTTGAAATTTAGAATGGTAGAGTTTCTTGATCCATGAGTTAACATTGCCGAATTTGAAGAAAATCGGTTCAGATTAAGATATAGTTCTCATATATATCTTTCGTCCGATTTGGTCCTTTAGTCCTATAGAAGCTGTGTTTTACATTTGATCGTTTTGAAATTTAGAATGGTAGAGTTTCTTGATCCACGAACCAACATTGCCGAATTTGAAGAAAATCGGTTCAGATTTAGATATAGCTCCCATATTTATCTTTCGTCCGATTTGGTCCTTTAGTCCTATAGAAGCTGTATTTTACATCGGATCGTTTTGAAATTTAGAATGGTAGAGTTTCTTGATCCATGAACCAACATTGCCGAATTTGAAGAAAATCGGTTAAGATTTAGCTATAGCTCCCATATATATGTTTCGTCCGATTTGGCCCTTTAGTCCTATAGAAGCTGTATTTTACATCCGATCGTTTTGAAATTTAGAATGGTAGAGTTTCTTGATCCATGAACCAACATTGCCGAATTTGAAGAAAATCGGTTAAGATTTAGCTATAGCTCCCATATATATGTTTCGTCCGATTTGGCCATTTAGTCCTATAAAAGCTGTATTTTACATCCAATCGTTTTGAAATTTAGAATGGTAGAGTTTCTTGATCCATGAACCAACATTGCCGAATTTGAAGAAAATCGGTTAAGATTTAGCTATAGCTCCCATATATATGTTTCGTCCGATTTGGCCCTTTAGTCCTATAGAAGCTGTATTTTACATCCGATCATTTTGAAATTTAGAATGGTAGAGTTTCTTGATCCATGAACCAACATTGCCGAATTTGAAGAAAATCGGTTAAGATTTAGCTATAGCTCCCATATATATGTTTCGTCCGATTTGGCCATTTAGTCCTATAAAAGCTGTATTTTACATCCAATCGTTTTGAAATTTAGAATGGTAGAGTTTCTTGATCCATGAACCAACATTGCCGAATTTGAAGAAAATCGGTTAAGATTTAGCTATAGCTCCCATATATATGTTTCGTCCGATTTGGCCCTTTAGTCCTATAGAAGCTGTATTTTACATCCGATCGTTTTGAAATTTAGAATGGTAGAGTTTCTTGATCCATGAATCAACACTACCGAATTTGAAGAAAATCGGCTAAGAGTTAGCTATAGCTCCCATATATATGTTTCGTCCGATTTGGCCCTTTAGTTGTATAGAAGCTATATTTTACATCCAATCGTTTTGAAATTTAGAATGGTAGAGTTTCTTGATTCATGAACCAACATTGCCGAATTTGAAGAAAATCGGTAAAGATTTAGCTCCCATATATATGTTTCATCCGATTTGGCTCTTTAGATCCAATCGTTTTTATACCCTACACCACACTGTGGTACAGGGTATTATTTAAGTATAAAATGTCCCAAAAGTAAATTTATGTAAACAATTTATACATGAATTACAAAATTTATATATCAGAGTTATTCAGTATTACGAGAGTGGTGTAGGGTATTATATAGTCGGCCCCGCCCGACTTTAGCCTTTCCTTACTGGTTTTTCATCAGTTCCAAAGGATCTGAATGAGCTATATCAAAGATATTGTCCATCTTTTCCACGAAAATATCTCTTCTTTCTTTTTCCTTGCCTGCAGCTCTAGTCAAATTTTTCTGGAAACCTTTCCATTCATCATACAGTTTGAGTAACTTTTCAATGCAGTGGTCGTTTCTTTTAGTAGGAATTCGAGCTTTTTGCCAAAAAAAATGGAACTTCTTGAATCACCAATGCTGCACTTTCCTTCGTTGTAAGATTTACAACTCTTACATTGTAGAAAAAGACGCTTAAAGCTTGTTGGTTCGAAGGTAGTTTGGCTCCAACGATTTGATTAGAAATGTAGCCAACGATAGATACATTAAAATCTTTTCTTAACTTGTATGACGAACTACCTGAAGAAGTTGACGCCATTTTGAGAGTATAGGAAGAAGACGTCACAAATGTCCTGGTTGGGCTAAGGGGCTTTTCCAATTACCAGCGTTTTTTAAAATTTGAGAAATTTTTGTTGATATAAATAAATTGATTTTATTTTGATTGAATTGGACCGTACTTTTATTTACAGTATATTTAATATCTGTGGCGCGCTAATGTCTGCAATAACCAACGATGAAATCAAAAGTTGTTTGCACTATTGCTGACGATGAACTACCGATTTGTGCGGTGGCTAACTGAAGAACTCTTTGACTCTGCTGCCTTGCTCTTTTTTGCAACAACAATGTCAGATCTTTAAATTGCCGTGGTCGCGACGAATTTATAATTTTTTATGCATAGATTTTTCTATGCCTTGTTGAGTAACGGTAACTTGTTTACAAGTTGATCGTTTTAGATGTTTTTCAAATGATGGTTGGTTTTTTGTTCTGCCAATTGAGCTAAAATTTTGCACATATCGTGTTTTTGCTGATTGAAACAAGATAGGTGGTTGGGAACTAAACTTTTACAGAGTTGAAAAATAAGGGCCGCCCTAATGTATATGGGGGCTATTTCAAAAAATGGACCGATAGTGTCCATTTTCAATCCCAAGTTTCCTGTAGAAATAAGAACTATCTATACCAAATTACAGTCGTCTAGCTCAATTATTGTACACTGGAGCGTGATTACAACAGATGGACGGAAGGGCAGACGCTTGACAAACTTCAAAGGGATACAGAAAAAATTCTATATAATTGGTAAAACCGGTATTGGTACACAGAAAGAAAAAATTGAGTAATCCGGACTTGAATCAAGCCGTAGCGGTGTCAAAAGTACGTTAAGACCGGATTTCCTTAAACCAAGTACAAAATACTTGAATCAAGTACGGATTTTTAAGCCCCGAATTCTTAATATTAGCGCTTATTAAGCCTGATTAGGCTTGATTTTAAGCCGAAAAATTCTTATTTTAAGCATAAAGCGATTGATTTAAGAATTTTATCGGATTAATTTGAGTGCGAGACGGGCTTCAATGAAGAAATTTTTGATTGAATGAAGCCTGTCCCATACTTGATTTAAGTCTGATAATGCTTGATTTAAGCCTGATCAGTTCTTGATTTAATCCTAACCAATACTTGATTTAATCCAGATCAGTTCTTGATTTAAGCCTGATCATACTAGATATATTGTGCTTTCGTTCGTTTTATACCTATATATGTTTTGCTGCATTTATTCGATTTAAATATGAAACATATAAGGAATAGAATCAACGAAACGAATAAGAATTATTAACAACTTCAAAAAACTAAAATCAAAACTAATCACGCCAAGTAATGTATTTGCAAACACTGCTTGAACGAGAAACGAATTGGATATGGTCGCCCACAAATTTTTATACATATACATCTCGACAATTTATATGCATGTGTGTTTGATGTTGCGTCAGCCAAAATCAACCACTTGCGTGAGAGTGGTTGAGAGGGTAATTTTATTGTGCTCTATAATGGTTCTGTCTCTCAGAGATTAAAGTAAGCTTTTTTTCTTACTTTAAGCCATATTAGGCTTAATTTTTCTTTTCAAGAAATGTTTACTTGATTTCAAGCATTAAATGCTTATTGCAAGCCTTTCAGCGCTTGATTTTTTCAATTTAAGCCGATTTATACTTGTTCTAAGAAAAACTTAGAACGAACGTACTTAAATTTTTAAGTACGATTTCGGCTTAAATTAAGATTTTTTTACTTGAATTTAGTATGGCATTTTTCTTTCTGTGTATTTTGTATTTTATACAAATTCTATTTGTACCATAGTTTGATTCACTTTCTTTGATTATTTCTAGTCTAGTGATAACTAATGCTTTGGTGTCTAAATCTTTGGTGTCAACAGAATTTGTAGTAGAGATAAGCAAAAAATTACCGTTATTCCACATTCTTTTTGCTTATTTAAGATTACTTTTGATTACTTTAATGAGCCTCTTTTTACATAAGCCTTTATTTACGAGGTAAATTATAAAGAAATTACCAATAAAAATAAGTAAATGAACCAAAACTACAATTTCCCAATACGCAATTGTTTTCTCTTAAAATGTTGAGTAAACACATGTGAAATTTTTTAATTTTAAAATTTGAATATTTTTGTTTAATAATAAATTACATTAATGTGATTTTAATATCTTTAATTTTTTTGATCACGGTAGACCTTTTGGTGGAATTGCCCATATACGTAAGTCCAGGCGAACGAACGAACGAACCTTAGAGAAACCAAATTCCTGAAGACTGATTTTCGTTCGCAGAGACTTTCGTTGGAAATACAGAAACAAGCCATAATACTATGTGTGGAATTGTGATAGATTCTGAATAGTAGTCTAGAAGTTATGAGATAAACAATATTTCACTCAATTTTGACGCTACATGGGGGAGGTATTCGAAGGAGTGGGCCAACATAGTCCATCTTTGACCTTAGCCTGAGATAGAAAATAAATATCGCTATATACCAAATTTGCAGTTAATTCTGTCGAAAGTTATCGTGCGCTATTTAACATTCAGTTTACAACACCTTGAATTATTGACCTGAGGCCTATCCCCGAAGACAAAGTAGCTTTTTTGGTATATTTTTATCCCCTCACCTTAGAGAACGGTGTATATATCATTTGCTTCGACCGAAAAGTGTAACACATCGAAGGAGTGACGTAAGACCCTAAGTATGTTCGGCGGATATCCGTTTTGGGTCATTTTAAGTCGAACGAGCAATGTCCGTCCGTCCGTTCGTCTGTCTGTCTGCTGGCTGCTGAGCACGATAACTCTCGAAAGGAGTAACCGATTGACTTAGAATTAGGTATGTAGTAATATTTTCTTCTATATCCGGCTAAGTTCGAAGGGGGGCCATATTGGTCCACTCCTTCTGGTACCTCCCTCACAAAGGGTTAATATTTACTGAAATATTGATTATTTAATAACTTCTATACTACTTATTTGAATCCTCTGAAATCCTACATATAGTATTAGTTTATTAGTCAATATTACCTCGAGAAAAATGGGCGAAGTTGCCGCGCCCCTTTTGGTACCTCCCACACAAATGGACAATTTTGAACAAAAAGTTAAAAGCTTATAACTTTATTACCAGTGCATACAAAGACTTGAAATTTTGTACAGTGTAATGGTACCTAAAATACTGTGAAACATTGGCATTATTGCCACGCTCCTTTTGGTACCTTTCACACAAATTGACCAAAAGTTACCAGCTTTTAACTTTAATACCAGTGCAACAAATACTTGCATTTTTGTACAGTGTAATGCTTCTATAGTACCTAGAGTCCAGAGAAAAATGGGCGTTATTGGCACGCCCCTTTCGATACCTCCCACACAAATGGACATTTTTGTACCAAAAGTAAACAGCTTTTAACTTTAATACCAGTGCATACAAATACTTGAAATTTCGTACAGTGTAATGTTTTTATAGTACCTAGAGTCCAGAGAAAAGTGACCTTTATTGGGAAGCCCCTTTTGGATCCTCCCACACAAATGGACTATTTTTTACCAAAAGTAAACAGCTTTTAACTTTAATACGTGTACATACTTTAAAGATATTAAAGGCAATTTAAATTGATAATAATTTAATTAACACAACAAGATAAATAAATTTACTTATATTGTTTTGGGACTCAAGGTTAGGGGATTCATAAGTCGGTTCACCCGACTGAACTTTCTTACTTGTTTTGTATACAATTTGCTTCATTCTTCTAATATTTTACATATATTATGATTTTATAGTACCTAGAGTCCAGAGAAAAGTGATTTTTATTGGGAAGCCCCTTTTGGTACCTCCCACACAAATGGACAATTTTGTACCAAAAGTTACGAGCTTATTACTTTAATACCAGTACATACAAATACTTGAAATTTTGTAGACTGTAATGCTTTTGTAGTACCTAGAGTCCAGAGAAAAATGGGCGTTATTGGCACGCCTCTTTTGGTACCTCCCACACAAATTGACCTTTTTGTACCAAAAGTTAACAGCTTTTAACTTTAATACAAATGCATACAAATACTTGAGACTTCGTATAGTGCAATGCCTTTATAGTACCTAGAGATTAGAGGAAAGTGACCGTTATTGGCACGCCCTTTTGGTACCCCCATATAAATGGACCATTTTACACCAAAAGTTAACAGCTTATAATTTTAATACCAGTACATATTTTAAAGTTATTAAATGCAATTTAAATTGATAATAATTTAATTAAAACAAAATAATAAATAAATTTACGAATATTGTTTTTGGGACTCAAACAAACTGGTAAACCGACTTATGAATCCCATCACTCATAAGTAGGTTTACCAGTTTGTTCGCCCATAACTCTGCCAGAATTTTTTTATTATATTATATTGCAATTCTTTTGCATTGCCAACACTTCACTGAAAATTAGTTGTAATTGCAATAATTTTAAAATGTCTGCTGTGTGTCAGAATTTTTTTAATAATCTGGGAAAAATAATAAAATTTTAAATGTTTTGTAAAATTTAAATTTCTTCGCGAGATATGATCTACTAAATTTTTCAGAGCGAGTTTAGAAAATTGCAATTTTCTCTTGAAATGTTGAACTGATTTGACAGAAATTTCGCAATTAGGTTTGAAACCCTTGCTAAAATCGATATAAGTCATTAGCTTTAATTGTCAACTGACCATAACCATAACCGGCAAAAACATTTCGCTAGATCTCTTCCTGTAAAAAGTTAAGCAGATTTACAGACACTACGTGTTCTGCAATATTTTTGATTCGTGATTGCATTATACCAAGGACCTTTTCCATTTTTTTTCCAAATTTGCACCATAGCCATTAGTTATGAATCCAAAAACTTATTTTTTTTTGCATTTAAACTATGGGTAATTTGCAATATCACCCTCATATCTTAATAAATCTGAACAAAATCAACGACAAAAGAGACGTGAGAAAATTCCCTGCACATCACATCTCATATACATCGACTTGATCCGCCAAAAAAAACTACAAGTTTTTGGACTCACAACTAATAGATTTAGCTATGGTTTAAAATTTGACATTTTGCACATATTAACAATTTGAAATCATTGCTCCAGAAAGTGAAATTATTCGCATGTGCAAATAATAATAAGCAATATTTTCCATATGGTCAGTTGTTAATTAAAGTTAATAATTTATTTACATTTAAGCAAGTGCTTCGAACGAAAATTTCAGTCAAATCGGTTCAATATTTCAATAGAAATTTTCAAAACACACTCAGCAAAATTTACTGGGCTATATCTCGCAAAAGAATTAAAATTTTGCAAAACGGTTCAAATTGTTTTATTTTTTCCAAACTATTAACCAGATTATTAAAAAAAATCTTGCTCTTCCAAAAATTTCTAACACACTTGTTTTATGTTAAATGAATGTGCAATTATCAAGCCGTTTTAATTAATACCCTGCGAAGGGGAGCCTTTACTTCAGATTCCAATTTTTATACCCTCCACCATAGGATGGGGGGTATATTCATTTTGACACTCCGTTTGTAACACCTCTAAATATTGATCTGAGACCCCATAAAGTATATTCTTAATCGTCGTAAAATTCTAAGACGATTTAGCCATGTCCGTCCGTCCGTTCCTCCGTCCGTCTGTGGTAATCACGCTACAGTCCGCAATAATAGAGCTAGGTTGATCAAATTTGGTACAAATACTTCTTATAGTTGCAGGTTGTTTGGGATTGCAAATGGGCCATATCGGTCCATATTTAGATATAGCTCCCATATATAGCATCTAACTTGTTGTGATTCCTACTGTTCTCATCTACTATATTTTTTGTGTTTTCGGTGTTATTTTCTTTAGGTTTGAGTTATTTTGTGAGGTCACATGCTATCCATGGTGGAGGGTATATAAGATTCGGCATGACCGAACTTAACGATTTTACTTGTTATCTTTAAGATTGGCATAGCCATCATGAAAATGCGAATTAAAGAATTCTGTTCTGCAACAATACAACGTTATGAAAACATACTATAGCATAACAAGCCAAATAAATCTTGAACCAAGCCAACATCATAGTTTCAAATATTTTCTCTAAATCTTTAATATTAAATTTATTCATTTTATATACAAGAAAATTTCTTTGGTCATTTCCGTACATTTGCACCATATCGCCTTATGCGATTCGTTTTTATATTCTTTTGTTGTTTTTAGTGGTCCTTGTGTACTTAATCTCCACTACCTCCCCGCTGCTTCTTGCATAACAGCTCTATGTTTTAGATATGTAAATGATTTGTATTATGCCTAAGGTTAGGCTAAAGTGTTTAAGTGGAAATTTCCGTCCTTTCTTTTAAGTGGAACAACAACACCGACGAGGATAACCAAACGAGTACGAGTACAACCAGAACAACAATAATAATCAACAATAAACCATAAAGTGTTAGTGTTAGTGTTACTTGCCACCAACAAAACAATGAGAACAACAGCAACAACAACAAGAATATGAAGTAGAAAAAAATCCTAGTACTGTTTTATCTTAGCCTTATATCCTTGCACTGCTTGTAGTTATATACAATGGAGATTCTTATAAGGATAAACAGATATACATATATACTCGTACATGTGCATATGATATATATTCATCTACACAGACATGTGTATAGCAGATGAAATCGCTTAATTCTCATATATATATATAGAGCAGATTTTTTCCCATTCATACAAGTATGTACAGGGTTTTCCAACAAGAGGTGTTATTCTGGTATTCAAAGAAAAATTCAATTTTTTGAGATAAATGATCGGATGTTTATTTCATAATAAAGTGGAAGGTATGCCGTTAATAACGAAAAACAACGTCAGCCAAATATCCACCACGACCACGCTTACAGGACCATATCCTTTTCATGAAATTTTCCATAACCAAATCGCAAAGTGGCCGCCCTATGTCCTCGATAGCCTCACGAATTCTATTTTTGAGGTCTTGAATCGACGCTGGTCTGTTGGCGTAGACCTTATCTTTCACGTGGCCCCAAAGGAAGAAGTCGCAAGGTGTTAAATCACAAGATCTCGGTGGCCAATTGTGATCACCTGTTCGAGAGATAACACGGTCCGGAAACTTTTCTCGTAACAGAGCAATGGTTTCGTTGCTTGTGTGGCACGTATCGCCGTTTTGTTGAATGTAAACGTTGTCCAGACCAATACCATCCAACTCCGGCCATAAAAAATCATTAATCATCTCTCGATAGCGCAATCCATTCACCGAAACTATTGATCCAACCTCATTTTCCAAAAAGTAAGGTCCAATGACCCCGGCGGACCATAAACCGCACCAAACAGACACACGCTGAAGATGGAGAGGCTTCCACCGAGGTGGAAAAGGGGTTAATCAGTCAAGATGATTTTTCGATGGAATTCCGGATCATTTTCATGCATTGCAAGGAACCAATCAGCAAAGACACGACGTTGTTGATGATTAAGACCCAAGTATTTATGCAAGATACGGTGTAATGATGTTTGTGGGATGCCCAATTCCAAAGAACGACGTGGAATGGACAAACCTGGGTTTTCTTCAACACTTTGGGCTACAGCAGCAATATTCTCAGTTGTTCTTGAGCGACGTGCACGGGTTTTATTCTTCACATCACTAACTGGTCCCAACAGCTCGAATTTTTCCACCAATTACTGTATTGCGGTCCGACAAGGTGCTTCACGACGACCCAAAAATGCTTTAGTTTTGCGAACTGTGACTGCAAGATTTTCACAATTTTTGTAGGGAATTTTAATAATTTCAATGCGTTGTTTAATCGTGTATCGTTCCATTTTCAGTAATGGCGTAGTTTCTACTTGTCAGATGTCAATGAATAAAAGCTTCAAAAGTGACAGCTACCGAAATACTGGGTGATTCAAAATAAAACTTCTTGTTGGAAAACCCTTTGTATGCATATATGAAAAACTATGGTTTTTTTCGCTTTGGAGTGAGAGGAAGTTTTTCTCTGGACACAGATATGCTACAGATATCGTTCATATCAAAAACTACTGGCGCTAAATACATTTATTCTCTTATGAATTTCTTTAAAAAAAATCAACAATATTTTATTGGCATATAAGAACTCTGCCTTTAATATAAATTATGTCCGTTTAAATTTCTCTCATCCTAAACCTAACTCTAGAACTACTCTTTACCTTTAAGCATGTGAATATGATATAGGGTTTCCTTCTCATAAGCTATAACCACTTCAACATCGGCGGAGAAAAACAACAGAAGCAACTACACCTAAATCTCAATATAAAGTGCACTTTAATACAAATGTTGTTTCATTTATAAGTGTATGACTGAATACGCACACATACTCGTGCTCACATTTTCTGATGTTAAAGAGTATATTCAAGAAGTACATATAAGTGTTTATGAGTGTAAAAGTAAAAGGGTTCTCAAATATAAATTTATGATTAGTGCTATAATGAAATCATATCTAATATATAACAACCCACATTGAAATGTGTCCTAATATTAACGAAAACCCCACTGATGTGACGCCAAGACAACAAAACATTAACAAAGAATCATTTCATACTTAAACTAAGAACAATTTACTTAATAATAATTATATTATCTTTAATTTAAGTATTAAATGGACTTATTTTAATCACAAATCAATCCTATTATTTTATCAGTGCAGCTAATGTTGATAAGTATACGAGTATATCATTACCATTTTGATTATTAATTAATGTCAGCTGATTACCTCCAGCACTATTTGCACTCAAAAAGTAATGACATAGAGACGTCATTAATAATAATCGAATTCTCAGATGGGCCTGTCGATAAAGTACATTAAAATTATTTATAAAAGTCCTCCAATTAACATGATACTACTTTTTAAGTATTACTACCAATTTAATATCCCTTTAAACTTATTTCTCTTTCTCTTTTTTGTGAAAGTATGAATGTTCGTTCCGTCGCTTCATGAATGGCTCTTTATATCCGATTTCGCTGCTCAACGAAAAATTCCCATTCTTGTTCATTTCTGGTTTCTCACACACTCACATCATAACTATGTGGTGATGTTCACCGCATAAGGATATTCAAGGTTATGCCAACGCATATGAGCTCAAGCGATGATGGAAATGATAATGATGTTGTTGAAGCTGTTGGTAATGCTGCTGTGCAATGGTGTGTCTTTTAATGAAACTCTATCCCCCCAGAGTATTAAATGTGCAGAAATTTACGAGTTTCAATATTCCGAAATGCTTGTGAGAATGAAAGTGACTTCAGTGGGGTTTTTTGGGGAGTGGCGGCTGCCATACTTTTTGCAATGCGGTTCCGCTGTCTGTTTTCGAATGTCTAAATGTTTTTATTAGTGGCAAAGAAGATTGGATTTAACTCATATTTCATAAAGATTTTTTTCCAGAGTTTTATTCTGTGAGAGAGGAAACTGGTGAAGTGCATTGACTTTTTATGGTTTGTACTTCCATTATTTCTCTTGGTAAGGGGGAAAAAGAATGTTAAGTATTTCTGATTAAATGAAAGGGATGTTACTAAAAATATGTGGTCAGTTATTGTTGTTGTTTCCATAGAACATATACTTATAGTTGTTGTCTATAATGAATTGCTGGTATATGAAATGTTGATTCGTATGATAATTATGTATGTTCCCTTTTTCGGGTTTTATATGTATTAATATGTTTGTATTGAGCTTTGTGACTCTACACGGGGCAAAATAGCCTTTTTTTGATATGTTTGAATCGAAAGAAAATATATTTGGAACACAAATTTTTAAATATTATATATTTTCTAGCAAATAAATTTTATTTGAAAATCAACAAAATATATTTGAAACGCATATATTAATATATTACAACAAAATATATTTGCAAACAAAAATTCTCAAATAAAATATGTGTTTAAATACAAATATAATTATTGTTTAGGAATTTCTCTAAATATATTTTATTTAAAAAAAATTTCAAAACTTTTGTTGACTTTTTCGAATTCCAGATTAAATTTTTCCTTGGTTCCGGATTTATCCTCCCAGCATTAGCTTCTGTTCTTAATCAATAATGTTCATACAATTTATGAGTATTCTATCCAATATTATACGATTTCAATAATTATTTCACAAACATTAACAATTTATAAAAAAACTAACATTGAATTACTGAAAAATTTAACATAACTTAGGTATTTTCTGAATTCTTAAATGGAAATACATATTTATTTCGGAAATAATGGTCCCAAATAAAAATATATTGGGATATAAACAAAGATTTGTTTAGAACAACATCTTCCCAAATATATAATTTTGGTGTGTATCAAATATTATGTATTTGGAGTGTACCATAAACATATATATGTTTCAAGCCGAATATGTTTGGGACAATATACTACAGAAGCGATTTTTTTTCAGCGTGTATAACGTACATATATAACTAGGTACATATGTATGTATATGAAAGGGTGGTTTTCAAATTTTGCGGTAACATTGTTTGAATGATATTTGTCTGAAGGATATGGAAAAGAGCCATTGAAATGAACGTTGATACGAGTATATCTCAGTGGCAACAAATATACAGAATTCTTAGATTAAAAATATATATTTTTGCCATTGACCGATTCCCGATCCGACGTACCGGAATCATCGGTCCATATTTCTTCAAAAATGATGCCGGTGAGAACGTAACCGTCAATGGCGACCGTTATCGTGCCATGATAACCGACTATTTGATGCCTGAAATTAAAGCTCGTGATCTCGGCGACATTTGGTTTCAACATGATGGCGCCACTTCCCACACATCGCATCAATCAATGGATTTATTGAGAGAACACTTGGGTGAGCATATAATTTCACGTTTTGGGCCGGTCGATCGGACACCAAGATCGTGTGATATCACACCGTTAGACTTTTTCCTGTGGGGATATGTAAAGTCTAAAGTTTGTGCGGACAAAGCCGCTTCGATTCAGGTCTTGGAGCAAAACATCACGCGTGTCATTCGCCAGTTACCAGTCGAAATGCTGGAACGAGTCAACGAAAACTTGACTCAACGGATGCACCATCTGAGACGTAGTCGCGGCCAACATTTGATAGACATAATCTTCAAAAAATAAATGCCAAAGAATGTTCTTTCACATGATAATCAACATTCCCCATTCAATTTGAATATTCTGTGTTATTTTTTCGTTAAAATAGTAGGGAACCTCGAAATGGATCACGCTATACTATTGGAAAGAGCACACCTTCTTTTTTAATACGACTGCAATTTAATGAAGACCAGTTAAAGGTAACGTTATTTCCTGTCTGGTTTTTCTTAATACTAATAAAAAATGCATACTACAGTATATGCAGTATACCTAGGGTAGGCTCACTACAAAGAAATTCCATTATGATTTTTATTGTTTCAATGTGACATAACAACAATACCACTCCCCCTATTCTAACTCTCAACACTCTTGGTAAATTGTTTGAATTGACTCATGTAACTTGCAAAACTAATTTCAATCTTATCTAATCTTATATGCGATTTTCAACTTTCAAATTATGTCATGCCCCCCTAATTTCACTCAGCACTAAATGTCGTTCCTCTACAGTGAATAGTTTTGAAGACACATAATTTTAAGGTAATGTCATTTCCACTTTATCTGATCTCATCTGAGGAATAGATAACCCAAATGGTCGTCTAATAAGGAACAGATAATACAAATGGAAGTCTACTAAGTGAACTAAGGAGAAAATAACCCAACTGCTGTTCTGCTCAGAAGTAGATAATACAGCTGGCCTTTAACTAAGAAGTAGATAACTGACCTGTCGTTAAATGAAGCGACTAGACCTCTACCACGGAGTATATAACCCAAATGGCCGACTACTACGGAGTAAATAACTCAACTGGTGTTCTAATAAGGAGTATATAATCAACGTTAGCTAACTGGATGTCAACTAAGGCGTAAATAGCACAAAAGATACCAAGAAGTAGATAAACCATCTGATCCTTTACTAAGGAGCAGATAACCCAACTGGTCACCAACTAAGGATTAAATGAATCAACTAGTCGTCTACTACGGAGTATATAACCAAAATGGCCGACTACTACAGAGTAAATAACTGAACTGGTTCTCTAGTGACGTGTAGGTAACCCATCAGATCGTCAGGCAGGAAATAGATAATCCAACTGGACATATCCTAAGGAGTAAATAACTCAGCTTGTAAGGAATAAATAATCTAACTGGTCTTGTACTAAGGAGTAGAAAATCCAATGGTAGTCAATTAAGAAGTAAATAACACAAGTGGTCCTATGCTAAGGTGTAGATAACTCAAGTGGTAGTCTATTAAGTAGCAGATAAACGAACTGGCCGTCTACTTAGAGGTAAATAACACAACTAAGGAATAGATAACCCAACTTGTAGTCTGCTAAGGAGTAGATTAAAGGTTTAGATAGCCCAACAAGTCAAATACTAAGGAATAAATAACCCAACTGGTCCCCTACTAAGGAGTAGATAACCCTACAAGTCATTAACTAACTAAGGATCAGAGAAGCCAACAGTTCGTCTATTAAGGATCAGATAACCCAACAGTTCGTCTATTATACACTACTAAGGAGTAGATAATCCAACTGGTCTTCTTCTAAGGAATAGATAACTCAACGGAATGTCAACTGCGGAGTAGATAATACAAATGGCAGTCTACTATGTAATAGATCCATCTGGTATTTCATTACGTAGTATATAACCCAACTGGTTCTTTACTAAGGAGTAGATAACCCAAGTGGTCATCCCATAAATATATCCCCACATCATCGGATCTGTGATCGGTCTTAAACGGTACTGGGTTCAGTAAACTCAATCAAATTGTCACTTCATTTCCCGTACCGGAGTTATTCCGTCAAGCAAGCAGGTGAAGCAAACCAATGTTACACTGAGTAAGAAGAATAAGTAACACAATTATAGGTGTTACAAAATTTTCCAATCATATTTAAAATTCAGAGACGGAATTTATTTCTGAGTAGATTCAAATATGCCCGTACGTCGACGCCTTTTTTTATTCTAAATACTAACACTTAGATATGAATCGAATTTTGAAAGTGATTATACGGACACGTGAGTCAAAGTTTTATATAGCACCATACAAAAGATCACTCTGATTTGGTATATGACAATTTATATTTTATTTGATTTGACATTATAAAGGGTTTTCCAATAGGGATGATATGATTTTGAAGTGACGTTTCGGCCATTTGTCATGATCTGTCATTTGTTATCCCCTCACCTTAGAGAGGAGGGTATATATCATTTGCTACGAGCCAAAGTGTAACACATCTAAGGACTGACCTAAGACCCAATGTACGAGTATGTTCGGCGGATATTCGTTTTGTGTTATTTTAAGTCGAAGGAGCAATGCCCGTCCGTCTGTCTGTCTGCTGGGTGCCGCGCACTCTCGAAAGGAGTAACCGATTGACTTCAAATTTGGAATGTGGTAATATTTACTTCTATCTCCGGCTTAGTTCGAAGATGGGCCATATTGGTCCACTCCTTCCAGTACCTCCCCCACAAACGGTTAACATTTAGTGAAATATTGATTATTTAATAACTTCTGTACTACTTATTTGTATCCTCTGAAATTCTACACATAGTATTAGTTTATTAGTCACTATTGCCTCGAGAAAAATGGTCACGCTTCTTTTGGTACCTCCCACACAAATGGAACATTCTGTACCAAAAATTAACAGCGTATAACTTTATTACCAGTGCATACAAAGACGTGAAATTTTTTACAGTGTAATGGTTTAATAGTACCTACAATGCAGTGGAAAATGTGCATTATTGCCACGCTACTTTTAGTACCTCCCACACAAATGGACCATTTTGTACCAGAAGTTAGCAGCTTATAACTTTAAACATACTTTAAAGTTGTTAAATGCAATTTAAATTAATAATAATTTAATTAAAACAAAAAAATAAATAAATTTACTATTATTGTTTTGGGACACAAGTTGAGGGGGTTCATAAATCGGTTTACACGACTAAACTTTTTTACTTGTTTTTCATTGTATTCAGTAGTGTTTACAATTTCATCACGGAAAGATATACGCAAGAACAACGTTTAAAAATTATTCAGTTTTATTATCAAAATAATCGTTCTCCAATTGCAACTTTTCGTGCGCTAAGTTCATTTTTTTGACGTACGACCTTAACACCCTTAGCCATTGAACGATTCCCGATCCGACGTACCGTTAAGGAGTTAGAACAAAAATAAACTTTCCGTTCACATTTGAAAAAGATGATTAGTCATTTTTTTTTAAATCAAAAAAAAAAACACTTTCCGGTCGACCTGCGACCTTGAATCCCATGAGTAATATTTTAGCTCTCGTTAAGGGCTATCTTTTTGCCATTGACCGATTTTTATACCCTACACCACACTGTGGTATGAGAATTATGACCTTGTGCATTTGTTTGTAACACCCAAAAGGAGAAGAGATAGATCCATTGTTTATTATACCGATCGACTTGTAATCACTTTCTGAGTCGATTTAGCTATGTCCGTCTGTCTGTCAGTATGTCTGTCCGTCTGTCCGTCTGTCCGTCTGTCCGTCTGTCTGTAGATGTATTCTTGTAATCAAAGTACAGGTCGCAAATATGGCCCGATCTTGACGAAACTTTACACATATCTTTTTTTTGGCCCAAGGACGATCCCTATTTAATTTGGTTAAAATCGGTTCAGATTTGGATATAGCCCCCATATATATGTTAGCCCCGATTTGACATGTAAGCGCTGTAAAAACTTTATTTTATATCCGATCAGTATTAAATTCAGCAGAAAGAGGTCTCTTATTATATGAATGAACACTGTTAAATTTGGATTTCACATGTAAGCGCCACAAAAAATTTATTTTATAACCGATCAGTGTGAAATTCGGCAGAAAGAGGTTTCTTATTACATGAAGGAATATTGCCAAATTCGGAGAAAATCGGTTCAGATTGAGATATAGCCCCCATATATATGTTACCCCCGATTTTACATGTAAGAGCTGTAAAAAGTGTATTTTTAATCCGATCAGTACGAAATTCGGCAGAAAGAGGTTTCTTATTACATGAATTAATACTGCCAAATTTGAGGGAAATCGGTTGACATTTAGATATAGCCCACATATATATGTTACCCCCGATTTGACATGTAAGCGCTGTAGAAACTGTATTTTATATCCGATCAGTAAAAAAAATTGCAGAAAGAGGTTTCTCATACGCGAATTAACACTGCCAAATTTGAGGGAAATCGGTTCATATTTAGATATAGCCCCCATATATGTATATGTTACCCCCCGATTTGACATGTAAGCGCTCTAGAACTGTATTTTAAATCCGATCAGTAAAAAAAATTGTCAGATGAGGTTTCTCATTACATGAATTAACACTGCCAAATTTGAGGGAAATCGGTTTAGATTTAGATATAGCCCCCATATATATGTTACCCCCGATTTAACATGTAAGCGCTGTACAATCTGTATTTTATATCCAATCAGTAAAAAAATCTACACAAAGAGGTTTCTTATTATATGACGGGATACTTCCAAATTCAGAGAAAATCGGTTCAGATTTAGATATAGCCCCCATATATATGTTACCCCCGATTTGACATGTAAGTGCTGTAGAGACTGTATTTTATATCCGGTCAGTACGAGGAAAATCCGTTCAGATTTATATATAACCTCCATATATATGTTCCTCCTGATTTGGTACCAAAGCGCTATATAAGTTGTACTTTACTTCCGATCAAAATTTTCCAGAAAGATGTTCCTAATTTTTTTATATACTTTAACCTTTCCTTACTGTTTCTTTTTAAAGTAGATTTACTCTCACACAGTTCTATTAAGTGGTAGTATTTGTTGAAGGTAACACACAAGCGACGATAGGGATCATTATTAGCATAATTAGTTCTGAAGTAGTTATGTTGTAGCAGTTCAAAGTTTCTAGTTGGTCTAGATGGAACATTCAGTTTAATTTTATTAATCAGGAATTCAGAGGTAATATTTCCTTGTAATATATTTAATGCAAAACAAATATTCAGCATTACGCGCCTGCTCTTTAACGAAGGTGACTTTATAAGATCCAGTCTGTACTCGTACGAAGGCAGATTTTGTTGAGGCCAACCATTTTGACGTAGACAGAATAGTAGGAATAGTTTCTGAACAGATTCTATGCGATTGCAATGAATTGTATAACACGGATGCCATATTACGGATCCATATTCAAGAATAGGTCGTACCTACGAAGTATATAAGTTTCTGGTAACAGAAGGAACAGTAAACTCTTTACTCCAACGCTTCACAAATCCGAGAGCACCATAAGCCATATTATTTGTTAACGATATATGATCCAACAGAATACCAAGATCCATAAAGGATTCAACAGATTCCAGCATAATGTCATTTATATAATAATTGGATTGGAGATTGACATTTCTAGAGAAAGATATGTTTACATTTTTTATATTAAGTTCCATTAAGTTGACCAGGCACCAGTAATGAAAGCTATCAAGATCAGACTGAAGCAATGACTGTTCTTCTTGATCATTAACAGGTAAATCGTTTATAAATAAAGATAAACGTTTGGAGATTCGATTATTTCAAGAAATTGTGATATTGAATGACCTCCAAGAAGTTGTGATTTAACACCATTAGACTATTTCTTGTGGGGTTATTTGAAGTCATTGGTCTTTCGAAATAAACCAGACTCTTTTCAAGCTTTACAAGTCAACATTGAACGTGCCATTCATGACATACGACTTGATTTAGTGTAAAAAGTGCTCGAAAATTGGGTTCATCGAATACAAGTCGTGGAGGCCATTTGAATGACGTTTTATTTAGAACTTAATTGCATCGATTGTACTTCACATTAAATAAAAAACTTTTGAATTTCCTTAACAATAAGTGTGTGTTTTCTTTTTTTCAAAGAAATCGTATAATTCTTATTGGAAAACCCTGTACATATATCGTCATCAGAAACGAAAAAGGGCGTAACAACAAGAAAAATGGAAATTAAGTTTTTAATGGATTTCGGTACACTGCATTAAAATACACATCCTTGCAAATTTTTAGTGATCTACTATCAAAAATGGCGAATTTATTAAAGAAATTCAAATGGGCCTAACAACAAATTATTTTATTTTTTATAGTTAAAAATTGCTATTTCACGCAATTTTCAAAAACAAGTTTTAAATCATGTTTGTGTGAATTTATAGATGCATCATTATGTTTAGGTGTTATCCCGAAAAATTTTCGTATAAAATATTCAAATATGATGATTCTCGTTTCTGGTGACGATATATTGAAAGGGAGAAATTAGGAATTAATATTTCTTTTTGCTTAGATCATTTCCTAGAAGAAAATGCAATATGTATTATTCTACATTTGAACAACGTTTGAATGAAATTATCTTTAAAAAGTAAGTGTAAGGAATTGTTCTTTAAAGCCATAATAAAGATTCTTACATTCGATTCTTTTTTAAGTGTTTAATTTAAAAATTATTTATAAAAAGGATAACAAGAAAAAGTGCCATTTATTTTGATTTGATCATTGATTTTTGGCACCCTAAAAGCTTTGTAAGTAGTGGTATAGGATTAAATATAGTCCGTTGCGCACGGCTTTCACCTTTCTTTTTACTTTTTCACTTAATTTTGACAGCAAAATTGACCTGCGTTTCTTTGTAAAAACTTTTAAAATGTTTATTTCATCTGCAGTCCTAAAGTCGAAACAAGTTCACCCCTAAAACACCAAATGCCATTTACAATTAGTTTGTAATCAATAAATTAACGTTTCAATTCAAACAATGCAGACTTTCATTCTCATTACGCCTTTTGCCCTACATTCGTGACGTGCCCCTTTTCTGCGGCATAAGTTAACCTAAATTATTTGGCAAATGCCAACGCCAAATCGTGATGTCGAAAAGAATAAGGAAGGAATACTTAACACCCAATGCCAAACAACTGAGACTTCAAGAAAATCTGGTGTTAATCTCTGATAAAGCACAAAGACCCCTAAGTCCTTCCCCCCAAAAAGTGGAACAGTACAATCAACGTCACTCCCCTCATACACAAACACACACACACACATCCAGAGAGTCATGCTTACATATTTATTCTCGACACGAACCGAATATTGTGTGAGTGTATTATGTGGATGTGGAAATTGTGTGAATTTTCCTCTGCTTCTACTTAACCTCCGAAAAGTGAAATCTTAATTAAGATTGATATGTTTATGTGTCGTATATGTTTCCGTTTCCTCTATAAGAATGTATAGTTTCCTGAGAGAGAGAGAGGGGTGCTGGAGAGAGAGAGAGAGGGCGAAAGAGTGTATGTGCCTGAATGTTTGTCTTGAATGGTAGATTTGAATGAGAAAACTCAGCCAAAGTGTGAGTGTATAAGTATGTCTATAGACACATACTTATTCAAATTCTACATCTACTGTTTTAGTTAAGATTGCCGAGTTGAAAAGTGTTATTTTTGTGTTAGTTCTATAGAGTGTTGCAGGAATTTCTTCTTTGTTCTTCTCCTTGTCTCCTTGCCTCCTTTTCTCCTCAACGTTTTTTTGCCTGTCTTGGGTTATAACCTCTCTGTCTGGTTCAAAATGCCAGTTTGACGTCACTCATTTAGTTAGTTTAGCTATATTTTTTGCTCATTTCCACTGTGCTTTCTATCTGTACCATTTTTTTTTTGCAAAAAAAGAGCAACGAATCAGACAGTAAAAATGTTGTTACATCAGACAAATTGAAAGATTTGTTGCACTTGAATAGTATTGTTTATTTAACAGAGAGACGGAGGATAGTTGAAGGGATATGTTCGAGTATGTTGCAGTACAGCGAACAAACATTTCAATAATTAAAATGAACACCTCGTGAGAATGTATGCTGATGGATCATTGACCTGAAGAATTTTAGAAAATTGCTGTTCTTTTGAAGGCTTTTTGAGAAACAATGTAGATGTAGGGTATCACTTATCAATAAGTGGAATATCCTAAAAATAAATGGATTGAAATTTAGATATTAAATTTAAAAATTCTTGTATAGAATAAAAGCTGAGGGATATTCGTACTTCTGGTTTATAAAGCGGATTAAAAGGGGATAAATTCAATAATCGCTGACATGAGATAATAGTGTTTTTTATCCAGGAATCGTACTTTTTGGATAAAAAGAAAAAATTATCGTTTTTTCTCATGGTAATTTTTTTCTTGAAACACGTATAAAAATTACTAAACGTGTTTCAAGAAAAAAAAAAATAAAATACAAATTTTTCAAAAATTATGAGCCATTTAAAGACGGCGGAATTACGATTTTTATCCCTTCACCTTAGAGAGGAGGGTATATATCATTTGCTACGAACCAAAAGTGTAACACATCGAAGGAGTGACCTAAGGCCCTAAGTATGTTCGGCGGATGTCCGTTTTGGGTTATTTTAAGTCGAATGAGCAATGTCCCTCCGTCCGTCTGTCTGTGTGTCTGTGTCTCTGTCTGTCTGTCTGCTGGCTGGTGCGCACGATAACTCTCGAAAGGAGTAACCGATTGACTTTAAATTTGGTATGTGGTAATATTTTCTTCTATCTCCGGCTAAGTTCGAAGATGGGCTATATTGGTCCACTCCTTCTGGTACCTCCCCCACAAAGTGTTAACATTTAGTGAAATATTGATTATTTAATAACTTCTATACTATTTATTTGAATCCTCTGAAATTCTACACATAATATTAGTTTATTATTCACTATTACCTCGAGAAGGTCGAAGTTGGCACATAGCTTTTGGTACCTCCCACACAAATGGACAATTTTGAACCAAAAGTTAATAGCTTATAACTTTATTACCAGTGCTTACAAAGACTCGAAATTTTGTGCAGTGTAATGGTTTAATAGTACCTAAAATACAGTGATAAATGGGCATTATTGCCACTCCCCTTTTGGTACCTGCCAATTTGTACCAAAAGTTATCAGCTTATAACTTTAATACAAGGTTATACAAATACTTGAAATTTTGTACAGTGTAATGCTTTTATAGTACCTAGAGTCCAGAGAAAAATTGACATTATTGCCACTCCCCTTTTGGTACCTTCCACACAAATGGACCTTTTTGTACCAAAAGTTAACAGCTTTTAACTTTAATAACAGTGCATATAAAAATTTGTACAATTTTTACAGTGGAATGCTGTTATAGTACCTAGAGTCCAGATAAAATTGAACGTTATTACCACGCCCCTTTTAGTACCTCTCACACAAATGGAGCATTTTGTACTAAGGGTATTCATTAGTCGGTTTACCCGACTGAACTTGTTTCAAAAAGGTTTGTTAATTCAGTCTTTTTTAACTCCCGAAATATTTGACCGATTTTGATGCACTATACCTTGTTTTGAAGGTACTGTTATGTACTTTCAAATGATAAAAGCTGCCCCGTAACAACCATAATAATTTTTAGGGTTTTTTACCATTTTAATCTTTTAGATTAGATTTCAAAAATTATTACACCGATTGATTTTTTTTTTAATTTTAAAGACATGTTCATAGAAGTCTTATTTAGTGACTGTGAGAGTTTTTAGGTAGTGAAATGGTGGGATCTATTTTTTAAGATTTTTTATCAAAACAACTTCTAAGAAAGCAATCTCAATTTCTGTGAATCTGAATAAATTACGGCAACATTTTTTGCGGCATAAGATTTTGCGGTCGGTTTGGGTATATAGGATAACACAGATCTCAGGCAGTAATTAATTTGATCGAATTAGCTCTAGTTCTCGTTATGTGCGGCGATATGCGAAAATGGAGAGGTTACACCACATATTAGAGCACAACTCGAGAACAATGGATCTCAATCGTTTCGGTATAGTTTTCAAAATTGGAAATTGTATGGCCTTTAACCT
This sequence comes from Eudasyphora cyanicolor, assembly GCA_963930755.1. Classification (NCBI taxonomy): domain Eukaryota; kingdom Metazoa; phylum Arthropoda; class Insecta; order Diptera; family Muscidae; genus Eudasyphora; species Eudasyphora cyanicolor. Next base: position 48,691,681 of record OZ005737.1, on the reverse strand, counting down.
TTTCTAATAAAATTTTTCGTCTGTTGCACGGTTTAGAATATATGTGTCAAAATATTATATTTTTTAATAAATTTGTAATAAAAACATATCAAAATGCAAAATTATTTTATTATTATAATTTTATCGTAAAGCTTGACCGTGAATAAAATGACTCAATTCGGAAGATAATGGTTGCATAATATAGAAAGTTGTAGGTAAATTAGGAAATACATCATTAACTCTCAAAAACTTTTAACGTGCGCAACAGCTAAGCCTAAGGGTATGGGTAGATTGGCTTAATTACTTGCAACTTTTTATACCCTCCACCATAGGATGGGTGTATATTCATTATGTCACTCAGTTTGTAACACCTCTAAATATTGATCTGAGACCCCATAAAGTATATGTATTCTTAATCGTCGTAAACTTCTGAGACGATTTAGCCATGCCCGTCTGTCCGTCCGTCTGTCTGTTGTAATCACGCTACAGTCCGTAATAATAAAGCTAGGTTCATCAAATTTGGTAGAAATAATTTTGAGCCATAACTACCACATTTTTAAAGCAATTTTGCAGAAACTTTGAATTTTGTATACTATTTTGACAGAATTCATCATAGCAAAAATTTTACATATCGGTTCATATTTTATTTAAGCTTGTTTAAGCCATAAACACCACATTTTCTTAGTAGTGTAGCTGAATCTTTGAAGTTTGTATTTTATTTTGGCAAGAATTCATCTGAATAAAATTTATACACGTTAGTTTATATAAATACCACATTTTCAGGTGAAGAATTGGCTAAAGAATTTAAGTCCTAAAATTTGGCTAAAAATTGCAGCATTAGGTTTTTATACCCTACACCACACTGTGGTACAGGGTATTATAACTTTGTGCATTTGTTTGTAACACCCAAAAGGAGAAGAAATAGACCCATCGTTTATTATACCGATCGACTTAGAATCACTTTCTGAGTTGATTTAGCTATGTCCGTCTGTCCGTCTGTCCATCTGTCTGTGCATGTATTCCTGTAATCAAAGTACAGGTCGCAATTATGGTCCGATCTCGACGAAACTTTACACATATCTTTTTTTTTGACCCAAGGACGATCCCTATTGAATTTGGTTAAAATCGGTTCAGATTTAGATATAGCCTCCATATATATGTTAGCCCCGATTTGACATGTAAGCGCTGTAAAAACTGTATTTTATATCCGATCAGTATGAAATTCGTCAGAAAGAGATTTCCTATTATTCGAATGAACACTTAAATTTGGAAGAAATCGGTTCAGATTTATATATAGCCCCCATATATACGTTACCCCCGATTTGACATGTGAGCGCTGTAAAAATGTTATTTTATATCCGATCAGTGCAAAATTCGGCAGAAAGAGGTTTCTTATTACTCGAAAGAATACTGCCAAATTCGGAGAAAATCGGTTCAGATTTAGATATAACTCCCTTATATATGTTACCCCCGATTTGACATGTAAGCGCTGTAAAAACTGTATTTTATGACCGATCAGTGCGAAATTCGGCAGAAAGAGGTTTCTTATTACATGAAGGAATACTGCCAAATTCGGAGAAAATCGGTTCAGATTTAGATATAGCTCCCATATATATGTTACCCCCGATTTGACATGTAAGCGCTGTAGAGACTGTATTTTATATCCGATCAGTACGAAATTCGACAGAAGGAGGTCTTTTTACATGAATTAGTATTCAGGGAAGATCGGCTAGGAATTATATTAAAGCTCCATATATATGTTCCCCCTGATTTGGTATCAAACCGCTATAGAAGGTGTATTTTACTTCCGATCAGTAAAATTTTCCAGAAAGATGTTTCTCAATTTAGGAACGAATATTGCTTAATTTAGCGATTATCGTTTCAGAATTAGATAATATGTTTCTACCCATTTACCAATTATTCCAAATTATTATGGCAATGACCCTTATCGCATTGTTAGGGAGGTGTAGGGTATTATATAGTCGGCCCCGCCCGACTTTCTGCCTTTCCTTACTGGTTTTTAATAATTTACTAAAACAAAAAGAATCCTTACATGATTTGCCCCTTATCCAAAGATTTTTCCAATAACGAAATTGAATGCAATCTGTGGAGGTGGGTATATAAGATTCGGCATGGCCAATCTTTTACTTGTTGTCAAGATGATAGCGACCATAAAACTGATACTATGCATGAAATTGTATAAGGTTCTTGTCATTACTTCTACATGAGTTCTCTCTCAGCATTTTTATTAGAAATATGCAGAATTCGAGTTATTATATATCGCACCTGTTCCACAAAAGGGTAACAACTCAAAAAAGAGTAACGGATTGACTTCAAATTTGGTATGCGATAATATTTTTTGCTATCTCAGGCTAAGTTCGAAGATTAGCCATATTGGTCCACTCCTTCTAGTACCTCCCTCACAAAGGGTTAATATTTAGTGAAATATTGATTCTCTAATAAATTCTATACTACATCTCCGAATGCTCTGTAATTCTACACATAGTAATACTTTATCTTTCGCTATCAACTTGAGAAAAATGGGTGAAGTGGCTCCGCCACTTTTGGTACCTCCCACACAAAGGACCATTTTGTACAAAATTAAAAGCTTATATCGTGAGTACCGATGCACGAAAATACTACAAAATGTTTTACTGTGTAACGCTTTTGAAGTACCTATAGCTCTGTGAAGAATGGGCGTTACCACCATGCCCCTTTTTGTACCTCCCACACAAAACGGTCAACTTATATATTAGTGCACATAAACGCTTATAGTTCGTCACAGTGCAATGCATTTAAAGTATGTTCAGTTCAGCGAAAAATAAGTGTATTTGATAAACCCCCTCTGGTACCCCCAACCCAAATTGACACATAAATTCGTGTGGAATATTACACGAATTTATGTGTCAATATTACATTACTCACAAAATGATGGTATACCTTAGTCGGTTTACCCGACTGAAACTTTCTTACTTGTTTATTCATTTAAAAGCTTTTTACAATTCTTCAGATTTAAATTTTTCTTCATCCTTTGGGGATGGAAATTAGAAATTTTAAAAAATATCTATGATATGATCCCTGTGTGCGGTGCCAATCTTGTATATCACCATTGATGGCATGCAATGCAAATACGGGATAAATCGTAGGAATGAGGTAAATATGCCAACTCGGGAGAGAAAATTGTAAGTAATGTAGGCGCTATGTCAGATTTATAGAGGGCTTATATTCACAAGCATCTATTTTAATTTTGTCGAAGACGCGATTTCTATGACAAGCTCTTCTAGATTACGTCCCTCATCTTTGGTGTTAAATATTATTCTATGATACTTTTTTTGCGTTTTTAGTTGTTGGCTATCTTATTATACATAATGAATGATGAAAATGAAAAACCGGCTATCTTCCTAGCTTTTCAAAAACTTGCAGTTTATAAATGCAAATTCGGAAAAATATAATATTAACTAAAAGTCGTCATAAAATGCAAACAAAATTTACATCAATAAATATTCAATGGACAAGCCTTATATATTTTATATGTCCTATTTTATGTCCTGAAAGTATTAAATATACATAACTGTCTCTTAAGCACGACCTTCTCTTAAATTGCTTATGATCTTTATGCAAATATTAAATTTTTGGAATGACATTTTTTTGATGATTTCAAAAAGAGATTTTGACTATTTTTTGCCCTTGTTTTGACGATTTTGTCCCGATGTCAATGTTCGTCTGGCAACATTGTCAGCACAGTGGTATCATTATTAAATAGAATTCAACTTCGTAACATTTTGCACACTTGTTTACTATAAAACTTAACCTAATGCATGACCCAACCCAATGTATGGCCACAGGTTGGGTATTATAGTAACCAATATTTGTGGCCCATGGAAAATTTCCCAGTAATACAAGTGAAAAGAAAACCAGTAAGGAAAGGCAGAAAGTCGGGCGGGGCCGACTATATAATACCCTACACCTCCCTAACAATGCGATAAGGGTCATTGCGATAATAATTTGGAATAATTGGTAAAAGGGTAAGAACATACATATGTGGATATATCTAATTCTGAACCGATAATCGCCAAATTAAGCAATATTCGTTCCTAAATTGAGAAAGATATTTCTGGAAAATTTTAATGATCGGAAGTAAAGTACAACTTCTATAGCGCTTTGATAACAAATCAGGAGGAATATATATGCGGATGTTATATATAAATCAGAACCGATTTTCTCAGAACCTCTTTCTGTAGAATTTCGTACTGATCGGACATAAAATACTGTCTCTACAGAGCTTACATGTGAAATCGGGGGTAACATATATATGGGGGCTATATCTTAATCTTAACCGATTTTAACCAAATTCAATAGGGATCGTCCTTGGGCCAAAAAAATATATGTGTAAAGTTTCGTCGAGATCGGACCATAATTGCGACCTGTACTTTGATTACAAGAATACATGCACAGACGGACAGACAGACGGACATAGCTAAATCAACTCAGAAAGTGATTCTAAGTCGATCGGTATAATAAACGATGGGTCTATTTATTCTCCTTTTGGGTGTTACAAACAAATGCACAAAGTTATAATACCCTGTACCACAGTGTGGTGTAGGGTATAAAAAGAATTACAAATACTCGTATATTGCTTTTATGATTTTTCATCGTAAGTTGTTATATTTTATATAAATATTTATGATGGAATTCAATAACTTGGACTGTACTTACAAATCAAGATTTAAACTACATGTCAAAAGTGTTACAGTAATCCAAAGATATTTCTTACCTAAAAGATAAAAAAAGATAATTGAAGATTATTATTAATTAAATTATTTTGTTTTCAGGCTCAATTAAATTTTTAAAATAAATAATTTTATTTTATAAATAATAATAAATATATACAAGGTGGCGCAAAAGTAACCTTTCGATGTTTTTTGGCTGTAATTTACAAAAAAAAATGAAAAACTTTGATTCTTCTTGTGGATTATTTTTATTTGGTCTTTTAATTTTTTTTACATCAAGTCGAGAATATGATGTCATGTAAATGGCCGCCGCCACAGTTGATTGTCATTTGAGCCCTTTTATGGCATTTTCCATCACTTTTCCCAAAACTTCCGGCGGTAGGTCCTCACATTCTTGTCTTTCAGAGCTGCAAGAGTCTGAGGCTTGTTGACATAAACCCTCGACTTCAAAAAGCCCCACAAAAAGAAGTCTGAAGCGGTCAAATCAGGCGATCTTGCTGGCCAGTGCAAATCGCCAAAACGGGAGATAAGGCGCCCGGGAAATACATCCTTCAGCATATCGGTTGTGGCACGTGCAGTGTGTGCCGTTGCACCGTCCTGTTGGAACCACATGTTTTCCAATCCCAATTCATCAAGTTGCGGCAAAAAGAACTCGTTGATCATTGCTCTGTAGCGCTCACCATTCACAGTAACCGTTTGGCCCGCGACGTCTTCGAAGAAAAAAGGTCCGAAACAGCACACCATACAGTGACAGCACACCATACAGTGACTTTGAGCGGGTGCAATGGCTCTTCGTGGGTTACACGCGGATTTTCAGTGCCCCAGAAGCGTAAATTTTGCTTATTTACGTACCCGTTAAGATGGAAATGGGCCCCATCACTCATGATTGTTTTTGATGAAAAATCATCTTCCTCTTGGTGGTGATTAAGCATGGCTTGAGCGTATGGTAGGCGCGATTGGCGGTCAGCAGCTAACAGCTGATACACCGTCTGGACTTTGTACGGAAACATCTTCAAATCTTGTACCAAAATTCGCTGTAGAGACCGTCGACTGATACCCATTTGCGTGGCACGTCGTCTGGTCGATGTAGACGGCGCTTCCATGACATCCTCGGCTACAGCAGCAATATTCTCTGCAGAACGGCTACTCCGAGGTCTGCCACGCCTGGCAGCATCTCGTGTTGTGCCAGTCTCTTCGAGGCGAGCGGCTAAACGTCGCAGTGTTTCACCAGTAGGCGTTGGACGGCCAGGAAATCTGCGACGAAATTCACGTTGTGCCAAAGTCACCGACCGATTATTAAATAGTCAGCAATATTCCGCGTTCTGGAGCAGTGTAGCGTAACATTGTTTATTAACGTGTATTTCGCATGTGTTTACTACACAAATGTCAAAACAGAACTGACATTAGGGGCCAATCGCAAAATGTATACCATTTTCTGATAGGAGGATTACTTTTGCGCCACCTTGTATAATATAAAATTATAACTATGCAGTTATCAGTAACACTGTCCAATATTTTCCAGGTCACCGAAAGTTGACTCAGTTTTCACTTCAGTTTCGCAAGTGCTTATCAAAACTAATAAGATGTCATATGGGGTTTCCAGTTTGGATTATATCCACGATACGATGTTTCGGCCGAAATAAGATTTTGAGCTTTATTTGCGAACGGCTATGTCCAGTTAACCAATCGAAATTTTGTTTTACGGCCCTCAGCGTAGTTGTAGTTATAGATTAGGAGAACAAATATGTAAAACTAAATGGTTTTAAATAGAACATCAAATCGTTAAATTGTCGAGAAATTATCAATTTGTTTGAGAAAAATCATAAAAACACCCCAAATGGCATTTGGTACTTCCGATGAGCACTTTCAGAAACGGAAGTCAAAACGGAGTTAACATTTTATGTGTTGCACTGCGTAATTAACACCAAAATTAAATTATTAGCAGTTACTTTGTAAAACTTATTATCTATTCATTGGTTTACACAAAGAGTACACTAAAAATTAGTTATATACTTGTATATTTATTGCCTATTATTTATGGAAAAATCTAGAAAAATCATTAGAGGTAACACTGAATAAAACAAAATCCTTGATGGTTTGAAACTAAGCTAATATTATTGTACTCTCTGGTTTAGTTTTTAGAAGTTGTGTAACGAATTCGATTATGTTCTAAAAACAACATTAAAACGCCATTTTGTCCACTCAAATTGTAAAATATTTAGCTCTTATCTCAACTGAAATATATAAATAAATCTTGTATTTTTGTAGCCCAAAAAATTCTATTCACATCATAGTTTTACGACAGTACTTAAAACTTAATTTTAAAAAATATATATTTCATAGTCCATTTCCACTACATTTACCACTTTTAAAACCCTTAATGACTGACAGGACATAAAAAACTACGTTAAGATTCCATACTTCTCTTCGTGGGAAAAGACTTTGCAAACATAAACATTAACTTCAGCAATTACTAAGCAAAGAAGCAGAGGAAAGACCACCATAAGTTTTAGTGTTGCTAATATTATTGCCGTTAGACGGATGTTAATGTACAACATGGTCGATAACAATTAAATGTTGTTTTAAACATTTTTATGACACAACATCAATTAAACGTCTTTTATTTATCTAACAAAATACCGAGAACATTCGGAAGTAGGGGAAAAAGGACAAACCTTTTTGCAGGACCCTCACAATGCATGCAAGCAACTACAGTGGTTTGCAGGAGAAACTTTTGTATAAAATTTGATAAATTTTGTTTAAATTTAACATTATGGTTTAGTACAAAGAGTGTTTGTTCCAGAATATGGTACATCGGACCTCCATGGAGTTTGATTACTATGCATTGTATGGCGGTAATTTTAGAGGGGGGCAATATTCCCCCTTGTGCACTTCCTTATAATAAATCGGCATATGAGACCTTTTGATCCTTACAGTTTAGGATGTCTTTAGCTATTTTACTTAGAACATTTTTCTTCTCAACATTTTATCCCTTTAATAGGGCCCTTTTAGGTCCCTTTTGTGGAAAAGGGTGAACATCACCCATAAAACAGGTGTTTAGCTGGTCAAAATAATTTATTTCTGGCATTTGGATTTTATCAAAAATTATTTTCAATAGAAAAATTCGTCGAAATATTTTTTTAATATTAGAAAATTTCGACGAAACTTTGTTTTTACGAACATTTTAACCAAATTGCAATTCTAGAGAAATTTACGTTAAAATTTAGTTTTTAGAAAACTTTTTGCGAAATTACATTTTTAAGAGAACTTTTTGTAAAATTTTTACTATTACAGAAAATTACGTCAAAATTTTATTTCTACAAAAAATGACGTCAAAATTGTATTTCTTTAGAAAATTTCGTCGAAATTGTAACTAAAGGGTCCGCCAAATAACTTTTTTTTTTGAAAATGCTATAAAAAAAACTACTGAATATTTTCTAATATTTCTTTTTTTATTTGAAAGTACAATCCTTCCGGTTAATAATGGAAAATAATTTCATTCAAATGGCTGCCTCGGCTGGCCATGCAGTAGCCTACACGATCGGTCCAATTTTTAAGCACATTATCGATTGTGTGCAGCTGTATTTCACCAATGGCTTTACGAATATTGTCCTTTTAAGCGTCAATTGTCTCTGGCTTGTCGGCGTAACACTTATCTTTGAGGGCACCCCACAAATAATAGTCCAACGGTGTCAAATCGCAGCTCCGTGGTGGCCAAACGAAATCAGCTCTGCGGCTGATAATGCGATCTTCAAAAACAGGGCGCAAAATATCGAGTGTAGCTTCGGCTGTGTGGCACGTAGCGCCGTCGTGTTGAAACCAAATGTTGCCAATATCCTCCTCTTCAATTTTTATGGACAAAAATTCGTTCAACATGGCCCGATAACGATCGCCGTTGACTGTAACGGCCACTCCTTGCTCATTTTCGAAGAAAAATGGCCCAATTATGCCTCTGGACCAAAATCCGCACCAAACAGTGACTCGTTTTGGGTGTATCGGCTTTTCAATGTATGCGTGCGGGTTTTTTGTGCCCCAAATGCGACAATTTTGCTTGTTTACATACCCGCCAAAATCAAAATGAACTTCATCTGAAAAAATGATTTTTTTGGCAAAATCGGCATCTTCTGTAAGTCGATCACAGGCCCACTTGTTCAAGCGTATACACAACCATATTCGTTCAGCGGAAGGAAAAAACTAATTATCTCTCAAATCAGACATGAGCTAAGTGTTACCATTCACGAAATAAGCACTAGTTGAAAAAAAACGTTAGATAGCGGACCCTTTATAATGTTGTCGATATTACATTTTTAAACAGAATTTTATTATACAGAAAATTTCGTCGAAATATATCTTTTTTCAGCAAATTTCACCGAAATTAATTTTTTACATAAAATATTATCGAATTTTTAATTGTTTTGACGAATTTTAATTTTCACAGAAAATTTCGACTAATTTTTAGTGAATTAATGAATACAGAAAATATCGTTGAAATATAATTTTTACAGAACTGTATATCATGGAAATTACATTTTAAAAGAAAATTTAATTTTTATAGGAAATTTCGTCAATAAAGTATTTCTGTATAAAATTTTGTCGAAATAGTATTCTAATAAAATATTTTGTCGAAATTGTATTTTTTTTTGTAAAATTCCTCAAAATTATATTTCAATCGAAAATTCGTCGAAATAATTTTTTAATATAAGAAAATTTCAACGAAACTGGATTTTTACGAAAAATTCGCCTTAATTAAAATTTTAGAGAAAATACCTTTTCGCGAAATTGTATTTTTAGAGAAATTGTTGTCGAATTTTTGCTATTGCAGAAAAATTCTTCAAAATTGTATTTCTACAGAAAATTATAGAAATTGTATTTCTTCAAAAAACTACGTCGGAATGATAAAATTTTTTAGAAAAATGTTGGTAAAATGCAATTTCGAAGATACTTTTTCGACAAATGTCAACTCGACGTCTTTTATAAAAATGCAATTTCAACGAAATTTTCTGTAAAAATTCAATTTCGACGAAATTTTCTGTAAAAAATTAAATTTCTACGAAATTTACCGTAAAAATTAGTTTTGACGAAATTTTCTGTAAAAATTAAATTTCGACGAAATTTTCTTTAAAAAATTAAATTTCGACGAAATTTACCGTAAAAATTAGTTTTGACTTTTTTAAAGAAAATTTCGTTTTATTGAAAATGTCGTCGATAATGTAATTCTATACAAAATTTAATCGAAATCGTATATAGAACATTCCTCGAAATTGTATTTCTCATTTACGAAATTTTATATTAAATAATCAAATTTTTGTACAAATTTCACAAAATCTTCTTCGACGAAATTTGCCGTAAAATTTAAATATCGACGAAATTTGCAGTAAAAATTAAATTTTGACGTAATTTGTAATAAAAATTAAATTTTGACGAAATTAGTTATCTCCTCATCTTAGAGAGAAGGGTATATAGCATTTACTACGAGCCAAAAGTGTATGACATCGAAGGATTGACCTTAGGCCCTATGTATATTTGGCGGAAATCCGTTTTGGGTCATTTTAAGTGATTTGAGCAATGTCCGTCCGTCCGTCTGTCTTCTGGCTGGTGCGCACGATAACTCTCGAAAGGTGTAACCGATTGTCTTCAAATTTGGTATGTGGTAATATTTTTCTCTATCTCCGGCTAAGTTCGAAGATAGGCCATATTGGTCTACTCCTTGTAGTACCTCCCCCACAAAGGGTTAACTTTTAGTGAAATATTGATTGATTGATACTTCTTACTCGAATCTTCTAAAATTTCACACGTAGTATTAGTTTGTTACATCCCACACAAATGGATTATTTTGCACCCAAAGTTAATTGCCTATGGCTTTAATATCAATTCATACAAATACTTAACATTTTGTACAGTGTAGTGCTTTTGCAGTACCCAGAGTCCAGAGAAAAGTGTGCGTTATTGGAACGACCATTTTGGTACCTCCCACACAAATGGACCATTTTGTGCCAAAAGTTACCAGCTTATAACTTTAATACCGGTGCATACAAATACTTGAAATTTCGTACAGTGTGATGCTTTTACGAGTATAGTACCTAGAGTCTAGAGAAAAGTGGCCGTTATTGGCACGCCCCTTTTGGTACCTCCCACACAAATGGACCATTTTGTACCAAATGTAAACATAATGCCAGTACTTTAAAGTTAGTAAATGCAATATAAATTGGTGGTAATTTAATTGAAAAAAAAATAAATTTGCGAATATTGTTTAGGGACTCAAGGGTTGATATGGACTGTAGGAATCTCGGTCCAGCCGTTTTGGAGTCCATACGTAACATACACACACATACACAAGTCCAATTTTATATACATACTAGCTGGACCCGGTCCACTTCGTTGACCCAGATTTCAGATTAACGATTCCGTCCATTTTTGGACCAATCATGTAGGCTGTCACCAAATACATATACTCGTATACAAAATTACAGATATATACATTTTTTAAACATATAAAGTTCAATGAACACTTACACATGTAATCAATACTCGAAATCATCATCGAATTTCTAGAAAACAAATGTTTGTGCACTATTTTTGGGATTTTAATTGGGTTTTTAAAATTTTCTAATTCGATTTGACTTGATCGACGCGATAGCCACAAATGATAAAACTTTACAACAATGCGGTGAAAATGATTAAAATGCACATATTGTGCTATGTTTAATGATATTGTGAACACTAAACAATAACAAAAGTCGATTTCACGGAAATTGGTATTAGCTTAACAGTGTTTTTTTTAAATTGACATAAATAACTTATTAATTTATTTATTGGAAATAATATGTAAATTTTTTATTTGGTGCTCTGGGATAATCTTGAGTTAACACTTACACTTGCCAAAAATATTCAAAATCACCTCCAAATTTCCCGAAAAATAATATTTGTTTGTTATATATTATAGCTGGACCCGGTCCACTTCGTTGCCCCGGACTTCAGATTTCCGATCCCGTCTATTTTTAGACTGCTCAAGATATATCAATTTCAAAACATTGCTCATATGGGCGGAGTCACTACCATTGGTCCGATCCCGCCATTTTTGGACCAATCGCGAAGACTGTCATTAGATACTTATATAGCCTATGTATGTCACCCGCTAGGCTTATCTGAAGATTCCTTGAAAATTTCATCAAAATCGGCCCAGCTGTTTTGGAGTCCATACGTTACATACATACACACATCCTGTTTTATATATATAGATATAGATTTCTTCGATAAAGTATTTCTATACAAAACTAGCGGACCCGGCGAACTTCGACTCGCCCCAATTTAACGCCTTCAGATAAACTCCAGAGTGATAATAAAACACAGATAGTTAAAATTTTAATGCGATTTGTTTAAAAGGAATCGAAATCAGTAGAGAGCGATGTGATAAACAACAAACAACGAAGACAGAAGACAGGCAACGTACAGATGACCGTGCGAAAAACAGGGAAATTCGAGATTAATTCCACAGACTTCCTACGATTGGTTTTGAGATTTATTGATTGTCATCGCAAAAGCCAATCGTACAGGGAACTGAATCCGCTTGAATTGGAATGAAAGATCAGTTGGAATAATCGGAATTCGTGGGATAAGGACTTCCTCTCCTTTGAATTTTCCCTTGATGATCGTCGCCTGCATCACATTGTCCATCAGTTTCATAATGGACAACCGCGAACTATGCACAATTTCGGATGATTCAGATTCCGCAACATGATTATGATCGATTCCACCTTCAGCTGTAAATTATGCGGCGGAGCTCCTGGCACATCAAGCGAGTTCGATTTTACTTTGAATAATATAATTCATGCTATTGACGTCCTTATTCTTCGCTGCTAATATTGCCCGTTCACTAATCTAATCGAGATTTGGAAACACTTTGGTGATGAGTTCCTCGTTCGACGATGTGAACTCGCAAAAATTTGCCGGGAACAATATCAATGCAGTGGAAACATCAACAGTAATTTGGCCATTGCCAAGCGCCAACAGTTGTTTCGAGAATTCAAGAGCCGATGAGTCGTTCTTGACATTCCGCCACAAAGACCACGATTTCAGGCATGCATTAATTTCATCAGCAGTAGATTTCGGGATGACGGGAAGCGTTTGACGAAAATCTCTGGAGAGCAATATCATAGACTCACCAAATTGTCTCAAATCACGTCGTAAATCCTTCATCGTTCGGTCAACTGCCTCCAGAGCTCGTTTATGCGCCATCGTGCATTCATCCGAAATTATGATTTTGCAATGCCCGCAATCCAATAAGATAACCTTACCTCTTATACTCAAACTTATTATCTGAAAAAATGTTCGAATTGATAAATATCGCGTTGAATTTTAATTGATCGTAATGCTTGTACCGTTTGCCGATGTGATACGCGAAATCAGTGTAACAATACGCAAAACTCAAATGAATTGCAGCAAGAAAAATAGCACATACTCGTACATATGTTTAATAGAAAACTTTTTTGTTTAATAGAAAATTAATAAAAAAATTTGGATTGAAAAAGAGAGCAGTAGATAGGAACAGTAGGAATCTCGCAAGAAATAGCAATTTTCGATTTTCCCAATTTTCCGACTTTTCCGGAGGGTTTTCCCAAAATTTTCTTTCAAAACCTTCTCCAGGCAAATACGAACAACTGAAAAAAAAATTGAGCCAAATCGGTCCAGCCGTTCTCAATTGATGAATTACTATACATTTTTCACACCATTTTTATATATATAAGATGTTATCGAAATTGTTCGCGTCAAATAGCTGAATTTGATTTGGATTGGGAGCTATGTCTGCGGGGATAAACCAATGAGTTCTCTTGAGCCGAAACAAACCAAAGAAGAAGTACGTTTATTTGGTTTGTAAGCTCGCAATAGTGATTTTCGGAAACCAATGAAAATCACAGAGAAAACAAAAGAAATAAGAAGACAAATGGAATTAGATTTGGAATTCTAAAGTTTGAATTTATTTTCTATGGAATGGATCTTACCAGTAGGTATGGACAGGTTGAAAGTTGGCACAGAACAAGACAGATTTTCGGATCTTGAGTTTTCAATATGGCCAAGGCAAAAGGAAAATGCATGAGAGTATCTCGATTACTTTCATGTATTTTCCTTTGCCGTTTTTACACAACAAATGGATACAAAGGAATTTGGGAATTATGAATCAGTAATTTAGGAATTCATTATTAGGGTTTTACGTTTTGGCGTAAACATTACTGCCCCCCTTGCAGTATTACTGCAAGACAATAAAAATGTAGGCGATTTGAAAAAACTCAAGGTAAAATACATATAAAGCTGTATAACTAAATTCATGATTAAATACATATTCAGAAGTAAAATTAGTGGATTTAAATTTGGATTTCAGAAATTCATTTACATATAGTTTTTAAGTGTATAGTGCAATTAGGAAATTCATGGTTTTGTACAAGTTAATTCAGTATGGAAAATGCAACAAAAGCATTCTTATGGAAAAATATGCAGGGTATATGTAATTAAACTTAAAACTATACAAATTATGGTGAGAAGGTTCCATATAGGACCATTCCAAGGCTGGTATTCTGAGCTGTCGGCAGACCCGAACGGACGAAGATGCCTTCGGTGATGATTTTTGAGTAGATGTCCACACCAAGGATTATGTCTACCGACGCTGCCTGGTAAAAATGTTTGTCTGCCAGGACAAGATTTTGGAAATTGGATGTGATCGATTCTGGAATGGATTCGGAGGGTGTGATGGTGCTAATGCGATTGTTGACACGTAGAGTTACGTCTATTTTATAGTTGGAAGCACCAGTGGACCATAGGCTGAGTGGACAGATCGTCTCGTTTTCGAGCTCCAACGTCGTCAATCCCAATTTATCCACAAACCGCTTAGCAACGCAGCTCATTCTTGCGGCAGAGTCCAACAAACATCGGGCGTAGTACTTTCCATCCTTTGCTTCAACTTTCACCAAAGCCGTAGGAAGCAAAGTGATGGAATTTTGTCTCAAAATGGATGTCAGCGATGTGGTGCTCGTTGATGGCTTTAGGGAAGGACGAGATGGCCGCTGTGCTCCAGTCGTCGATGTGGTGGCCTGCGGAGTTGCCTTCGAAGTGGACGCTTTGTGGGATACAGGCGATGGAGTGCGTCTTTTGGAAGATGGCTTGGATGATGGTGGCGGAGGACGTTTAGTTGCAGATTGTTGGAGCCTCGGATGGGAATGCAATAAGGAATGGTGCTTCTGGTGACAATACCCACAGCCTGTCGTGGTGAAGCAAGTACCCTGCGAATGGGAATGAGCCAAGCAATTGGAGCAATACCCATACTTCCTCACTGCAGCCAATTTCTCTGTGACATTCATACATCTGAAGCGCCAACAATACTTGAGGGGATGAGGTCGGCGGCAAATCCGACAAGCAAAGTTAGATGGACCCTTGGAGCGCTGTTGCGGGTGGTTGCCGCGGAAATCCATGGTGCTGTAAAGGAATTGTGGGTTAATTTTGATCGAATTTTGGAATTTGGATATTTATATTTCAATTATAGTAGGATAGGATACTTAGGGCAAGTTTATGTGGGTATGACAACCAATTTAGTAATTGGCCGCGTTACCGAACCGCTCTGAGTGAGGACGTCAGCGACGCGAACCCGATGGTCACTACCATGGTAAACGCGAGTAATTCTACCGAGGCGCCAACAATTTGGTGGTAGATTCTCGTCTCTTATTACCACAAGCATACTTTCTTTTAGGCCCACCTCGGACTTCTTCCATTTGTGCCGCTTCTGGAGTTCCTTTAAGTATTCATTTTTCCAACGAGAGCAGAAATGTTGGTACATTGCCTTCAGACGTTGCCAGCGATTCTGGATGGATACTGGTGCTTGACTCGTTTCAGGATCAAGTGGAACTAAGAGTGGAGACCTAATTAGGAAATGTCCCGGTGTTAGTGCTGTCAAGTCTGACGGATTTTGCGAAGTAGGAGATATTGGTCTGGAATTCAAGCATGCTTCAATTTTGGATAACAGAGTTTGGAACTCTTCAAATGTATATTTGAGGACACCGGTAGTCTTTTTGAAATGTTGCTTGAAACTTTTCACTCCTGCTTCCCAGAGTCCTCCCATGTGAGGGGCTCCAGGGGGAATGAAATGCCAAGACAAATTGTGACAAGCATAATTGGAGGTGATGGCTTTTTGGGATGTGAGGAGGAATTCTTTAGCTAGAGTTCTGG
Organism: Eudasyphora cyanicolor; assembly: GCA_963930755.1. Classification (NCBI taxonomy): domain Eukaryota; kingdom Metazoa; phylum Arthropoda; class Insecta; order Diptera; family Muscidae; genus Eudasyphora; species Eudasyphora cyanicolor. Next base: position 48,675,761 of record OZ005737.1, on the reverse strand, counting down.
ATGCACCAACAAAGTTTGTTCCGTTATCAGAATGTACATGAAGTGGACAACCGCGACGGGAAACAAATCGGCTAAAAGCTGCAAGGAATGTAGACGTGGATAGATCAGACGTGGCTTCCAGGTGTATCGCTTTGGTGGAGAAACAAACGAATACACACACATATCCTTTAGTGATTCGACAACTTCTTCCGGAATACGTTTTGACATCGAACGGGCCTGCGAAGTCCATCCCAGTATGTGTGAAGGGCCTAGACATCTCGCATCTTTCTGGAGGCAAGGCTGCCATCAGCTGTCTTTGGCATCTCTTCTTGTAAAGGACACATGGCTTGCAATTATTTATCGTAGTTTTTATTAAATTTTGGAGCTTGGGAATCCAATAGTGGGTTCTAACTAACCGCAGTACTAATTGGTTTCCGCCATGCAGACTTATGTGGTGAATGAACTTTATCAGCAGCCTGGAATATTGACAGCTATATGGAAGAATTACTGGGTGCCTCTCATTATAAGTTAATGCTGGAGATGACTCCAGTCTACCACAAATCCTCATTATCCCCTCGGGATCTATGAAAGGATTGAGGTTCAGCAATGGACTAGATGGAGAAACAGTTTTTGTGGAATTTAATGCCATGTACTCATTTGGATAACAAGCTTTTTGTGACACGGATATCAGCTGCCTACGAACGAACAATATTTCTGAGCAAGTTATGCCTATATTATCTCTCTGATAATTGGATCTAAATTTGGAGTGGGTAGCAAAGAAAAAACGATAGATATACGCGACGACACGCAGTCCTCTTGGAAACGATGAGAATCTGCTGAAGATGTCCTCGTAATTATGGAAATAGGAAAAATGTACCTTCAAAGATTTTTTCTCAACATCCGTTTCTCTAATAGTTGCGTTCAGACAGTCAGGCCATTTCTCAACGGACTCTGACAACCAATGGGGTCCATTCCACCAAAGTTTATTATGTATTAGATCCTGGGCGTGGACTCCTCTGCTGGCCAGATCGGCGGGGTTGCTCTCGGATTCCACGTGGAACCATTTGGACGGATCAGTCACCTGAATAATGTTTGACACCCTATTTGCTACGAAGGTGTTCCAGAAACACGGTGGTTTTGCCAACCATGACAAAACGATGGTGGAATCAGTCCAACAAAACAGAGCATAGTTTTGTAAGTCAAAATGTGGAAGTAAAGTATCGACCATTTCAGCCAAAAGAACAGCTCCACATAACTCTAATCGCGGAATTGATAGCGTTTTAAGTGGAGCCACCTTTGTCTTGGAAGAAATTAAATGGACATAAATGGAACTTGGGTAAATAACTCGAATGTATAAAGCCGCTGCATACGCCTTTTCCGAGGCGTCAGAAAATCCGTGGAATTCAACTTTGGATTCCGGGGCAAAACTAATCCACCTTGGAATTTTTATTTCATCAATACGTGGATAATTGGATTGGAATGTCTTCCAAAGAGAAAGAGACTGCGGAGAAATTATATCATCCCATTCGGTTCGGTCCATCCATATGTTCTGCATTATGATCTTTGCTTGAACGATAATTGGAGATAGCCATCCTGCGGGATCAAAAAGTTTGGCTATTTGGGACAGGACTTCTCTTTTCGTATACAGATTGGATTCCGGAAATTGTGTTGTGGAGAAATAAAAGTCATCTGAGAGCGCGTTCCAACGTATTCCTAAGGTTTTGGCGGAGCTTCGGTCATCGAATTCCAGGAAATCAGCATAGAGCAGATGTTCTGCTGGGAGCCCTGCGAGAATCTCCTTGGAATTGGCCGTCCATTTCCTCATGACGACCCCAGCGGATTCTAACGCTGCAATGATTTCCTCTCTACTTTTAATCGCCATTTGGATCGAATGAGCTCCAACAAGGGCATCATCCACATACATAGAGGTCTTCAGAATAGAACTCGCCAAAGGATATGTATCTTGGATGTCGTTCGCCAGTTGGATCATCGTTCGAATTGCCAAATATGGAGCGCAATTTACGCCAAAGGTTACAGTTTTCAATTCGTAATCTTGGATTGGATCCTTGGAACTTTCGCGAAATATAATACGTTGGAATGGAGTGTGGGAAGGATTCACTAGTATCTGTCTATACATTTTTTGGATATCGCCATTAAATACATAGCGATAAAACCGCCACTTCAAAATAAGAATTGTTAGATCATTCTGAAGAACCGGCCCCGTATAGAGAACATCATTTAAGCTTAAGCCATTTGAGGAAGTAGCCGATGCATTAAAGACTACCCGAACCTTAGTAGTAGTACTTTCTGGCTTAATCACTGCATGATGTGGCAAGTAATAATGGAATGGAGCTTTGGAAACGTTGGGAGATTCAACCGGAGTCATGTGATCTAGGGTAAGGTAATCTAGAAGGGTATGGTCATATTCACTCTTAAATTGTGGATTCCGAAGGAGACGCCCTTCGTTTCGGAAAAACTGTGCCATTGCGCTGGTTCTTGATTGCCCCAGGCTCATTGTATTTGGAAATCCTTCTTTAAAGGGAAGCGAAACAACATATCTCCCATCCGACCTTCGAGTAGTGGATTTTCTATACAACTCTTCGCACAATGTATCCGACTGGGACATGAAACGTTTTTTTGGAATATTCTCCACCTCCCAAAAGCGTGAAATCTCTTTGTCTAAAGAGATTTCACAAAAGTAGGATACACAGGTGGAAAATGATGATGGATTATTTGAAGGAATAGGTCCCGTGAGAATCCATCCGAAAATAGTTTCCTGGGCTAGTAGTGATCCGCAAATTTCACGTGCACAACCCGAAAGCATGATTGAAGGGAACAAGTCTCCACCCAAAAGGATGTCCACTTTGGAACTCTCGTAAAATTTGGGATCAGCTAGTTGGAATTGAGGCAAATTGGAAAGGTCCTTAATGTCTATGGTCCTAGAAGGGAGATTATTGGAAAGATGAGGTACCACTAGTGCTGTAGCCTCCATCTTAAAGTCGTTGTTATTGGAACCCAGTGTGAAACTACACTCCTTCTGAACATCAGCCGATACCGAGTTGTTTAAACCCGAAATCTTGGCAGATGTGCGCTTGAAGGGTAGTTTCAGCATGTTAAAAAGATTTTCGGAGATAAATGTCCCTTCTGAACCCGAGTCAATAAGCGCCCTAGCCCTATAGGACACACCCAAATGGCCAATGGTTACAATGGCGGTACCGAGTAAAACCCCTCTCGAACTAGAAGAGAAACAAGTTTGTACGACGCCGTGTGGAGAATGAGTGGACTGTACAGGAGGTTGTGGAATAAACGGCGCCGGAAGTGTATTTGTAGTTGAAGGATGGATACCACTAGAAGAAGGATGACCGGCCACTGTATCTTTGGGTGGATCAGACTCTTTATGGAGCATAGTATTGTGCCTTTTGTTGCATTTGAAACAAGAATGCTTGCTTTTGCAGCTCTTGACTGCATGAGAACTAGAGAAACAATTTAAGCATAAATTGCTACCCTTGATCTCAGCGAATCTCTGGTTGTAATTCATGCTAATAAATTTTGGACACTTTCGGATAATGTGGAATTCTTTCGGACATAGGCGACACTTTGTCTTACTAACATTAGCCTGGAATGTATGGACTTTACTGGAAATAGTTCTGGGAGAAGAATTTTTTGCTTTAGAACTGTGAGATTTCTGTTCGATAGAATTTCTCATTTCAGAGACAGACTCCAAAGTGCGATATCTATTGGTAAGGAAACTATCAAGCTCAGACCATTTTGGAATGGATGTCTTATCGCTCAAGGTCTGCTCCCATAAGGTCAAGGTGGGATCTGGGAGACAGTTGGAACAAAGGTACACAAAAATAGGATTCCAACTATCCACATTTATGGAATAAAGCTTCAGATTTGATATGCAAGAGTTGATATCTCTTTGCAACTTTTTAAGGGAATCGGCTGTTTCGGAGGCCACATGTGGAAGAGTGAACAATGACTTGAGCTGCCCATTAATCAAGATTCTTTTATTCTCAAAACGAGCACAAAGATTTTGCCAGGCGGCCGAAAAACCCTCATTTGTCAGTGGACTTTTGGCTACAATTTCATGGGCCTCCCCCTTAGTCTTTTGGGATAAATGGAACAGTCTTTCAATTGGACTTAACCGGGAATTTTTGATGCAAAGTGCGGTAAACATATCGCGGAAGGTGGGCCAGGAGTGGTAGTCACTATGAAAGGTGATCAACTCACATGGTGGCAAATGAAAACCATGGCTATTAGGAGGACTCTGTATGTGGATCGGTTTCTCCGGTGAGAATTCTTGAAGACACTCACTTATCTTAGAAATGCATCTACAGTATGTGGAATAAGACTTCTTGTACTTTTCCTTTACCGTCTCGATGTCCCCTGCCGTCTCTTCGTTTTTGCCATCTTGATCACCGTCTTCCTCCTCGTCTTCCTCGTTTGCAAGGTCGGCTAAACATTGTTCATAGACCTCCTTCAGGCGATCCCATGTAGCTCTGACCTCTTCGCGATGAGTTTCGAGCAGACACTTAGATGTCAGTGGTAGCTCGTTGCCATTCAAAGAGGCCTCGAACTCCACTAACCTGTCCGCTAAACGGATGAATTTGTCCAACGACATATTTATGAGGGAACAGAAAAGTGATTGGAATTGAAACTAATCGAATTGAGATATGGAAGAATTATATTTCGCCGATAGGAGAACAAGATTTTGCGAAAAATAAACCGAAAACCTCACTAAATGGAATGGGAGTAAGTCAATAAATTAACCCTTAAATGGGGGAACTAGAACAAGCCTGAGTGTAAAATGTGTAGCGCATATAGAAATAAAAACGTACTGCCGTAACAAACACGTAAAGAAATTAAACCTTACTTTGATTTACAAACCGAGCTATGGAAAAAAACACAGAAAAAGTTTTTTGTGGAAATAAAAGAAAGAAAAAGAAGATCAGCAGAACAAAAATTCGAAAAAATCAAAACAAATTTGTATTTTATTCGGCATCTGTGATTTACGAATTAAGAAAAATACATTAGTGTAAAACAAAGTATGAAAATTCCATCTACAGAACAGCAAATGTTAAGCCTCTCTATCGAACAACAGAATTTCAAAAAAAGTATCTGCTCACAACATGGTCATCAAACATATGAAAACTAAATTGGGATACAATCATACAGATGAATATCTCTGTATGTTAATATGTTTGAGTCAATCGTTTGAAATGTAAACAAAACAAAAGAGACAAAGGTGACTGAACTCTGTTGTGATGGAAAATTTGGAAAAAAATTGGAATATTTGGAATATATGGAATATTTGCAAGAAATGAGCAGCTCCCGTAGTGTCTCACTCTCTGTTTTGTACTCCCTCTTGTTGTCAGGGCGACAAATGTATTTGTGATGGAAAAGAGTACCAGCCGGACGGACTTAGTACTCACTCCCCCAGTACTCCACACTCAGCTCCACAGACACGGTTTGGATGTGTGCGTCACTTGAGAGGAGCAAGCGACAGAGAGATTGTTATTAAGAGCAGCTTAATACTCTGTTTAAGAGAAGAGTACTTGGAATTGCATTGAACAGTTGAAGTTAGAGAGTGAGTGGATTTAAACTAAGAGCGAACATGTACTCATTTAATTACGGACATGCGCAGTAGCTCAAGAGCGAATGTACTGAGAAAGAGAGATCGCGATCAAGAGTATTGATGATATCGAATCGTGATTATCATCTCATATATTTTCGGAAATGCGCAGAAGAAAAAAAAAAAAGGAGAGGATGAGGTGAGATGGGAGATTGGAAATTAAGCTGAGCTTACAAACTCTCATTTAATCTCAGGCGTGCGCACTAGTAGATGTAATAAAGGAATCAAACAAGGGGTTTGGGAATGAAGGGAACCGAGGAACATAAAACACGTATGAAGGGAAAATCTAACATATGGTTTGTATGATTCGAATGCCGCTGTTAATAACACAGAATAAATCAATATGCTTAACAACAGCAGGACTCACACTGGTTTTCAAAAACTTAAGCACGATTTATGACGATTGAACAATAAAATAATTGACAAAATAAACGCGGAAAAAAAACCAATAGACTTCCGAACTTAATATAGGTACATGGAAAAAGATTTAATACCGCCGAAAGGAGACATTACCGTTCTCAATAAATTTCTCACGGAATTTAGATTTGTATATATTCTTACTTGAATGGTGAAATAAAATTATTCAGATAAAAACTTACAATTTCCTTTTGATAGGTATTTTTTTGGGATAGTTTTATTGCCAAACCTTTTCCAAGTAGTGTAACTACCCAATCAGTTTCTCCTTCTTCTGTCAACTATGCTTGGCGCTATATGTATGTATGTCTCCGCATGTACAGTGTATGTTCCGAATCCTCTGCGTGTGTACGTTTGTATATTCCTCGTTGTAATCTTGTTCCTCGTGGTCACTTTGGTGTTATACTCGTATATTTATTTCAGCGTATGTTAATTTGGAACGCATGTATTTATATATTTTTTCATTTGCGTTTAAATTTTCACAACTGATACGTATATCTTTGTGGTGATTTTTTTATTTATTTAATTTTCTTTGGAGTATTTTTTATATACTCCTTTCTATTTAATATTTTCAACCTGACACATTTCACATGTATTACAGAACAATCACTCTGAACCTTTTCAATTAAAAAATTTAATCTTTTTCTTGAAAATATGTGGAAATTACGTTACGTAAACGAAATGAAAAATTTATGTATTTCTATAACAATGCCTCGTTCGGCTCTTTCAACACAGTACTAAATGTGAGAACGACTGGTATACCAACCTGGCTACTGGTGAGATTGATGGATTGGAGCTGCAATCTCAGAGAGTCGCTGATTATCCGGATCGAATTGGACCAAAATGTTCGCGTCAAATAGCTGAATTTGATTTGGATTGGGAGCTATGTCTGCGGGGATAAACCAATGAGTTCTCTTGAGCCGAAACAAACCAAAGAAGAAGTACGTTTATTTGGTTTGTAAGCTCGCAATAGTGATTTTCGGAAACCAATGAAAATCACAGAGAAAACAAAAGAAATAAGAAGACAAATGGAATTAGATTTGGAATTCTAAAGTTTGAATTTATTTTCTATGGAATGGATCTTACCAGTAGGTATGGACAGGTTGAAAGTTGGCACAGAACAAGACAGATTTTCGGATCTTGAGTTTTCAATATGGCCAAGGCAAAAGGAAAATGCATGAGAGTATCTCGATTACTTTCATGTATTTTCCTTTGCCGTTTTTACACAACAAATGGATACAAAGGAATTTGGGAATTATGAATCAGTAATTTAGGAATTCATTATTAGGGTTTTACGTTTTGGCGTAAACAGAAATAGTATTTTTTTTAGAAAATTTCGTCGAAATAGTATTTTAATACAAACTGTTATCGAAATTTTTGTTTAATAGAACTTTTCATCAAAAGTACATTTTAATAAAAAAATTCGTGAAATAATTTTTTATAAAAAAAATGTATTTTTACGAAAATTTCGCCCCAATTGCCATTTTAGAGAAAATCACATTTAAATTTCATTTTCAAAAAAACTTTTCGTAAAATTGCATTCTTTAGAGACATTTCGTCGAATTTTTACTATTACAGAAAAATGCTACAGAAAATTACATCGAAATTGTATTTGCATAGAAAATTTCGTCCGAATTGCATTTCTATAGAACATTTCCTCGAAATTTTATTTCTAATTTGACGAAACTTTATATTATATATTGAAAAAAATAAAATTTGGACAACATTTTTATACAAAATCTTTATATAAATTTCCCCAAAATCGTCTAAAATAAATTTTGTCGAAATTTTCTGAAAATTTTAAATTTCAATAATATTTTCTGCAAAATTAAAATTACAACGATATTTTCTGTAATATTTAAATATCGACGAAATTTTCTGTAATATTTGAATTTTGATAATTTTTTTCGAAATTTTCTGAAAATTTTAAATTTCAATGATATTTTCTGCAAAATTAAAATTTCAACGAAATTTTCTGTAATATTTAAATATCGACGAAATTTTCTGTAATATTTGAATTTTGACAAATTTTTATGTAATATTAAATTTTTTTTTAAGATATTTTCTGTAATATTTAAATTTCGACGAAATTTTGTGTAATATTTAAAATTCGACGAAATTTTCTATAATATTTGAAATTTGGCGAAATTTTCTGTAATATTTAAATTTCGACGAAATTTTCTGTAATATTTGAAATTCGACGATATTTTCAGTAATGTTTATATTTCGACGAAATTTTCTATAATATTTGAATTTCGACGAAATTCTCTGTTAATATAAATTTCAACGAAATGTTCTGTTAAATATAAATTTCAACGAAATGTTCTGTAATATTAAAATTCTGACGAAATTGTCTCTAAAAGTTTCTGTAATGTTTAAATTTCGACGATATTTTCTGTAATATTTATATTTGGACGATATTCTCTGTAATATTTATATTTCGAAGAAATTTTCTGTAACAATTTAAATTTGGACGAAATTTTTTGTAAAAATTTAAATTTCGATGAAATTTTCTGTAAACATTTAATGTTTGACGAAATTTTCTGTAAAAATTTAAATTTCGACGAAATTTTCTGTAAAAATTTAAATTTCGACGAAATTTTGTTTCAGTTTTTGTAAAACGTTTTCGTTCGTCTACGAATCATCCAAAATCAGTCAATTGATACGCGAAATATATAAGCCACAGGAGTCTATAATTCGTCATGTACTATATGAAAGCTGGGAAATAATTCATACCGGAAATATTTCATGCCTGTGTTTTATAGATTTCGAGTTATAGTTAATTGAAATATGACGTTTCGTTGTGAACGAACGAAAACGTTTTCAAAAACAGAAGGTAAGAAATAAGTTCAATTTTTTACGATATTTTCCGTTAAAATTTCTTCTTTAAAAATTAATTTTCAAATATACATAGTATTCAATATAATATACATAACATTCTAAAATTCTGAAAAATTAAGTTTCGACTAAATTTTTTATAATTAATAAATAACATCAACCATTTTTTTACGATACTTTCAGTTAAAATTTCTTCTTTAAAAATAAATAAAACATTTTTCAATAAAGCAATTTTAATAATAATTTAATTTTGATAAAACACAAAACATGCAAAAATTCTGAAAAATTAAATTTCGACGAAATTTTCTATAAATAATAAATAACGTCTAAATTTTTTTTAACGATATTTTCCGTTACATTGTTCTTTAAAAATAAATTATTACCCCAACATTTTTTAATAATGCCATTTTTGTAATAATTTAATTTTCAAGAAACACAAAAAATTCTAAATTTTTCCCAGTGGTTCTTTATATTTAAGATATTCTATTTCGCTGTCTGACCAAAAGGTGGATAGGTGAAACCACTGTGCCATTGCCCATAAGGAACGCCTCGAAAAAGCAACGACACCAAATCTAATTTTGTTATTAAACGAGAACATATGAAACAACACTAACGAACAGGAAAAAGGACCTCTTTGAATGTCGGTCGGAGGATATTCTAACAGCGTATGTGTGTGCAGTAATGTTGTTATATCTCTATGTGTCCGGTATCCTGTATTCTGGGTGGATGTGTGTGTCTCGTACGAAACATTGACTATTTTATAGTATTTGCAACACTATTTGTGTCATGCAACAATGTAATTGCCACTGTCGTTGTAATTTCCGTTTGGTCACGACACAGCAAGAAAAAATTCTCCTACTCAGCCCCCACCACCCCACAAAGAAAGGACAGAGAGAAAAACAGTAGGTAGAGGGATAAAGAAGCAAAAACCATAGTCATAGTTTCAAATAAAACCCGTGGCTTCTGTTGGTAACAACATAACAAGGCTCCGTGGATGGTAAACGTCCACTTTGTGGGACGGGGCATCTAAATTGTGGGGCAAAAACGTTGTAGGCCACATGCGGAGACTGAGTCGTATACACACCATCAAGCAGTCAAGTCAGCCAGCCCTAGCTGTAATGCTTACAGTGAGAATCAAATGTGAGACAAAAACAATCCATTTTGTAATATTTTAGAAATATTTATTTTTTTCTTACAACCATTTCAAACCAATATCCTAGTAATATAGGTATACTAATTATCACAAAATTATTAATGGCAAAAACGCCATTTGGTTGACACTTTTTATACTCTCACTGTATAGAGATCAGCACGCGAAAAGTCTCACAAAAAATTGTAGACTATTTTGCAAAAAGGAAGTCGTTAGGAAAAATGTTGGTTAGCTAGCTAGCGTTTTTCTGTATTCCCCCATTCGTAGACACACACACACACACATCCTCAGTTCTAAATCTAAAGCCATTTTTTTCATCCTGTAAACCAAACGAGTAACTGTGGCTGAAAAAAAGATTGCCCAGGCAAAAAGTGGCAACACCAACATCCATCTAAACACAAAGGACTATGGTATCGTTAGCCGGAGGAGGATGAGAGGCGGGGAAATATGTTAAGTTGAAAATAATACACATTGATTGTTAACCGGACAATATCAAAGGGAAAACAAAACATACACAGCATGTTAAACGCAAAAATGTTGTTGGTCGCGTTGGTTAAAAAATGCCCTGCGAATTTAAAGTTTAAAATATTAGGATTACTTTATTTTCTATCTTTGGTAACTATGAACTTTTATATAGAGGAAATTATAAAAATATGACGAGTGAAAACAAGTGCAAAAAAAAAATCAAACTAAATGGTCCACATCTTATTTAAACATTAATGGCATAAACTTATCTATTTAATAAAGCCAGTCTAATTGACATTAAAAATATTTGTTTTGCTTTATTTTATCATCCGTTATTCCATACATAATGGCATCGATAGGCCTTTCAAACGAAATGAATAAAGTTCGATGATATCACAAACACACTTTCGGGTCTTTGTAAAAAAATTTGCCCTATCGATGCGAAATTCTTAAAAATATTTGGCCTCTTTAGGTGGAACTGATGACAAAGCTCATATTTCAAAATTCTAAAATGTGGTATAAAAGTCCAGTTTTCGGAAAAAGGACAAAGCAAATACTGAAATTTTTTTTAGAAAGATAGGAGTCTTAGTGAAAGACAATATAGTAAAATTAGCTAGGGAACATGTTTTTATAATATTTTAAAGTTCAGACTGGCTGCAACCTATAAGAGTTTTAGTTTTTCTTAAAAGAAGGACGAAGAGGACCCAAAAACTAGGGATATCTTGTAGAAAAGTTCTGAAATATATTTCTCACAAAATTTTGCTGAAGACCAATGGGCTCCGGATTTTTCTTAAGTTTTTGCCAATTACTTTAAATATATTGCGCGAGGAAAAATAAAAAAAAAATAATTTTACAATTCGATACATCCATTCTAAACTATGCTAAGTGCAAAAACGTAGTTTCTCAGGAGAGGCGATCAAAGTTTGATACATTTTTTAAATTTGTGTGGAATTCCTTTATAATGCAAATCGAATGGCTTGTACTGTTTTGTGGATAACTTTTGATTGGGTTGACGGATAAACACGAAATTTTGACTGAACAAAATTTGGAATTTTCAGAAATTTAAAATGCAATCTCCCTAAAAACATGCTAAGTCGACTTTGCATGTTTTAGAATGGAGGTAGCGTAGGTCATATCTTCACTGCGGAATACGACCGACGCCTAGGGGTGAGTGGATAAACCGACCACCCCAAATATATTAATTCACTATGTTTTTTTCTTTTTCGAAGTAAAATTAGTTTCCTTGCATTTTTTGAAAATAATTACAAGAAAAATTTTTGATAATATACATTAGAGTGGCTTCATTTGTGAGGACGCGTTGTTCAAAGCTTATACATATTAAATTATGGTTCGTTTTAATTCCTAAAAGTAATAAAAATTTACAGTTTTATTAAGGGAAAACCTGATTTTTGAAGGTTACTTAAACCGCAAATAGTCCATAATTTCGAAATCGCAGAAACGAGTTATGTGATATATTTATTAAATATACTTAAAACATTTATTTAATAAACTTATATTTATACCCTCACTTTAGTGTGACGAGGGTATATATCATTTGCTACGGAAAAAAGTGTAACACGTCGAAGGAGTGACCTAAGACCCCAAGTATGTTCGGAGGAAATCCGTTTTGGGTCATTTTAAGTCGAATGAGCAATGTCCATCCGTCTGTCTGTCTGTCTGTCTGTCTGCTGGCTGATGCGCAAGATAACACTCGAAAGGAGTAACCGATTGACCTCAAATTTGGTATGTGGTAATAAGTTTTTCTATCTCCGGCTAAGTTTGAAGATGGGCCATATTGGTCCACTCCTTCTAGTACCTCCCCCACAAAGGGTTAAAATGTTGTGAAGTATTGATTCTTTAATAACTGCTATACTACTTATTCGAATCTTTTGAAATTCCACACATAGTATTAGCTTATTAGTCGCTATCAACTCGAGAAAAATGGACGAAGTCGCCACGTCCCTTTTGGTACCTCCCACACAAATGCACCATTTTGCACTAAAAGTTAAGAGCTTATAACGTTAATAACAGTGTATAAAAATACTTGAAATTTTGTACAGTATTATGATTTTATATTGCCTACAGTCCAGGGAAAAGTGGGTGTTGTTGCCACGCCCCTTTTGGTCCCTCCCACACAAAGGTACCTTTTTGCACCAAAAGTTAACAGCTTATAACATTAAAACCAGTGTATAAAAATACTTGAAATTTTCTACAGTGTAATGTTTTTATAGTGTTTATAGCACTGTGAAAAATGGACGTTACTGCCACCCCCTTTTTGTACCTCCCACACAAATTGCCCAAATCATAGCACAATTTAATGTCTCATAACGTTTATACCAGTGCACATAAATGCTGATAAGTCAACACAGTGCAATAAATTTAAAGTATCTAATGTTCAGCGAAAAAAAGGTGTATTTGATAAACCCCTTCTGGTACCTCCCACACAAATTGACAGAATAATTCGAGTAATATTCAATATTACATTACTCACAAAGTATACCTTAGTCGGTTTACCCGACTGAAACTTTCTTACTTGTTTTTATTTAATATACTTTAAACCAACCATACTTTAATATAAGCTTTGAACTTTTTTGTATGCTTTTGGGAAGTAAATTCCTCCAATGACAAATTCATGTTAAAACAATGAGAAAAGTGGCTAAATAATAAGTACTTACATTTATCGAACTTTGCTTACACGTCTGATTATTTGGTAATGAGAAATTTTGCTGGGATATGGTAGAAAAAGTAAGAAAAAATTGATAAACGTCCAAGATATACCCTTACTTTGTTTGTAATGAAATATTATACCTTGAGTGGGAGATTGCGGAACAATGAAAAAAGTTCCTAATCAAAGGAAGTGTTGTGCAAAATAAGAAATTTGAATGAAATTAAAACATTTGAATAATTTCTGCAGAAATTAGTGAATGTTGTGTTTGAATGAATCTGTTAATTTGTGGGGGTACCAGAAGAGGCTTGACGAATAAGCCCTTTTTCCCTGAACAGTGGATACTTCAAAGATATTGCCCTATACCAAATCGTGTTTATGTGTACTGGTATTAAAGTAATGAACTACTGAATTTTGATATGATTTGGCAATTATATGTGGGAGGCAGGGGAGTCGCAAAAACGGATATTTTTCACTGTACTGTAGGTACTATAAAAGCACAAAATTTAAAGTATTTGTAAGTACTGGTATTGAAGGTATAAACTTTTAATTTTTGTACACAACGGTCCTTTTGTGGTCCTTTTGTGTGGGAGGTACTTTTTGGTATCTCCCCGAAATAGCAACAGATACATTATTACTGTGTGTGGAATTACAGAGCATTCGGATTATTTCTTTAAATTTTAACCGTTTGTGAGGGATCTTCTAGAAGGCGTGGACCAACATGACCCACCATCGAACTTAGGCTGAGATAGAAAAAAGTATTGACAGGTACAAAATTAAAAGTCACTCAGTTACTTCTTTCCTTCAATGTGAAATACTTTTGGCCCATGGCAAATGATCTGTAGATCTGTATTTTTCAGGAATAACCGCCTATGTCAGAATTTTTTGATTTCTGGATTTTAGTATAAATGTATTCAGCTAATCATTATTTAATGATCCACATATAACACTCGCATGTATGTCCTATTTTTTGGTGTATTTTTTGTTAGTATAAATGTATTCAGCTAATCATTATTTAATGATCCACATATAACACTCGCATGTATGTCCTATTTTTTGGTGACTTTTGCCGGCACTACATTTTTATACCCTCACTTTAGTGTGACGAGGGTATATATCATTTGCTACGAAAAAAAGTGTAACACATCGAAGGAGTGATCTAAGACCCTAAGTATGTTCGGCGGATATTCGTTTAGGGTAATTTTAAGACGAATGAGCAATGTCCGTCCGTCTGTCTGTCTGTGTGTCTGTCTGTCTGCTGGCTGGTGCGCACGATAACTCTCGAAAGGAGTAACCGATTGACTTCAAATTTGGTACGTGGTAATATTTTTTTCTCTCTCCAGCTAAGTTCGAAGATGGGCCATATTGGTCCACTCCTTCTAGTACCTCCCCCACAAAGTGTTAAAATGTTGTGAAATATTGAATCTTTAATAACAGCTATACTACTTATTCGAATCTTCTGAAATTCCACACAAAGCCTTAGTTTATTAGTCGCTATCAATCGAGAAAAATGGGCCATGTTGCTACGCCCCTTTTGGTACCTCCCACACAAATCCACCATTTTGCACCAAAAGTTAACAGCTTATAACATTAATACCAGTGCATAAAAATACTTGAAATTGTGTACAGTGTAATGCTTTCATAGTGCCTACAGTCCAGTGAAAAATGGGTGTCATATTCACGCCCCTTTTGGTACCTCTTACACAAAGGTACCATTTTGCACCAAAAGATAACAGCTTATAACATTATACCAGTGTATAAAAATACTTGAAATTTTTTACAGTGTAATGCTTTTATCGTGTCTTTTGCACTGTGAAAAATGGACGCTATTTCCACACCCCTTTTTGTACCTCCCACACAAAGGTACCATTTTGCACAAAAAGTTAAGAGCTCACAGCATGAGTACCAATGCTCGAAAATGCAACAACATTTTGCACAGTGTAACGCTTTTGAAGTCCCTATAGCCCTGTAAAAAATGGCCGTTATCACCACGCCCCTTTTTGTACCTCCCACCAGTGCAAAAAACGTTTATAATTCGGCGCAGTGTAATGTATTTAAAGAATCTACTATTCAGCGAAAAATAGGTGTATTTGTTAAAAACATTCTGGTACCTCCCATACAAATTGACAGAATAATTCGTTTAATATTCCATATTACATTACTCACATAGTGAGGGTATACCTTAGTCGGTTTACCCGACTGAAACTTTCTTACTTGTTTTAGTATCAAATGTTCGCCGAGAGAAAACGTATTTTAGCTTTCTTGAACATTTTGGTTTTTTCAGATTCTTCCAGGAAACCACAGTTATACTCTCCCCACTTAAGTGATGGTATAAAAACTATTGGTCCACAACGACTCTGTGTTTGGTGTATTTTTGAGCTGACGGAGTAATATGTCTGAAAATTATGACGATAACGTTATTACGAAGAACGTTATGCATACACTAAAAATCATAAAAATAACATATGAGGTCTTATTGAATCAAATCAAATGTATCAAATGTAAATCGAATTTCAAATACTGTAAAAAAGGAACTCGCCGCTTTGAATGTTTGCAAGACACTCTTTATGCTTCGCAATATCGGTTCGCCAGACCAAACTATCGGCGAATCGATTCGACTCGAAGATCAAAATGTATAGAAGAAAAACAAATGTCTCAAGAAAAACAATCTATCTATCTATAATCTATTTCTTTGGTCACTTCCAATCGTCCATATCGAGTGTGTGGTAATTTCCATTCCAAGACTAGTTCTACCTAAAGATCTGTTATCTGTAAAATTAGCCACATGTGTTACGCATGAGTCCATGTGACGATGTGCTATCTTTACTACACACTCTACATTGATGTATGGTATGTAGTTCATTTAAAATCTTTATTAGGCACTGCAGCAGTCTAAAAATCTTGAAAAAAAGGATAACAATGAATAAAAGTACTACAAATTTCATTATCCAAAGTTAATAATAAGTATAAAAGTCGAATACAAAGCAACAAAAATATGCATGTCAAAATTTAATTTTAATATATATATTGTAGAATCACTTAGGCAGCTTTTGGGATGGATTGTTTTGCTCCAAGTCAGATTTAAATATTCTGAATAAGCGTTTTTTTTCGAAAAATATTTCAGGGCTTAACTTTCTTAAAATTAAAAAGAAATCTTTTAACAAAAATGCTGATTTAATTCCTCATAGACTCACAAGACAAAAAAATGATCTGCCACCTATAGGGTGCCGAAAAGCAACAGAGTTCTAAGTGAAAAAATGGTAACATGAGCTGTCGTTTGTTTTGCTTATCTAACATTTAAGTTGGAATTATAACTGTAGAATTTTGTGATTAGGACAAATTGTCGTAGTGCTGAAACACAGTGTTCAAAAGATATGTTTATTTCAAAAAAGCAATTTTTGGCAATTAATAAGCGACCAAGAAATGTTTGAAGTTTTGGTAGTAGTATACGATACACAATGCCAGAAATACAAAGTTGACTCTGATTCGACTTCAGTTTCTGAAAATGCATATCGAATGTAACAAAATGCCATTTGGGGTTTTTTGGTTCACATTTTTGGCATTGTGAATATTTTGGCATTAACATGGTTTTTGAGCATTTTTTCTGAGAAAATGTAGCTTTTCAAATGGCCATATTTAGTTAATCGATGGGAATTTTGTTTTACGGCCTTCAGTATAATTGTAGTTATAAACTAGAAGAAAAAAATGTCTGAAATTAACTGGTTTGAAAAACACCATCCAGTCTTCAGAATCGCAAAATTGTCAATTTGAAGAGGGCGGGAATGACATTTTCTAAAAAAATGTTGCCCATGAAATTTTACTAAATATGTGTAAACACACAAAAGCCCAAAACTTAACACAAACACCAAAAAACAGAGAAAATCCAGTTAAAACAATAATAGTCCTTCCATAATACGTCGTAAGAACTTTAAGAGAAACACATGTAATACATTTTAAAAATTTTTAATTGTATAGAAAAATGTACAATCTGAAATTTTGTGATACATATTTACATATGTGGCATATATTTTATATTTCACATATATTTAAATACTATAAACGAGTGCCGCATATACTTTGGAAAAACTATTGAGACAGGTTTATTTAATCAATCAATAATTCATTCAAAAGTTTGCAGTCATTACAAATGAAATTTCTTCTAGCGTCTGCCTGTCCTAATCATAACAATCTATGTCTCTTCTATGACTATGTGGTTTTCGAACACTGTGTCGCGTCCCTTGCATTCGTTTCCCGGTTCCCCGTTGTTTGTTTAACGATAATCAAACTGCGTGTTGCCATTTATTGTTCTTGGGTATTTGTCGCTATGAAGGCGCGTTTGTCTATGTTTGTGTTTGTATATTATGTCCTTGTGAATGAAGGAGACATTGTATGTGTGTGTGGCTGTGTATCTATGCATGAGTATTGTCCTGCCATTTATTCATCGTCCTGTTGTGGCCGACTATCAAATTGTACAAGCATCGAAGTGAGCTTTTAATTGCCACAATTAATGGCCGACACTATCACATTGTGGTAAAGGCTTCATTAGTTGTCGCATTCCTCTGTCCAAATGTACATAACACACACACACGCACGCCAACACATACAGACATATTCTATTATGGTCATTAACAATGAGGAAAGGGGTGAATGATGGTTTCAGTTGACTGAAAAGGGGGGGAGCGATATGACATGAAGAAGGGGGGTTCAACAAATGGGGAGAAAAATGTGAAATTTATAATCACATTAAAATGACATTGAGATCAGAGATAAAAATATATCAACTCGTATACAGATGTGGTGACAGCCACTGAGGCGTATGAATGATGTTATAAATTAAAACCATTCATACGCAGAGTGGGTTAAATAATTTAAAGGATTAGTTGTTCAAAATGAAAAATATTTTTCTCTAAAAAATAAGATGATGTTTTTGGGATGGAAAAAAATAGACAGACGGGAAATGGGAGTATTTATATAAGACGGACGGAGAAGTCATCTAAATATGCGACTTAGACATATTTTTATAACGTCCCAAAATAAGTGGCTGGAAGATTTATTCTAGAGCCGACTGAAAGTCGTCTATATAGACGACTGTGAGGTCGTCTTTATAGACGACTGTGAGGTCGAATTTATAGACGACTGAAAGGTCGTCTTTATAGACGACTGAAAGGTCGTTTTTATAGACGACTGAAAGGTCGTCTTTATAGACGACTGAAAGGTCGTCTTTATAGACGACTGAAAGGTCGTCTTTATAGACGACTGAAAGGTCGTCTTTATAGACGACTGAAAGGTCGTCTTTATAGACTACTGAAAGGTCGTCTTTATAGACGACTCAAAGGTCGTCTTTATAGACGACTTTAAGGTCATCTTTATAGACGACTTTAAGGTCGTCTTTATAGACGACTTTAAGGTCGTCTTTATAGACGACTTTAAGGTCGTCTTTATAGACGACTTCAAGGTCGTCTTTATAGACGACTTTAAGGTCGTCTTTATAGACGACTTTAAGGTCGTCTTTATAGACGACTTTAAGGTCGTCTTTATAGACGACTTTAAGGTCGTCTTTATAGACGACTTTAAGGTCGTCTTTATAGACGACTTTAAGGTCGTCTTTATAGACGACTTTAAGGTCGTCTTTATAGACGACTTTAAAGTCGTCTTTATAGACGACTTTAAGGTCGTCTTTATAGACGACTTTAAGGCCGTCTTTATAGACGACTTTAAGGTCGTCTTTATAGACGACTTTAAGGTCGTCTTTATAGACGACTTTAAGGTCGTCTTTATAGACGACTTTAAGGTCGTCTTTATAGACGACTTTAAGGTCGTCTTTATAGACGACTTTAAAGTCGTCTTTATAGACGACTTTAAGGTCGTCTTTATAGACGACTTTAAGGCCGTCTTTATAGACGACTTTAAGGTCGTCTTTATAGACGACTTTAAGGCCGTCTTTATAGACGACTTTAAGGTCGTCTTTATAGACGACTTTAAGGTCGTCTTTATAGACGACTTTAAGGTCGTCTTTATAGACGACTTTAAGGTCGTCTTTATAGACGACTTTAAGGTCGTCTTTATAGACGACTTTAAGGTCGTCTTTATAGACGACTTTAAGGTCGTCTTTATAGACGACTTTAAGGCCGTCTTTATAGACGACTTTAAGGTCGTCTTTATAGACGACTTTAAGGTCGTCTTTATAGACGACTTTAAGGTCGTCTTTATAGACGACTTTAAGGTCGTCTTTATAGACGACTTTAAAGTCGTCTTTATAGACGACTTTAAGGTCGTCTTTATAGACGACTTTAAGGCCGTCTTTATAGACGACTTTAAGGTCGTCTTTATAGACGACTTTAAGGTCGTCTTTATAGACGACTTTAAGGTCGTCTTTATAGACGACTTTAAGGTCGTCTTTATTGACGACTTTAAAGTCGTCTTTATTGACGACTTTAAGGTCGTCTTTATAGACGACTGAAAGGCCGTCTTTATAGACGACTGAAAGGTCGTCTTTATAGGCGACTGAAAGGTCGTCTTTATAGACGACGGAAAGTCGTCTTTATAGACGACGGAAAGTAGTCTTTATAGACGACGGAAAGTCGTCTTTATAGACGACTGAAATGTCGTTTTTATAGACGAAGACGACTGAAAGGTCGTTTTTATAGACGACTGAAAGGTCGTTTTTATAGACGACTGAAAGGTCGTTTTTATAGACGACTGAAAGGTCGTCTTTATAGACGACTGCAAGGTCGTCTTTATACACGACTGCAAGGTCGTCTTTATAGACGACTGCAAGGTCGTCTTTATAGACGACTGCAAGGTCGTCTTTATAGACGACTGCAAGGTCGTCTTTATAGACGACTGCAAGGTCGTCTTTATAGACGACTGCAAGGTCGTCTTTATAGACAACTGTGAGGTCGAATTTATAGACGACTGTGACGTCGAATTTATAGACGACTGAAAGGTCGTCTTTATAGACAACTGAAAGGTCGTCTTAATAGACGAATGAAAGGTCGTCTTTATAGACAACTGAAAGGTCGTCTTTATAGGCGACTAAAGGGACGTCTTTATAGACGACTTTAAGGACGTCTTTATAGACGACTTTAAGGACGTCTTTATAGACGACTTTAAGGTCGTCTTTATAGACGACTTTAAGGTCGTCTTTATAGACGACTTTAAGGTCGTCTTTATAGACGACTTTAAGGTCGCCTTTATAGACGACTTTAAGGTCGCCTTTATAGACGTCTTTATTGACGACTTTAAGGTCGTCTTTATAGACGACTGAAAGGTCGTCTTTATAGACGACTGAAAGGCCGTCTTTATAGACGACTGAAAGGTCGTCTTTATAGACGACTGAAAGGTCGTCTTTATAGACGACTGAAAGGTCGTCTTTATAGACGACTGAAATGTCGTTTTTATAGACGACTGAAAGGTCGTTTTTATAGACGACTGAAAGGTCGTTTTTATAGACGACTGAAAGGTCGTCTTTATAGACGACTGTGAGGTTGTCTTTATAGACGACTGTGAGGTTGTCTTTATAGACGACTGCAAGGTCGTCTTTATAGACGACTGCAAGGTCGTCTTTATAGACGACTGCAAGGTCGTCTTTATAGACGACTGCAAGGTCGTCTTTATAGACGACTGCAAGGTCGTCTTTATAGACGACTGCAAGGTCGTCTTTATAGACGACTGCAAGGTCGTCTTTATAGACGACTGCAAGGTCGTCTTTATAGACAACTGTGAGGTCGAATTTATAGACGACTGTGACGTCGAATTTATAGACGACTGAAAGGTCGTCTTTATAGATAACTGAAAGGTCGTCTTTATAGACGACTGAAAGGTCGTTTTTATAGACGACTGAAAGGTCGTTTTTATAGACGACTGAAAGGTCGTTTTTATAGACGACTGAAAGGTCGTTTTTATAGACGACTGAAAGGTCGTTTTTATAGACGACTGAAAGGTCGTTTTTATAGACGACTGAAAGGTCGTTTTTATAGACGACTGAAAGGTCGTTTTTATAGACGACTGAAAGGTCGTTTTTATAGACGACTGAAAGGTCGTTTTTATAGACGACTGAAAGGTCGTTTCTATAGACGACTGAAAGGTCGTTTTTATAGACGACTGAAAGGTCGTTTTTATAGACGACTGAAAGGTCGTTTTTATAGACGACTGAAAGGTCGTTTTTATAGACGACTGAAAGGTCGTTTTTATAGACGACTGAAAGGTCGTTTTTATAGACGACTGAAAGGTTGGTTTATTTAGTTGGGTTCATAGACGAGTTGTACATCATTATTACATACTCTTGGTATATTATTCCTATAGATCTCGGTATGGAAAATTTGCCTTAATTTATTTTAGTTCATTTACATTATAATGTAATAGATATACAAACTTCAATCATAATTTTTCTTTTCTAATAATTACCCAACTTTTGTCTTTATTACCTCATCCATCTTTTATACTCGTTGCTTTCAGTCATTTATCAAACTCATAACTTCATCAGAAGTGTAGAGGAAAACAAAAACAACAACGACAAGGGAAAACCTTCCATCTAAAATGGACATAAAACAAACACTAAAGACACTGAAGGTAATGTAAACAATATGAACAATGTCAATGGCTATGGCTATTTCAACGGGGAAAGTGTGAGGAGAAATAGGAATAGGTTGGCAAAGAGAAAACCCACTAACAAACTCATAATTAAGAAATGAAATTAAGTGTGCTTTTCCTGAGTTCTTTTTTTACGTTTTTTTTCATTTCCCTTGAACAAACTCATTAAGTTTACTAATAAAACTCTTCCCTTCTTAGGTTGAACTAAGTGTGACAGGAAATGAGCAATGAGCCATAAATATTGAAGTGCAATCCCTAAACAAATCGTAAAATATGTGCAAATAAAAAATGCCTTTGAAGATTTAGTAAAGAATGAAGAAAATGTATTTATAAATTTTTTAATTTAAGAAAATATGTTTCTGCGAATTTCTATCTTAGCATATATTAGTTTTACACACTTTAAAATCTTCTCTTTCTATTTCTAAAACTAACCCACATTACAAAATTGTTTATTTCCGTTACACGGCAAAAATAATAATAATAGTATTTCCTATAATTAAACCTCTAATGTGACCAAGTTAATGGTATCCATTAGGTTACCTTCAAAGTAAAGGCAAACACAGCAACTCTCAACCCCATATGTCAGAATATTATGACGGCAACAACAACAAGTGAAACCAATAAAAAATACCAACACGTAATAAAAATGTGGCCAGGTTTTTTCACCCACGGAAGGCAGCCAATATAGATACAAACATATAAATGTTATCCTCAACTATGTAATCGATATCAAAGGGTATTGCATTATGGACGAATAATTATTTAAATTTTACAATATTGAATGATTTGGTTTTTATATAATGATATAAATCGGACTAATGCTGCAGGGTAATGTAAAGGTAAAAAATCAATTATGTGGACGATTTAGTAGATGATAGTAACGGAGGAGGAATTTGCAAAATCCATTTATAATCCATGTAGGATTTATCTGTGAATGGACAAATCTTATAGCATGTATACAGAAGTATGAGTAGACGTGTTTGTAGAACATATACAACGGTAGAAGGATAAAGATAGGTCTGACGAACAGACCGATACATCGACGGATATATGTATAAATGGTCGAACACATGGGAGAACAAAAGTAAAACTTGACATGTAGACGGATGGTAGAACACAAACAAGGGAAGAAGTATAAAATATAGGACCGACCGATAGGGTAGATAAGCCCACGACAAAATAAAGATAAAGATAGGTAGATTATCAGAAAGAGGCGGAGAGATGAATTACCAACCTATTGTAAAAGAGATGGATGGACAGACGAAACAATTTTGGGATAAATTGTGAAAAGTATGGCGAGGGCACAGATTTGTGGACCGGTAGATAGACTGATAACGGTCTGCAGTAACCGTAACGATGTGACCGTTTTCTTCGAAGAAGTAGGGCCCGACAATGCAGCGTGATGAAACTGCACACCACACTGTGACACGAAGTGGATGCAATTCCCCCTCATGGAGTATCTGTGGGTTGGAAGCACTCCATATTCGACAATCTTGTTTGTTTATATAATCGTTTAAATCAAAATGGGCCTAGTCAAACAGGAAAATACAGTTCAACATGTTTCCGTCCATTTGAAGCATCTTCTGGCAAAATTCTAAGCGAATCGAGAAGTCTGCTGAGTTCAGTTTGTTGGCCATTTGAATTTTCTATGGGAATAACTCCAAATCTTTGTGCTGTCTACTTATACCCATTTGAGCAGATAAGCTGCTTGTCAACTCTTGGATTGTTTTGTATGGCAGCAGCTACATCAGCCATTGTTTCCTCCGTCCGAACTGAAGGGTTCGGCAAAATTGTTAACAAGTCTCATTATGGTCCAACTGTTCGGAGGATTGTCGCCAAACGTGCTCCTATACTCCCTTTGAACCGAAGCTACGGGCTCCAGTGCGAGATAGCGGCTGACAATCAAATCTAAAAATCAATCTGCAAAAAAAATGTACAAGATTCATTAAATAGAAAAAGAGTGTCTTAATGTGCAATATTCATCAGCCACCCTGTTGAACAGTTTCAAACTTAAATGAATTCCCTTACTAATGAATTGTGTATTTATTTACTCCTACGCAATAAATCTGTATCAAACTGATACTAACCTGTGCCTTTTTTATTCCATATTTCTTGCTTCTTAACAAATTTCTGGGAGTTCAACTGATTAATTTTTTCTAGTACAGTCCACTCCGCAGCACGAAGGAACTTCAAAATTTGTTCACACCCTGTATATTAAACCAGTAAGGAAAGGCAGAAAGTCGGGCGGGGCCGACTATATAATACCCTACACCTCCCTAACAATGCGATAAGGGTCATTGCCATAACAATTTGGAATAATTGGTAAATGGGTAGAAACATATTATCTAATTCTGAAACGATAATCGCTAAATTAAGCAATATTTGTTCCTAAATTGAGAAACATCTTTCTGGAAAATTTTAATGATCGGAAGTAAAATACAACTTCTATAGCGGTTTGATACCAAATCAAAAGGAACAATCAATATAAATCTGAACCGATCTTCTCTGAATACTCATTCATGTAAAAAGACCTCCTTCTGTCGAATTTCGTACTGATCGCATATAAAATACAGTCTCTACAGCGCATACATGTCAAATCGGGGGTAACGTATATATGGGGGCCATATCTAAATCTGAACCGATTTCTTCCAAATTTAACAGTGTTTCATTCATATAATAAGATACCTCTTTTTGCTGAATTTCATACTAATCGGATATAAAGTAAAGTTTTTACAGCGCTTACATGTTAAATCGGGGGTAACATATATATGGGGGCTATATCTAAATCTGAATCGATTTCCCTCAAATTTGGCAGTATTAATTCATATAATAATAAACCTCTTTCTGCCGAATTTCATACTGATCGGATATAAAATAACATTTTTACAGCGCTTACAAGTCAAATCGGGGGTAACGTATATATGGGGGCTATATCTAAATCTGAACCGATTTCTTCCAAATTTAACAGTGTTTCATTCATATAATAAGATACCTCTTTTTGCTGAATTTCATACTAATCGGATATAAAGTAAAGTTTTTACAGCGCTTACATGTCAAATCGGGGTAACATATATATGGGGGCTATATCCAAATCTGCTTACATGTTATATCCAAATCTGCTTAAATTAAGCAATATTTGTTCCTAAATTGAGAAACATCTTTCTGGAAAATTTTAATGATCGGAAGTAAAATACAACTTCTATAGCGGTTTGATACCAAATCAAAAGGAACAATCAATATAAATCTGAACCGATCTTCTCTGAATACTCATTCATGTAAAAAGACCTCCTTCTGTCGAATTTCGTACTGATCGCATATAAAATACAGTCTCTACAGCGCATACATGTCAAATCGGGGGTAACGTATATATGGGGGCCATATCTAAATCTGAACCGATTTCTTCCAAATTTAACAGTGTTTCATTCATATAATAAGATACCTCTTTTTGCTGAATTTCATACTAATCGGATATAAAGTAAAGTTTTTACTGCGCTTACATGTTAAATCGGGGGTAACATATATATGGGGGCTATATCTAAATCTGAATCGATTTCCCTCAAATTTGGCAGTATTAATTCATATAATAATAAACCTCTTTCTGCCGAATTTCATACTGATCGGATATAAAATAACATTTTTACAGCGCTTACAAGTCAAATCGGGGGTAACGTATATATGGGGGCTATATCTAAATCTGAACCGATTTTCTCCGAATTTAGCAGTATTCCTTCATGTAATAAGAAACCTCTTTCTGCCAAATTTTGCACTGATCGGATATAAAATACAGTTTTTACAGCGCTTACATGTCAAATCGGGGGTAACATATATATGGGGGCTATATCTGAATCTGAACCGATTTTCTCCGAATTTAGCAGTATTCCTTCATGTAATAAGAAACCTCTCTTTGCCGAATTTCGCACTGATCGGATATAAAATAACATTTTTACAGCTCTTATATGTCAAATCGGGGGTAATGTATATATGGGGGCTATATCTAAATCTGAACCGATTTCTTCCAAATTTAACAGAGTTCATTCATGTAATAAGAAACCTTTTCCTGCCGAATTTCATACTGATCGGATATAAAATAAAGTTTTTACAGCGCTTACATGTCAAATCGGGGCTAACATATATATGGGGGCTATATCTAAATCTGAACCGATTTTAACCAAATTCAATAGGGATCGTCCTTGGGCCAAAAAAAAGATATGTGTAAAGTTTCGTCGAGATCGGACCATAATTGCGACCTGTACTTTGATTACAAGAATACATGCACAGACGGACAGACAGACAGACAGACAGACGGACAGACAGACAGGCAGACAGACAGACGGACAGACGGACATAGCTAAATCGACTCAGAAAGTGATTCTAAGTCGATCGGTATAATAAACGATGGGTCTATTTCTTCTCTTTTTGGGTGTTACAAACAAATGCACAAAGTTATAAAAACCTGTACCACAGTGTGGTGTAGGGTATACAAATTATTATAAACAAAAAGTACATCAGACACTTACATCGTACAAATGATTGAAGTCTGATGAAAAGACTGATAAGTATGCGTACAGTCAGGCAAATAACAATATGCAACAAATTTTTTGTCGAAGGGCTGTGCATAACATTTTCTGATGTAATGTGGTGTCCTAAACAAAAACAAATATTTTAATATAAACCAGTAAGGAAAGACAGAAAGTCGGGCGGGGCCGACTATATAATACCCTACACCTCCCTAACAATGCGATAAAGGTCATTGCGATAATAATTTTGAATAATTGGTAAGTAGGCAGGAACATATTATCTAATTCTGAGCCGATAATCGCTAAATTAAGCAATATTCGTTCATAAATTGAGAAACATCTTTCCGGAAAATATTAATGATCGGAAGTAAAGTACAACTTCTATAGCGCTTTGATACCAAATCAGGAGGAACATATATATGAAGTTTATATATATGTAAATCTGAACGGATTTTTCTTGAATACTCATTCATGTAAAAAGAAACTTCTTTCTGTCAAATTTCGTACTGACCGGATATAAACTACAGTCTCTACAGCACTTACATGTCACATCGGGGTAACATATATATGGGGGCTATATCTAAATCTGAACCGATTTTCTCTGAATTTGGAAGTATCCCTTCATATAATAAGAAACCTCTTTGCGTAGATTTGTTTACTGATCTGATATAAAATACAGATTGTACAGCGCTTACATGTTAAATCGGGGGTAACATATATATGGGGGCTACAGTCTCTACAGCACTTACATGTCAAATCGGGGGTAACATATATATGGGGGCTATATCTAAATCTGAACCGATTTTCTCTGAATTTGGAAGTATCCCTTCATATAATAAGAAACCTCTTTGCGTAGATTTGTTTACTGATCTGATATAAAATACAGATTGTACAGCGCTTACATGTTAAATCGGGGGTAACATATATATGGGGGCTATATCTAAATCTGAATCGATTTCCCTCAAATTTGGCAGTATTAATTCATGTAATAAGAAACCTCTTTCTGCCGAATTTCGTACTGATCGGATTAAAAATACGCTTTTTACAGCGGTTACATGTAAAATCGGGGGTAACATATATATAGGGGCTATATCTGAATCTGAACCGATTTTCTCCGAATTTGGCAGTATTCCTTCATGTAATAAGAAACCTCTTTCTGCCGAATTTCACACTGATCGGTTATAAAATAAATTTTTTACGGCTCTTCCATGTGAAATCGGGGGTAACGTATATATGGGGGCTATATCTAAATCTGAACCGATTTCTTCCAAATTTAACAGTGTTTCATTCATATAATAAGATACCTCTTTTTGCTGAATTTCATACTAATCGGATATAAAGTAAAGTTTTTACAGCGCTTACATGTCAAATCGGGGTAACATATATATGGGGGCTATATCCAAATCTGAACCGATTTTAACCAAATTAAATAGGGAGCGTCCATGGGTCAAAAAAAGATATGTGTAAAGTTTCGTCAAGATCGGGCCATAATTGCGTCCTGTACTTTGATTACAAGAATACATCTACAGACGGAAAGACAGACGGACAGACAGACGCACGGACAGACAGACGGACAGACAGACGGACAGACAGACGGACAGACAGACGGACAGACAGACGGACAGACAGACGGACAGACAGACGGACAGACAGACGGACAGACAGACGGACAGACAGACGGACAGACAGACGGACATAGCTAAATCGACTCAGAAAGTGATTACAAGTCGATCGGTATAATAAACAATGGATCTATCGCTTCTCCTTTTGGGTGTTACAAACAAATGCACATAGTCATAATACCCTGTACCACAGTGTGGTGTAGGGTACAAATATGTGTTTGTAATTTTTTTAAAAAAAAATTCTTTAAAGTTTATATTTTCTTGTACTGTGCCTTTAGCATTTAGAGCATATTTTTTGAAGTATTCGGATATGCTCAATAAAGCCGGGATACACTTTAAATTAAAGGAAATTAGGAGGACTACAAATGTTAGTAATGACACTTTCACGTCTAAATAAAAGTTTAGTAACTTCGTTAAAAATTTAAGAAAACAATAATTTTTTGTTTAAAAAAAACGTTGTTGCCACGGAATAAAACAATAAAAAATAGAAAAAAATCGCCAAAAAAATATTTGTTACAATTTTTGAAAGCTAGCATTCTTACGAAAAAAACAGTGCCTAGCTGAAGAAAATCTATGGATAAATGTAGACATTATATCAATTTGGCAGCAAAATTCTGTTACATCGATGGAGTGACCTAAGAGACCCCAAGAATATTGGGCGGAAATCCCTGTTTTCAGTTTCAAATATTGCCATTTAATCTTTTCCAAAACACTTATAACTAATTCAAAAGGTGGCTTACTTTCTAACTTAAACTATAAATAAACATGCCCGGCTCTTACGTCCATCTGGGCCTACTTAATCTAATATAAAGTGCTGCAGTCATGCCACGAGCACACCATCAAACAATTACAATAAAAACTCAAAACATCCTGTTTGGCCATTTTAGGTCTTTTGAGAAATGTCCGTCAGCCTGTCTGTCTGGCTGGTACACACGATAACTTTCGACAGGAGTAACCGATTGACTTAAAATTTAGTATGTGTTAATACTTTTTTCTATCTCAGGGTAATGTCAAAGATGGACTCGAAGGAGTAGACAAACATACTCCTTCGAGTACCTCTCCCATGAAGGGTCAACATTTTGGAACTATTGATTATCTGATAACTTCTTTACTACTACTCAGAATCTTGAAATTTTGTGAAGCTTAATGCTGTTATTGTATCTACAGTCTCGTAAAAATTGGCGTTATTTCCATTTTGGTACCTCCCATACAAATGGATCATTTTGCACACGAAATTAACTGCTTATAACTTTGATTCCAGTCCATACAAATGCTTAAAATGTTGCGGAGTGTAATGGCTTTACAGTACCTATAGACCCGTGCAAAAAAAAACTAAATATGAAAAATTACATTGTCCAAAATATTAAGACTTTTTGATTGGAACAGAATAGCGACCCTATATTCATCATTTTTGTAGAATAAACTTATGGTCCAGCTGGTCTGATTTTTTATACTGGGTCAAAGTTTTTATTTTTTGGTCGAAGAGAGTTTTTTTACAGTGGGTCAAATTTTTGGTCGATGGAAGCATAATACTAAATGAAATCATTGTTGTAAGTTAATGTCTGAGAGATTTCTTATTATCCGAGTTATATAGTGGAATTTTATGAGGATAGTTTTTGTGAGAGATTTTAACCTTCTAGCTCCTCTCTTTATGGGTCAATTAGAACTTTTTTTGGACAAAATCATAAAAAGTTCTTTCAAAAAGACATTTAAATATTAAAAGGATACCAAAGTTGGAAAAATGCTCTTTACACTTAATAAGCAAAATTACACTCCAACTTATACAAAAAATACTATAACGTAAATTTAAAGTCGTGATATCCATGGAATGATTTGAAGAGAATAGCGATCCTATAATTTTGAAAGGGCTTGTTGCGAAGATAATTTTTATACCCTACACCACACTGTGGTACAGGGTATTATAAGTTTGTTTCACGGCAGATGTTTGTAACACCTTAAAATAACACAGCTAGACCCACCTTAAAGTATACTGATCGACTCAGAATCAGTAGCTGAGTCGATTTAAGAATGTCCGTCCGTCCGTCCGTCCGTCCGTCCGTCCGTCTGTCCATGAAAAGTTGTTCGTCGACTACAGGTCGCAATTTCACTCCGATCGTTCTGAAATTTTGCAGTTTAGAGTATTTCGCAGCTGTTAAGATCGCTATTGAATTTGGTTGAAATCGGTTTAGATTTAGATATAGCTCCCATATGTATTTTTCGTCCGATTTGGCCCTTTAGTCCTATAGAAGCTGTATTTTACATCCAATCGTTTTGAAATTTAGAATGGTAGAGTTTCTTGATCCATGAACCAACACTGCCGAATTTGAAGATAATCGGTTAAGATTTAGCTATAGCTCCCATACATATGTTTCGTCCGATTTGGCTCTTTAGTCCTATAGAAGCTGTATTTTAAATCCAATCGTTTTGAAATTTAGAATGGTAGAGTTTCCTGATCCATGAACCAACATTGGCGAATGTGAAGAAAATCGGTTAAGATTTAGCTATAGCTCCCATATATATGTTTCGTCCGATTTTGCTCTTTAGTCCTGTAGAAGCTGTATTTTACATCCAATCAGTTTGAAATTTAGAATGGTAGAGTTTCTTGATCCATGAACCAACACTACCGAATTTGAAGAAAATCGGTTAAGAGTTAGCTATAGCTCCCATATATATGTTTCGTCCGATTTGGCCCTTTAGTTCTATAGAAGCTGTATTATACATCCAATTGTTTTGAAATTTAGAATGGTAGAGTTTCTTGATCCATGAACCAACATTGCCGAATTTGAAGAAAATCGGTTAAGATTTAGCTATAGCTCCCATATATATGTTTCGTCCGAGTTTGCTCTTTAGTCCTGTAGAAGGTGTATTTTACATCCACTCATTTTGAAATTTAGAATGTTAGAGTTTCTTGATCCATGAACCAACACTACCGAATTTGAAGAAAATCGGTTAAGATTTAGCTATAGCTCCCATATATATGTTTCGTCCGATTTGGCCCTTTAGTTCTATAGAAGCTATATTTTACATCCAATCGTTTTGAAATTTAGAATGGTAGAGTTTCTTGATCCATGAACCAACATTGCCGAATTTGAAGAAAATCGGTAAAGAGTTAGCTATAGCTCCCATATATATGTTCATCCGATTTGACCCTTTAGTCCTATAGATGCTGTAGTTTACATCCAATCGTTTTGATATTTAGAATGGTAGAGTTTCTTGATCCATGGACTAACATTGCCGAATTTGAAGAATATCGGTTAAGATTTAGCTACAGCTCCCATATATATGTTTTATCCGATTTGGCTCATTAGTCCTGTAGAAGCTGTATTTTACATCCAATCGTTTTTATACCCTACACCACACTGTGGTACAGGGTATTATTTAAGTATAAAATGTCCCAAAAGTAAATTTATGTAAACAATTTATACATGAATTACAAAATTTATATTTCAGAGTTATTCAGTATTCCGAGAGTGGTGTAGGGTATTATATAGTAGGCCCGCCCGACTTTAGCCTATCCTTACTGGTTTTTAGAATACAGTTATGGTCCAGCTTATCTGAGTTTTTTACAGTGGGTCAAAGTTTTAATTTTTTAGTCGAAGGAAGCTTATACCAAATAAAATATTAAATAAGTTAATGTCTGAGAGATTTCTTCTTGTCAGAGTTATATAGTGGCATTTTATGAGGATTATTTTTGTGGAAGATCTTAACGCTCTAGCTCCTCTCTTTATGGGTCAATTAGGTTCTTTTTTCGAGGAAATCAAAAAGGTCCTTCAAAAAAGGTAAATTAAGGATTAAATACTCTACGATAATTTTTGCCAGATAATTTCAGTGGGGGTCACAAAAGACGACCTTCGCTATCCACACACTGCTGCATACCTTTTCTGAAGTTTTCATTAACTCTTACAAGCATGTCGACTGGTATTCTGCCAATGTCAGCCTCAATATTGTTAATTAGGTCTTTCAAGGTATTGGGATTGTTGATATACACCTTCGCATGGAAAAAATCGCATGGGGCTACATTTGGAGAGCGTGCCGGCCAGTTCACATCACATAC
The DNA here is from genome assembly GCA_963930755.1 of Eudasyphora cyanicolor. Taxonomy (NCBI): domain Eukaryota; kingdom Metazoa; phylum Arthropoda; class Insecta; order Diptera; family Muscidae; genus Eudasyphora; species Eudasyphora cyanicolor. Next base: position 48,643,830 of record OZ005737.1, on the reverse strand, counting down.
ACCACACTGTGGTACAGGGTATTATGACTTTGTGCATTTGTTTGTAACACCCAAAAGGAGTGGAGATAGACCCATTGTTTATTATACCGATCGACTTGTAATCACTTTCTGAGTCGATTTAGCTATATCCGTCTGTCTGTCCGTCTGTCTGTAGGTGTATTCCAGTAATCAAAGTACAGGTCGTTGACATATAAGCTCTGTAGAAACTGTATTTTATATCCGATCAGTACGAAATTCGGCAGAAAGAGGTTTCTTATTACATGAAGGAATACAGCTAAATTCGGAGAAAATCGCTTCAGATTTATATAGAAAATCGGTTCAGATTTAGATATAGCCCCCATATTATGTATGTTACCCCCGATATTACATGTAAGCGCTGTAAAAACTGTATTTTATATCAGATCAGTGCGAAATTCGGCAAAAAGAGGTTTCTTATTACATGAAGGAATACTGCCAAATTCGGAGAAAATCGCTTCAGATTTATATATAGCCCCTATATATATGTTACCCCCGATTTGACTGTAAGCGCTGTAGAGACTGTATTTTATATCCGATCAGTATGAAATTCTACAGAAAGAGGTCTTTTTACATGAATGAGTATTCAGGGAAAATCGGTCCAGGTTTATATATAACCCCCATATATATGTTCCTCCTAATTTGGTATCAAAGCGCTATAGAAGTTGTACTTTACTTCCGATCTTTACAAAATTTTCCAGAAAGGTGTTTCTCAATTTAGGAACGAATATTGCTTAATTTAGCGATTATCGGTTCAGAATAAGATATAGCCACATTAGGCCGGGTCGATTTGTGGGGATGCAAAAAAAGTTTGTGGGGATGCAAAAAAGTTTGCCGAAGGAACCATACCTCTAAAACGAATTCTGATGTCCCGGAAAAAATCCCACTTTGACCCATTTAGAGTGCTCCAATCGAGTCCAAATGTATGGAACCCCCAGGGGGTTCGAGAGGGTGTACCACTGGCATGGGTGGGTCGGGCCTCCAAAGTTAGTGGGGGTCAAAGTGGGATTTTTCAAAATTTGCACCTACCCAAAAGTTCGACCCAAATTCCGGGACATCAGAATTAGTTTTAGAGGTATGGTTCCTTCGGCAAAGTTTCTTATTTTGATCCCTAGAATACGATTTACACTGAGCAATGGGCGATTTTTAAATCGACCCGCCCTAAGCCACATATATATGTTCCTACCCATTGACCAATTATTCCAAATTATTATCGCAACGACCCTTAGCATTGTTAGGGCCCCGTCCGACTTTTTGCCTTTCCTTACTGGTTTTATATTGGAAATGGGCGTACATTTTGGTTCCAAATTTAGCTAATTAAGCGTAAAGAGCTTTATTTCAACTTTGGTGACCCCCGCTGAAATTTCCCGGAAAACTTTTTTTAATATTTTAATCCTTGAATGTCCTTTTTGAAATTACTTTTTAGATTAGCAGCTAGAGAGTTTAGATCTTCCAAAAAATTATCCTCATAAAATTCCACTATATAACTCTGACAATAAGAAACTCTTAGACATTAACTTACAACAATATTTCATTTGGTATAATGCTCCCTTCGACTAAAAAATGAAAACATTGACCCACTGTAAAAAAAACTCAGACCAGCTGGAGCAGAAGCTTATTCTGAAAGGACTCACGTCCTTTAATTCTCAATTTCTCTAAATTAGTTGCAGCAAAATCGGACTAGTGTTTCTCGAGTTATGTCACAATGTTTGGGTTAGTATGAAACGTACTAACTTCAAATTTATTTATAACTTTTTTTGACCGATATAAATTTTCCCGGTAGTCAGAACCCCCACCGATCACCCTTACCATTTTTCGCAGGGTCTAAAGATTTGTTTGTCAAGAGCTTTGCAAAGAATGAGCTACATCCTAACAAACAGAAAATGCATTTTTGGTATAAAACATAAATTTCTGATAAACCAAAAATGATATCGTTCCTTTGTAAAATCCCTACCTCAAATTTCCACATCCTCTCCATCCTTTCCCGTCAATATATATTTGTTGCTCCCTACTCTGACAAAACCTGTTATTGGTCATTCGTTCAATGGTTTGGAAAGTGAAGAAACTCTATGATTTATTAACAACCTAACCAGTGTCAACGCCTTGGTAATTGTGTGGTCTTGCCTCATCGATATTGTGTCCAGATACATATGTATAGTACACTCGTATGTCCTTACAGGGTTCAGGGCATTTATACCAGTTTGTATGTATATGAATTGAATATGTCCTTTTATCCTGGACATTATCGACCTAGGATATGGTTGTGTTTTATTTTATTTTTTTTCATCCATTTTACTTGTTCCGAACAAGTGTCAAACTTGTTATTGAACTTGTTGGGAAATTAATAATTAATTGCCAGTAATTAGTAAGTGATACTTGGGCTTTTGGTGTGTGGAACTACTATTCATGTACGAGTATATGCATTCATTAATAATTGAATTAAATGTATGTAATGGTGGGGAGAAACACGTTTCACTTTTGTATTTATAATATGTGTTATTGAATGTAGAAATTGAATTATTTTAAGTGGTAATTTAAGATGGTTTAAAAATAAAACAATTGTGTGAATTGCAAATTAATTTTGTAAAACTTGGTGATTTAAATACTTGTCGCTTTAAGGGTCATTAACAATAAAAAATTAAATACGTTTTAGAGCTTATTTTGGGTTATAACTCTCAATTTCCATACAATTTAACTTTCATTAGCTCTACTGCTCGGTTTTTTGAGAGAATTATTTATAGACGAAAATCCGACGTATGAAAAAGTTATATTTTTCTTAAAAATTTAATATCGATCTCAGATAAATATTTAAAATTATGATCCTAATATGTGTGCATAACATAATAAAACATACAAACCTTCTTTATATCTACAAAACTAAAAAATGTTCCTTCCCGCTGTATTAAAATCTCAGTGGTCGAACTTTGAACAAAGTCAAGTCAAACTATTTTGAAAATTATCAAAGGTATTTTAAATATTTCTTCCGTTTCCTGCTGCCCCGGAATGCATGTGTGTTGCACATGTCGTGCCCGGGTATTTGTCGAGGAGGAAAACTTTTTCAGTTTTGTGCAGTTGCTCTGTTTTTATTTTGTCACACCAGGAGGTGAGGTGCAATCGACCAACTATTGTTGGAATGCATGTATGTATGGACAGACAGACGGACGGAGGACAAACCACTGCGAGAGCATGTGGAAACTTTACAACTTTCCCCACACACACACACGCACACACACACACATATACAACTATTTTGTTTTACAAAAGTTGTCTTTTAGTTTTACTCGGAACATTCTTTGCATTTGTATTCGTATGTGTCTCGTGTGTGCCTTCCAACAAAGGTGTTGAAGAAGTAAATCAGAATTAAGTTCAAAACAAAAATACCAAAGGAATTCTAATTTTCTGGACAAAATTGTGGCAAGGCATTTAAATTTGTGGTGCATGTTTTTGTGGGAAACTAGTTGCAATTTAATTCCAGGAATTAAACTGAATTTTCAGCAATTGCAATTCATTTGTAAGGAAAGGATATCAAAATGTTGGCAGTAATAAATTCATAACATATTTACGGATAAAAAGTTACAAATTTATTTTAAAATATGTATAAAATTACAGAGTTGCGGTGGAACATAGAACGTTTACACCACATTGAGACCTATCACAGATATATAGACCTACATGATATAGGAATTGATTTCAGTCAATTAATTAGAGTTAAATTCTCAAAACAATATAACTGAATGTGGTCTGTTAGATAAATCTGCTACTTGAGGCCTCTAAGTTGGATTATCTAATACACAATAAGATATAATTTGGTTTATCTATTGCTTATTAGACACACAGCTGGATTATGTTCTTCTAGAAGCGGCAAGTTGGGTTATCTATTCATTAGTATAAGACTAGTTGGGTTATCTACTCCTTAGTAGAGGACCCGTTGGGTAATTTACTCGTTAGTTGACGACCAATTTGGTTTTTTACTCCTAATTTAGTGGCCAGTTGGGTTATATACTCCTTAAAAGAGGACTAGTTGGGTATTTTACTCCTTAGATGGCTACAAGCTGAGATATCTATTCGCTAGCATATATGTATATATTACCTAGTATGTGTTGAAGTATAAACTCCTTAGAAAAGGACCGGATGGTTTAACTACTCGTTAGTATATTGACATCTTGGCCAATTTATTTCATAGTTGGTGGTATGTTGAGTTATCTGCCCCTTAGTAGATGACCTGTTGGGTAATCTCCTCCTTTCTTGACGACCTGTTTGGTTCTTTACTTCTTAGTTGACGATCTGTTGGGTTATATACTTCTTAAGGCTTAAGGAGCAGAAAAGTTTGTTTTTTCTCGTGCAAATTTATGGAATTTCTTTTTGTCGCCGATTACAGTGTATCCAGAAATGAGCCTTTGGCAGACAACAAGCCGGATAATCTATTCCGTAGTATATGACCAGTTGGGTTACGTTCATCTTAGCTGACGACCAGTTGGGATACCTACTTCTTATTAGACGACCAGTTGGGTCAACTATTCATTAGTATATGATCGGTTGGGTTATCTGATCCTTAGTTAGCGACAATTTGGGTTATCTACTACTTAGTAAGCGGCCATTTTGGTTATTTGCTCCTTAGTAGACGACCAGTTGGGCTATCTATTCATTAGTAGGTGGCATGTCATAAAGTTAAGGCACATAATGCCCATGAACGTTATGACTCTCAAAAAACTGTCATAATGTCCATGGACGTTATGGCACTTTCGATAGGTAGCCGGCTTTGGACAACACCAGGATAAAACCTTGATCGGCGTAGCCATCATTGTTCATACCCTAGAGGAGAACATCTTTAACCCCGGCTGAAGGCATTCCCAGTAGACGCACTTTGGTCCGCTTAGCCGCCTATCGAAGTTTCGATAACTCGACAGATGTCTTCAAAGATAACTTACAGACTAAATGGTCCACTATAGCCATGGACGTAGTGACTTTTGTGGACATTGTGACAATTTTGAAAGTGTCTCATTCTCCATGAAGACTATGACCAGTTGGTTTATCTATTCATTCATATATGACCAGTTGGATTCTCCACTCCCTATTCGATAATCAATTGGGTTATCTACTCCTTACTAGAGAACCAGTTGTGTTATCTTTTCATTAGCTATCTTTTTGCCATTGACCGATTCCCGATCCGACGTACCGGAATCATCGGTCCATATTTCTTCAAAAATGATGCCGGTGAGAACGTAACCGTCAATGGCGACCGTTATCGTGCCATGATAACCGACTATTTGATGCCTGAAATTGAAGCTCGAACGAGTCATCGAAAATTGGACTCAACGGATGGACCATCTGAGACGTAGCCGCGGCCAACATTTGATAGACATAATCCTCAAAAAATAAATGCCAAAGAATGTTCTTTCAAATGATAATAAATATTCCCCATTCAATTTGAATTTTCTGAGTTTTTTCTTTAAACCAGTAAGGAAAGGCAGAAAGTCGGGCGGGGCCGACTATATAATACCCTACACCTCCCTTACAATGCGATAAAGGTCATTGCGAAAATAATTTGGAATAATTGGTAAGTAGGCAAGAACATATTATCTAATTCTGAGCCGATAATCGCTAAATTAAGCAATATTCGTTCCTAAATTGAGAAACATCTTTCCGGAAAATATTAATGATCGGAAGTAAAGTACAACTTCTATAGCGCTTTGATACCAAATCAGGAGGAACATATATATGGAGGTTATATATAAATCTGAACCGATTTTCCCTGAATACTCATTCATGTAAAAAGACCTCTTTCTGTAGAATTTCGTACTAATCGGATATAAAATGCAGTCTCTACAGCGCTTACATGTCAAATCGGGGGTGACATATATATGGGGGCTATATCTAAATCTCAACCGATTTCCCTCAAATTTGGCAGTATTAATTCATGTAATAAGAAACCTCTTTCTGCCGAATTTCGTACTGATCGGATTAAAAATACACTTTTTACAGCGCTTACATGTAAAATCGGGGGTAACATATTTATGGGGGCTATATCTAAATCTGAACCGATTTTCTCCGAATTTGGCAGTATTCCTTCATGTAATAAGAAACCTCTTTCTGCCGAATTTTACACTGATCGGTTATAAAATAAATTTTTTACGGTGCTTACATGTGAAATCGGGGGTAACGTATATATGGGGGCTATATCTAAATCTGAACCGATTTCTTCTAAATTTAACAGTGTTCATTCATATAATAAGAGACCTCTTTCTGCTGAATTTCATACTGATCGGATATAAAATAAAGTTTTTACAGCGCTTACATGTCAAATCGGGGCTAACATATATATGGGGGCTATATCCAAAACTGAACCGATTTTAACCAAATTAAATAGGGATCGTCCTTGGGCAAAAAAAAGATATGTGTAAAGTTTCGTCAAGATCGGTCCATAATTGCGACCTGTACTTTGATTACAAGAATACATCTACAGACAGACGGACAGACAGACGGACATAGCTAAATCGACTCAGAAAGTGATTACAAGTCGATCGGTATAATAAACAATGGATCTATCTCTTCTCCTTTTGGGTGTTACAAACAAATGCACAAAGTCATAATACCCTGTACCACAGTGTGGTGTAGGGTATAAAAAGTAGGAAACCTCGAAACGGATCACCCTATATATGACCAGCTGGGTTATGTATTCATTCGTATAAGAACGGTCAGGTTATCAATTCATTCGTATATGAACAGTTGGGTTATCTATTCCTTAGTAGACGGCCATTCTGGTTATCTGCTCCTTAGGAGACGACCAATTGGACTATCTATTCATTAGTATATGCCCTGTTGGGTTATATGGTCCTTAGTAGGCGACCATTCTGGTTATCTACTGCTTGAGAGACGATCAGTAGAGTTATCTACTTCTTAGTAAACGACCAGTTGGGGTATCTACTACTCAGGAGACGAGCAGTTAGGTTATCTATTCATAAACATACAACCAGTTTGGTTATCTGCACCTTAGTTGACAACAATATGGCTTTTGTACACCTTAGCAAACGACCAGTTGTTGGATTATCTGTTAATTAGTATATGTCCAGTTGGGTTATCTGCTCCTTAGTAGGCGTGCATTTTGGTTATCTACTCCTTAGGAGACGACCAGTTGGACTATCTATTCATTGGTATATGACCAATTGGGTTATATGGTCGTTAGTAGGCGACCGTTTTGGTTATCTACTCCTTAGGAGACGACCAGTTGGACAATCTATTCATTAGCATATGAACAGTTGGGTTATCTGCACCTATGTTGACAATAAATTGGCTTATCTACTACTTAGCAAACGACCAGTTGGGTTATCTATTAATTAGTATATGACCAGTTGGTTTATATGGTCTTTAGTAGGTGATCATTTTGCTTATCTATTCATTAGCATACGACCATTTGAGTTATCTGCTCCTTAGTTGACAACAAATTGGCTTATCTACTACTTAGCAAACGACCAGTTGGGTTATCTATTAATTAGTATATGACCAGTTGGGTAATCCGCTCCTTAGTAGGCGACCATTTTGGTTATCTACTTCTTAGGATTCTTTAGTATATGACCAGTTGGGTTATCTAGTTCTTAGTAGGCGACTTATTTACTCCTTAGGATACGACTATATTTTGGTTAGTATGTGACTATTTGGGTTATGACCAGCTGGGTTGTCTACTCTAAGTAGGGTTGTCTCTTATTGTATAGATAAGTAGTTGGGTTATCCACTCCTTGGTAGGAGGCCAGTTGGTTTATATACTCCTCAGCGGAGGGCTAGTTGTCTAATTTACTCCTTTCTTGACGACCTGCTAAGTTATGTACTCTTTATTAGGATGCCAGTTGGGATATATTCTATTTAGAAAACGACGCATTGGATTATCTACTCCTTAGCTGACGAGCAGTTCAATTATGTACTTCTTTTTGACAACCGGTTGGTTTATCTACTCCTTAGTTGATGACCAGTTGGGTTATATATGACTTCCATTTGCGTTATATACTTCTTTTAAGAGGACGAGTTGGACAATTTAGTTCTTAGTGGACGACCAGATGGGTATCCACTCCTTAGTTGACGAATAACACTTCCTATATTTCTCCGTAAAGGATCAGGTGGGTAATTTACTCTCAATGTACTCTGTAGTAGGGGACCATTTGGGTTGTGTACTCATTACAAAAGGACCAGCTGGGGTATGTACGCCTTAGTTGATGGTCAGTGGGTTATCTACACCGTGGTAAATGACCAGTTGGGTTAATTACTTTTTATAGGCGGCTCGTTGGGTTATCTATTCCCCAGTAGAGGACTAATTTGAGTAGTGTCTTGCGCTGTAGATATTCTTTTAGGAAAGAGCTTGGATATGTCACAAGGTGGCAGTTCACCTCCTACAGTGACAAAGTTACAGGTTATTTTCATATAAATCTACCAATCTGTGAGCCGTTCCCTGTTCTCAGTGGAGGAATCATGCGTTTGGTTTTGTAGCGGTTCAATTTCCCGCAAGGAAAATTTTAAAATTTTCTTTTACCTATGAATAATAGCAGGAAATAATAAATTTAATTTTTTTCTATTAAATATTTTTATTTTAAATTTTTTGTTGTATATATGGCTTTTCTTCTCCCCACACTGAAAGAAAAGTGTACTGAAAATCATTGAAATTTTCTTAACTTTTAAGATTTTTTCATTGATTTGGCTCCAAAGACAAAGACTTTTAAAATAAGTACATCTTGTACTACAATTAAAGTCATTAATCATCTTTAAATCGGGACATTAAACATCTTTGAAAGAATGACAGCTTATACTTCGATGAAAGACATCACATTTTTAAATCTATTACAGCTTGTGGTTACGTTAAATACATGAAATGACTTTAGATTAAGAACATTCTGTAATTAAACTAATCACATTCTGTACTTTCCACAAGTGTAAATTAAGTTTCGTAAAATATTTTTTATTGCTTTATTTGTTTAAACGTTCATGGTAATTTTTATTATTTTTTTTTTTATTAAATTATTATTTTTTAAAACATTTGATTTCGGTAAATAGTTTATTCAGTAGCCATTGTGTTTCGTCTAGTTTTCTTCATATTAGAGGGTACATATACGAGTATGAGTATTTATTGTAATGGATAAATAAATGACATTTTGCAAAATATTTTCCTTGAACGAATAGTTCTCTTCGTATGAGCAGCGGTAGAAAATACATTAGTTGACGTGGTTATTTTTGAGTTTAAATACCAGAGGTGAGGAATATTTCTTATTCGTTTGGGAGAAGCTAGGCCTCTTAGATCTGGTTTTTTAAGCTGAACCTTGCTGAATTATTGGTTTAGCAACCACGAAATCGCAATACAAGGAGCTGAGCTGTCAAGTAATTGTATTTGCCATACCATTTTGTAAAAAAGATTGAATTCTAAAATATTATAGACACAAAGATGTTCTTATGCAGGAGAGTATCCTAATTACAAATCTAAAACGATTTATAGATGAAGATGATTTTTAGTCCTCCAATTTGCATAAACACATAATATTAATAGTGATTTTTTTAAACTTTGAGTTGTTACCCTTTTTTGGAACAGGTGCGATATGAAAATTTTTCTTACTCATAAATTAAGACTTGTTCACATCAACATTTTTGTATCGATTCGAAATTATTTAATATGACATATCGTGAGCAAAACATGCAAATATGCTAAGTCCAGTTTCAAAAAGTTTTCAGAAGGAAGAACAATTAACAACTGTTTTTATTTAATATATTTTTCGTTCTGCAAATACGCGAATGATCTTTTATTTGTTCCGCTCAAATATCAATCATTTTTAATTATAATTATTATAATTATCCGTTTTTATACAGAGTTCTCAACGTCGTATGAGCAGCCAATCGATGTTTCCCGACAATATACAAAAAAATTTTTAATTATGTAGAATTTTTTTTAATTATGTAGAATTCAAAATGTCCACTCGCGCAAGCGCACACAAAATTTCTCTACCACCGCTCAACAAGAACTGAATCAAAAATTCCAAACAAACTTCATTGTAACTCTCACTAATGTTCTCAAAAAAACGATCTCTTAATTTAAAAGAAAACTATTCCTTAATTCAAAAATACCAAAAAAATGGACTGAAAATTAAGGGTATATTGTCTTTAAAAACATGACACGAGAATTTCTACAATGTTAAGTAAAAAATCTTACAAACTATTAAAATGTGTACTTGAGTTAAGAGAGTTGCACTAAAATCAATGATTTTTTCTTTAATTTTAAGACGTAACGTTAAAGTCAACATGACATAATGTTATGGACATCTTATAATAGAGGTAAGGAATTTTACTTTAAACGAATAAAAATTCCTTTGAAATCAAATAAATTTTCTTAAATTTAAAGAAATTTGTTCTTCAAACAAAGACAGATTAAATATACGATTTAAGGGCAAAATTGTTTTTAATTTCATGTCAATTTTTTTTTTCAGTGCACATATACCATTCATTAGAAATTTATTACCATAATTAATTACGCTGCATTTCTCTCTCTCTCTCTCTCTAATTTGTTTGCAAAGAAATTATACTTTATCATATTTATTCCAATGTGTTACAGTCGTTTCCGATTTTACAAACATTTCAAATTTGTGTACATAATTCTCGTAGTACCATCTGTTGTTTCAGGACATCGAAATATTATGTTACTTACACAAACACTCGCTAGCTTACTCACTCATTCAAACAATAATATTTTTACCTACACATATATATTTCTCAAAATAATACTTATACTTACAGGAATTGCAACCATACGAACCTAAAATTTACATATGTGTGTACGAGTGGTTCACATTCACATATTTGCAAATATGTATAAATGTGTGTGTGTGTGTGCAGTGCATGAATATTGTTTTTCAAGTAAATTTTCTGTTGAGTTTCTGCTTTTGCTTCTTCCGTAACAAATGTTTGGAAATTCATTGGGAAATATATGGCATTTGGAGCTACGGGTTTCCATAGCATAATGCGGTTAACAAATTATTTCAAAAATTAGTAGAGCATGTAATGCTTATCTGGCCGGAACCGACTATATGAGACCTTATAGCAGAATGGGAACATTCATACATACTCCACTAAATTTGAAATTATTACACTGAAACTCAGAGCGACCGTCATTATATCAGGGCACTACACTGCCAAATTTCAGAAAAAATTTCATATAATGTAGTGCAACGATGTAAAATTTCTTAAATCTGACTGTATAAGTTTTTGGATCAAGAAACCTTTATATGTAAAAATTCATAATGAGCTGATTCAATTTCAATAACGTTTAGATAATAAATCGGGTGTAAATATAAGAGTATATGAGGCTATAGCCTACATCCAAATATGCGTATAAAGCCATGTTCAAATTTCATTACAATCAAAGTAAATACAACCTGCACTTTAATTAGAATAATGCTATATCTACCGATGGAAAAGGTTAAATCGACTCTGGAGTTTACATGTTTTAAGTATACAATGTTGGTACATTGTATGGGAGGTACCAACATTTTAAAATATTAAAAATCTTTGACTCTTTTATTTTTTTGAGGATTTTTTTAACATTTCCAGTGAGGTTTATCTGTACCCTTAAAATGGCTACATGAAGAACTGCCTTCGTTTGTTTCGTACATAGTTTTGGGAAAATGTTGTTTTGTTTGTTAAATATTATTATTATTATTATTTTTTCCTTTTACACATTTTTTTGGTTTGTATTTTTATTGCCATTATGAATAATCATGAGTTCAAAATTTTACACGTATGTTATCATAAATTGTTTTTCCAAAAATGGAAGGAGAATGTGCTGGCTAAAAAGCTATCTAATAGAGAGGGTACAAAGAGGGGATTCGTACCACATTATGTATACTTATAGGACGACAGAAAAAAATCTCAAAATTACCCAAAAATAATTAAATGTTGTCGTATTCAATAATTGCGCCAAAAAAATTAAAACACTTCAAAGGAATGCAAAGAAAATTTGCCGATCTTCAAGAATGATCCATTTGTGTGAAACATTTTTGTTTTTGCATAGTGTTATTATTGTAATGGAATGGTGATAATTTTTATGTTTTTTATACCCTCCACCATGGGATGGGGGGTATATTCATTCTTTACTCCGTGTTAACACCTCTAAATATTGACCTGAGACCCCATAAAGTATATATATTTTTTATCATCGTAAAATTCTAAGATAATCTTAACCGATTTTCTGCAAATTCGGCAATGTTGGTTCATGTATCAAGAAAATCTACCATTCTAAATTTCAAACCGATTGGATATACAATACAGCTTCTACAGGACTAAAGGTCCAAATCGGACGAAAGATATATATGGGAGCTATATCTAAATCTGAACCGATTTCAACCAAATTCAATAGGGATCTTTACAGCTGCGAAATACTCTAAACTGCAAAATTTCAGAACGATCGGAGTGAAATTGCAACCTGTAGTCGACGAACAACTTTACATGGACAGACGGACGGACGGACGGACAGACATGGATAAATCGACTCAGCTAGTGATTCTGAGTCAGGTGTTACAAACATCTGCCGTGGAACAAACTTATAATTCCCTGTACCACAGTGTGGTGTAGGGTATAATTAAAAAAAATTACCATAAACGAATTTATAGTTTTGATTTTATGGAATTATATACCTCTATCTATACAAACAAAGTTTTAAGTCCTTAGAAAAATTTTTATACCCTACACCACACTGTGGTACAGGGTATTATAAGTTTGTTTCACGGCTCAATTTGAAGGGAATCGGTTCAGATTTAGATATAGCTTCCATATATAAGTTTCGTCCGATGTGGCGCATTAGACCTATAGACGCTGTAGTTTACATCCAATTGTTTCTCATTTAGCATTGTAGAGTTTCTTAATCAATAAACCAACATTGCCGAATTTGAAGAAATCGGTTCGGATTTAGCTATAGCCTCCATATATATCTTTTGTCCCATTTGGCCCATTAGCCCTATAGAAACAGTATTTACATCCCATTTTTTTTCAATTCACCATTGTAGAGTTTATTTATCTGTCGGTCAACATTGCTCAATTTAAAGCAAATAGTTTCAGATTAAGATATAGTTCCCATATATTTGTTTCGTACAATTTGATATGTAAGCGCTGTACAAACCATATTTTATATCCGATCAGTACGAAATTCCTCAGAATGAGCTTTCGTATTACATAAACGAACACTGCAAAATTTGGGGAAAACCGGTTTAGATTTAGTTATAGCCCCCATATATATGATACTCCCGATTTGGTTTCAAATCGATATAGAATAGAATCGATATACTTCCGATCATTACAAAATTTGGAAGAAAGAAGTTTCTTAATTTAGAACTGAATACTGCTTAAATTGGGGAATGTCGGTTCATATTTAGATATATCCGCATATATGTACATGTTCCTGCTATTTAGTATTTAAGCTCCATTGAAACTGTATTTTTTCGTCCGATCTTTAAGAAACCTCTGTCTGCTGAATTTTTTACTGATCGGATAAAACAATACAGTTTTTACAGCGTTTACTCTAAAATCTAAATCTGAACCGATTACCATCAAATTTAGTATTGTCTCTAAGTGTATCAAGAGATTTCTCTCTGTCAATTTTTGTACAGATCGGTTAAACAATTTTTCTTATACAGTCCAAATCGGAGGTACATATACATATATGGGAGCTAAATCAACACAATATTAAAATGTTTTGGTCGTTTTTGTCCTCCTAACATTCGGTTAAGATTCGAAACGTTTTTTTTTGGCTATTTCTCATATAGTTTTGATTTTGGGCGACTTTCAAAATGAAAATATAACCAAATATAAAAGCGTAAAACTTTTAGAAAAAGATTAGTTTTCATCAGAAATATTTCTAATTTTTAATAAATTTTTTTTGGATTAAATTTAAGGTACATTGTAGGGGTTGCTATTATATATTATTTGTCCTTATTTATATTTGTTCCTATGTTATTATTCATTCAATTTCAATTTGCTCAATACATTTTAATAATTTTAGAAAACAGACTTTCTTCGTTGTGTTAACTGTCATTTGATATTTGTTTCCAAAAGCTTTTGTAGAAATGTATAAAAGGGCTCACACAACGAAAATTGTTCATTCTGTTTTTTCAGGTTTGTTAGGATAGTTCAATAATATGAACAGGGAAACAAATGGAATACGTGGTGGCTATTCGCTACCGTTTCCTGTTGTTTCCATGTTCCCATTATTTCAAAACAAATACATATAGAACAATATAAGTATTCGTGGTGGCGATGGCCGTCGTTACTTAATTGTTCCTATATGTATATGATATCTTTGAATGTATAAGACTATTTGTTAACAATTGTTCATTCTGTTTTCTCAGTTCATTTATAGTTTCTCAGTTTCATTCAATAAAGAACTTCTGTTTTTGTATAAAATATTGAAACCAACATCTTTCAATTCCGGAAGGCAATCCTTTAGAAAATCTTCAACAATTGGCGCCCATACAATATTTACAAGAAAACCCCGTTATAATTTGACGCCCAACTGCGTGGCCCGAACAACGCCCATAAAGCCGTGAAAAGGAGAATCGAATTGAAAGGACAGAAATATATTGTCGAATTGGTTTCCGACATTAGTGGCCGTGACTATTTGTGAATTGTGGCCCATTACGTCTGGCAAAATCCCAAATTTTTTTTTATCCATATTCTTCAAAAGTACAGAAATCCTGGCTGAATCATCAGATTTTGAAGACAAAGAAGTTATTGTTGAAGGTTTACGCAGAAGCGATCGGATTGCAGGAAAAACAAACATGGTTTCGTTGACCACTGAACAATTTGAAAGACTTCTGAGTGCTGTCAATAGGCCCAGCGAGAAGTGTGGCTCTTTCAGTAGCTGTTCTGCAAGATACAGTGGAGAACGAAGTTCAATCAAGGTGGAAGAATTCATAACCGCAATAACGACGTATCAGAATGTGGAAGGTATTGGTGATGCCAGCGCAGTTAACGGCATGCCGATGCTCCTCCAAGGAGATGCTGCGGATTGGTGGCGAGGTGTTATTAGATTTTGATTTTGGATTATTTTTCAGTATAAAAAAAATATGTACTCGTACAACCAAAAATCATACACGAAATTGTGCAACTTTCCGTACGCAATTTATAAATTATTTTTTTTTGACTGATGTAAAAACAATTAATTTTGTGCGATTTTTCATTCAAAAATTTTTAATAAAATGCTGTGTCTGCTATTATTTGTATAGCCCATCTTAATGTCTCGAATCAATTTCCTTATATGAATTTTCTTGTTCAGCATTTCAGAGGCACATGTGCACATGTGTTGAAAGTTATGAATATGTACATTGAGTGTTTTTTTTTACTTTTTTGGATTCTACAGTTTTTCACACAAACTGAGATTGTATACACGGGTACGAAATAATTCAGTGTTCATGAGATGTTCACTTATATCTTCGTATAGAGCAAATATTTATTTCAATATTTATGTATTCTTAAGGCTATGGTGTTTAACTATTTGATTTCATAACTAAACAAATTATAAAAGATACTTGAAAAGTGGCTAATAATCCAAGAATATTAAAGAAATAATTTCAATAAAAACATTTTTGACACACAACAAATTTGTGCTTAGTGGATGGAAACATTTTTTTAAAATCTGTTTAAACTTGAGTATCTAATATAGCAATGGAATATCTATAAGGTATTACACGCAAAGAAAATGCTTATTCCATGTCAGATATTGTATACAACTAAACTGCGTATTTCCAGCAATTTGAACTTTCTTTAGCTAAAAATTTTATACTGATGTTTCCCTATGTGGGGTTGATCTGTTATTGATGTTATTTTATGGTTTTCTCACTGTGGAGTTGATCTGAAGACCAAAGAGTCTCTTCTAAGTGAAGGAAGGTATTTGCAGTTCCACCAAGAAAAATAAGGAATGTAGTTATCTAATATTTCGTTCCTGTTGAAAGATTTTTTTCTTTGTGTGTACATTTGGAAAAAAATCACATGTGCCTCATGCCATACTAACTAGAAGATTGACGTCGAGATGGCTGAACGATGATGAATCGTTTAGTTGCATTCAACCATACAATTAGTTACAGGGTACATCAAAATAAGCGTCTGGATTTATTTCTCCATAGGTATTGAGTAAGTTGTAAAAAAACATGTATAGGAATACAATTTTTTAAAGAATAGTTTTTGGCAGACTTAAATACCAATTGTTACATTTTAGCCTTTAAAAATTAAATCGGAGTGGACCTTTGTGGACGTGGAAAATGATTGTGAGTCAGTCGGTATAATAAATAATGGGTAAATCTTTTCTCTTTTTGGAATGTTACAAACAAATTCACAATGTTAAAATGCACTGTGCCATAGTGTGTCGGAAGATATGCTGTTATATACAAATTATGTATATTCACTTTTTAATTGTTTAATAACAAAATTGTTTTAAACGTTGTGCAAAAACTTGAAATATCTTGATTTTCGGTAAGACTATTCTGTCTCTATTGATAAAATCGAAAAATATTTTTCTAAACAACAAATCCCGGCAGTATATTTTGTGCCACCCTATTCAATGTGATCGATTATTTAGATTAAAAAATTTTAAGTTAATTTGCATTTAAAATTAGTTTTGTCGTTTTTTGTTGTTGTTTCGTTTTGTATAAATTTAAAATTCAGCTGTATTGTTAAGTTGTTGTTAGGGTGTTCATTGTAATTTACTAAACTACAGAACGAGAATAACTGACCTTTGTTATTTCAAATCAAAAATGAATATATTGTGTAGTGAGTTGTGTTTGCAACACTGTGGGGTATTTTCATGAGACTCCCCATAAATGATTTATATTGGTTCATTGCTAAGTGTATTATTATAAATTATAAGTCGATTGGTGAGTGCTTTGAATTCAATCGCAAGACAAATGCTGAATACAAACGAGATAAAGATATTTGAAAAATATATTGTGAATGAGTTACTAATGGACAGTTGCCCTAGACGTATAAACAAACTGCACTTTTTATCTAATCAGCATTAAAGACATTATTAAGCCATGTTTGGCACTTTTAAGCCATGTTTTGATCTAGCCAACCGATTTGACTTCTGACATCACACCTGTGACAAATATAAGACAGAGTGGTCTGAGTTTTGCATTATTAAGCCATGTTTGACATTATTAAGTCATGTTTTGGTAAAGCCATGTTTTGATATAGCAATGAGTCCCAACCGATTTGACTTCTGACATCACTGATGTGACAAATATAAGACAGAGTCGTCTGAGTTATGGAAATTTGCATTTAATTTTATCATAAATCATTCACACAAATAACTGATGTCCTATGGATATACCTATTTTGAAAATGCTGAACCCAGTGGTAGCCACTGTTTTTCTAGATTAACTCTTGTTTTCGAGATATTCGACAACATAATTTCTTGAGAAATCATAGAGTTTAGTTATCTCGGTTATGATTTCCAAGAGGAAGACTTCGGAGTAGACACTTCAGTCCAAAGAACGAAAAAAAGGAAACTCTTGGAGAATTATTGTTTTCAAAATAGACGTCCACGCTTCTCACTATCTTACCCGCAAAAATTGCCATCGAATCTTTTAATTTGTCAAACGTCATAAAATTCGCCGACATTTTTAGTTGGTGTCTTTCAGAAGAATATATCTCTGACCAAACTTAGGTTTTTGTTACTTGTTATACCCTACACCACACTGTGGTACAGGGTATTATAACTTTGTGCATTTGTTTGTAACATCCAAAAGCAGAAGAAATAGACCTATCGTTTATTATACCGATTGACTTAGAATTACTTTCTGAGTTGATTTAGCAAAGTCCGTCTGTCCGTCTGTCTGCATGTATTCCTGTAATCAAAATACAGGTCGCAATTATGGTCCGATCTCGACGAAACTTTACACATATCTTTTTTCTGGCCCAAGGACGATCCCTTTTGAAATCGGTTCAGATTTAGATATTGTCCCCATATTTATGTTAGCCCCGATTTGACATTTAAGCGTTGTAAAAACTTTATTTTATATCCGATCAGTATGAAATTCGCCAGAAAGAGGTTTCTTATTATATGAATGAACACTATTCAATTTGGAAGAAATCGGTTCATGATTTAGATATAGCCCCCATATATACGTTACTCCTGATTTGACATGTAAGCGCTGTACAAATTTTATTTTATATCCGATCAGTGCGAAATTCGGCAAAAAGAGGTTTCTTATTACATGAAGGAATACTGCTAAATTCGGAGAAAATCGGTTCAGATTAAAATAAAGCCCCCATATATATGTTACCCCCGATTTGACATGTTAGCTCTGTAGAGACTGTATTTTATATCCTATCAGTACGAAATTCGCTATAGAAGTTGTACTTTACTTCCGATCATTAAAATTTTCCAGAAATATGTTTCTCAATTTAGGAACGAATATTGCTTAATTTAACGAATATCGGTTCAGAATTAGATAATATGTTTCTACCCATTTACGAATTTTTCCAAATTATTATCGCAATTACCATTATCATATTGATAGGGAGTTATAGGGTATTAAATAGTCGGCCCCGCCCGACTTTCTGCTTTCCTTACTGGTTTTAAAATACATTTGAGAATTAAACGTATTTGAGAATTGCACACGTACTTAGGGTTATTTTAAAAACGTGGTTTTGAATTATTTTTAATTTTCAGTTCATTGCTGCCAAATCTAAAATTAATCACCCAATTCCAGAAATGACACTTGCAAATACACAAAGCTCAATTTATAATTATACACCGAGTGTATTTAGGTTAAGGAAATATGTAATTATTTCCGGTCAGCTGCATAAGGTACTTAATAATGAAAGTTAATAGTCGGACGAGGTTGACTGTACATCACCAGTATAACCCACAGCGATGAACTTACTAAAAACTTGGATGGATGGACATGCTCAACATTTTTAGAAATATTTTGTAAGCAAAAGAAAATACAAACTATCACTTTCAAAAATGTTTACACATATGGCGGTCCCAAAATTAGGGCCTAATTGAAAAAACCCCAACAAATTTGTGAAAATGTTTCCTTATTTCTCAACATAATCACCCTTTACCTCGATAAACTTTTTCCAGCGATTTTCAATAGCCTCAATACCCTGATTATAAAGGGTCCGCCAAATAACTTTTTTTTTTTGAAAATGCTATAAAAAACTACTGAAAACGCATTGGATGGTCAGTTGGCTTCAACTCCTGAACCAATTGGAGTTTGTATGGCGTCATACCAAGGTCTTTATGCAAAATTTGTCTCAATGATGTCTCCGAAATGTTCAATTGTCTAGAACGACGGTGAATTGATTTTGATGGCGCTTCACGCACACTTTCTGCCACAGCAGCAATATTCTCGGGTGTACGCACTGTTTTTGGCTTTTCACGCTTTGGTTTATCGATGAAGATGCCAGTTTCTTTTACTTTCTTCACAAGATAACGAACATACGGAGCTGACGGTGCTTCTCTTCTTCCAAAATCCGTATGCAATTTTCGCACAATTTCTGCAACATTACCATGATTTTCAAAGTAATGTCGCAATATTCGCAATATACACATATTCGTTCAGCGGAAGGATGAAACTAATTATCTGTCAAATCAGACATGAGCTAAGTGTTACCATTCACGAAATAAGCACTAGTTGAAAAAAAACGTTAGATGGCGGACCCTTTAGTAAGAACTCTCTAGCTCCAGAAAATAGCCATCAACCGCAACCTGCACCTTTTCATTGCCGGAAAATCTTTCTCCGCCGAGCCATTTTTTCATGTTTGGAAATTAAAACTGATCCGAGGGAACTTAATCTGGCGAATAATGTGCGTGCGGAAGCAATGCAAACTTTAATTCATTGATTTTGGGCATCGCAATCGTTGATGTTTGAACTGTTGCATTGTCTTGATTGTGAGCAAACGCGGCACTCATCATTCGCACAGCTTTCTCATCATCAAATTTCCGAAAATATGCGTTGTATAGCACTTTTTAAATGCCTATGACTTCAGCTAGCACCATTTAGTGGACTCTTGTAAACATTTCTGGCGTGGACACTTTAAATGGTCGACCCCAACGGCGTTCGTCTTGTCAGCTCGTACGGCCCCATTTAAACTATGCCACGCAATATTTTATAATTGTAAACGAAGAAGCAGATTCGCCCAAAGTAGAATCAAGCTCAGTTTTAATATTGATTGGACTAAACCTTTCAAATTCACTGAAATCGATTATTTTTGAGTGCTTACATAAAAACTAAACAAGGGGCCGCCTTTAAATTTAAAACATATGGGGAATTCCAAAAAAAACAAGTAAGAAAGTTCAGTCGGTTAAACCAACTTAAGAATCCCTCACCTTCAGTCCCAGAAAATATTCTTAAATTTATTTATTTTTTGTTTTAAATAAATTATTATCAATTTAATTTATATGATACTTAAAGTATGTACTGGTATTAATGTTATAAGCTGTTAATTTTTGGTCAAAATGGTCCATTTGTGTGGGAGGTACCAAAAGAGGCGTGCCAATAACGCCCACTTTTCTCTGGTCTCTAGGTACTATAAAAATATTACACTGTACAAAATTGCAAGTATAGTATTAACATTTGGTGCAAAATGGTCCATTTGTGGGGGAGGTACCAAAAGGGGAGTGACAACTTCGTCCATTTTTTTGAGGTGTTAGCGACTTATAATTTTCAATGGATTCGAGTAAGTAGTATAGAAGTAATTAAAGAATCAATATTTCACTAAATGTTCGTCCATTTTTTTGAGGTGTTAGCGACTTATAATTTTCAACGGATTCGAGTAAGTAGTATAGAAGTAATTAAAGAATCAATATTTCACTAAATGTTAACCCTTTGTGAGGGAGCTACTAGAAGGAGTGGACCAATATGACCCATCTTCGAACTTAGCCGGATATAGAGCAAAATATTACCGCACACCAAATTTGAAGTCCATCGGTTAATTCTTTCGAGAGTTATCGTGCGCACCAGCCAGCTGACAGACATACAGACAGACGGACGGAAGGATATTGCTCAAATGACTTGAAATGACCCAAATAGAATTTCCGCCAAACATACGTGGGGTCTTAGGCCACTCCTGAGATGTGTTACACTTTAGGCTCGTAGCAAATGATATATATCCTCCTCTCTAAGGTGAGGGGATAAATATTACCGTATACCTAATTTGAGGTCAATCGGTTAATCCTTTCGAGAGTTATCGTCCAGCCAGCAGACAGGAAGACAGACGGAGGGACGGACATTTCTCATTCGACTTAAAATGACCCAAAACGAATATCCGCCGAACATACTTAGGGTCTTAGAATACTCCTTCGATGTGTTACACTTTTAGTCCGTAGTAAATGATATATACCCTCGTATCACTAAAGTGAGGGTATAATAAAACCAGTAAGGAAAGGCTAAAGTCGGGCGGGGCCGACTATATAATACCCTACACCACTCTCGTAATATTGAATAACTCTGATATATAAATTTTGTAATTCATGTATAAATTGTTTACATAAATTTACTTTTGGGACATTTTATACTTAAATAATACCCTGTGCCACAGTGTGGTGTAGGGTATAAAAACGATTGGATCTATAGAGCCAAATCAGATGAAACATATATATGGGAGCTATAGCTAAATCTTTACCGATTTTCTTCCAATTCGGCAATGTTGGTTCATGGATCAAGAAACTCTACCATTCTAAATTTCAAAACGATTGAACGATAAAGGGCGAAATCGGACGAAACATATATATGGGAGCTATAGCTAAATCTTAACCGATTTTCTTCAATTTCGGTAGTGTTGGTTCATGGATCAAGAAACTCTACCATTCTAAATTTCAAAATGATTGGATGTAAAATGCAGCTTCTTCAGGACTAAAGAGCAAAATCGGACGAAACATATATATGGGAGCTATAGCTAAATCTTAACTGATTTTCTTCAAATTCTACAATGTTGGTTCATGGATCAAGAAACTTTACCATTCGAAATTTCAAAACGATTGGATGTAAAATACAGCTTTTATAGGACTAAAGGGCCAAATCGGACGAAACATATATATGGGAGCTTTAGCTAAATCTTAACCGATTTTCTTCAAATTCGGCAATGTTGGTTCATAGATCAAGAAACTCTACCATTCTAAATTTCAAAATTGGATGTAAAATACAGCTTCTTCAGAACTAAAGAGCAAAATCGGACAAAACATATATATGGGAGCTATAGCTAAATCTTAACCGATTTTCTTCAAATTCAGCAATGTTGGTTCATGGATCAAGAAACTCTACCATTCTACGTTTCAAAACGATTGGGTGTAAAATACAGCTTCTATAGGACTAAAGAGCCAAATCGGAAGAAACATATATATGGGAGCTATAGCTAAATCTTAACCGATTTTCTTCAAATTCGGCAATGTTGGTTCATGGATCAAGAAACTTTTCCATTCTAGATTTCAAAACGATTGGATGTAAAATACAGCTTCTATAGGACTAAAGGCCCAAATCGGACGAAAGATATATATGGGATGTATATCTAAATCTGAACCGATTTCAACCAAATTCAATAGCGATCTTAACAGCTGCGAATTACTCTAAGCTGCAAAATTTCAGAACGATCGGAGTGAAATTGCGACCTGTAGTCGACGAACAACTTTACATGGACAGACGGACGGACGGACGGACATGCTTAAATCGACTCAGCTAGTGATTCTGAGTCGATTGGTATACTTTAAGGTGGGTCTATCTGTGTTATTTTCAGGTGTTACAAACATCTGCCGTGAAACAAACTTATAATACCCTGTACCACAGTGTGGTGTAGGGTATAAACATGCACACAAGAACAAAATGGTTTTCTTGCATAGTTTAATTAATGTAACTAATTCCAATATTTATATATGCTACAAAACTGTGCCCCAAAATACGCTTATAATACACTATTTATTGTAAAAAATATTTGGTCCGATACTGTATATTGCTTTGTAAGATACAAGTTGAAACTGTGTATCGCTAAAATGTTCAATAACGGATAAGTCCAAATCTTAATCGATGTTGACCAATTTCAATATGCTTTGTCACTAACGCAAGAAATAGCTTTTTTTTGTAAATTTCACCTACTGCTGAGTCAGACAACTCAAAATTGCCAGACGGACAGGTAGACGGGCTAATGGATGGACGGACAGACTCAGTTAGTGATTATACTTTGTATTACAGTATTTGTATGTGTTACGAAGACCTGCCAAAATCAAAATTATAATACGCCGCCTATATTTACAAATGTTTTGTCCGACACTGTATATTAAGATATATTAATTATTGACATCTCTGACAAATGAATAGATACGCAGTTTGACTGATATTTGTTAACGGAGATAACATGCAATTTGCTACATTTATTGCAAATAATATAATTTTTATTCTACTTATTCTACTTTTTTACTGACGACACCGATTTTATCAGAATGTTTTTGTTCTAAAGTTGACTGTTAAATGTTTAGATAAAACCTGTTTAAGCTAAAACTAAAATGTTGTTGACTCTTGTGGTAAACTATGAATTCCCCTAATAAAACTTTAGCAAACACATGTTTCACCCCATTGCCTCGCAAGCAATTGGCGCTTAAAGCAGTAACAACAATAAAACCGCATAATGGGTAATGCAAAAACCGGCTATAATTTCGTGATCTCGTGGAGAAGTACAACCCAAAGCGATAAACGACCACACAAATCTTGGACATCTTAAATGAGCTATCAATGAAACAGAACACAACAGAACTGATCAGTATTGTAATCGTACAGAACAACAAAAAGTTGCCTGACAAGAATTTCCATATAAAGCTTCGTTTGCACTACTCTAAAGTGTTTCTGGTTGTAAAACAGAAATATTTATTCTGCTTGTAACTGGGAGAGTGCATAAATATAAGTGAATGTTTTTAATAAAATTGAAATTATAAACAAATCCAACTTAGCACTGTCAACAACAAGAAAATCCGCGCCAAACATTATTACAGCGCGGATTAAAGCAAAACGATGCAGTTCTCCAATGGCCAAACAACACGGCCTTCCTCAGCTTTAAGCCAAGACGAGGGAGTGGTTCCACAGCAACACCACCACCACCACCAAGGAGAAGGCAGTGGCGAGGGAAGTGACGAACTTGACCATGACACAGGTGCTCGCAATGCTTTGGCTCTCGATCAAAAAATGGAGTCGGGTTCCCCGCCCAATATTTGGGAATACAATGAGATTTTAAATATTTTAGGTATGATTTTTTGTTGTGAAAACAACTGATTTTATCAAATTAATTTTAATTTTATTATCCATTGTTTCCTCAAGGTTTTGGCAAGGTCCAATGGATACTATTGTTAAACAGTGGCTTATTAACTCTTACATCAATGGCTGCCCAGTTGGCTGTGGGCATCATTGGAATTTCATCGCAGTGTGAATTTGATATGTCACAAAGTGAGAAGGGGGTTATGATGGCGGCTTGTGTTACAGGTGAGGGAAAGATGTTTTACAACAAAAGGAATATAAATATATACTCTATATTTGGTTTGGAGTAGAGTGGAATGTCACAAAAAAATAATAGAATACAAGTGAAACCTGTTGATTTGCATATACAAGGTGTCTCAAAAGAAATTTTATATTTGGTAGATTAATTTAAAAAAGTAAGCAATCCACCGAAAAAAGATTATTAAATATAAACCATGAATCAGGTATTTTATAAAACAATTCGTGGCCTCGACGCATTATTCTTGACAGATTTTTGAGACATCCTGTTTCTCTGAACCAAAAAAAAGTATTACAAAATTAACCAATATTACGAAAAGAGCTTATGTTGAAAAACATAGTTCGATGTTTATCTGAGATGTATAGATCAGTTCTGTACATAATTACAAAAAAATATAGAAAGGCTAATTCTGGCGAAGCCGACTGTACCATGTAAAGGCGGAATAAAGAAAATTATTCTTATGCCGATTTCTTTTCTGCAAAAAAGTGTAACTTTTTCGTTGCCCTTTTCAAAAAACTGGACTTTTATACCACATTTTGGAATTTTGAAATGGTAGCTAAGTTTAATTTAAGGGAGTACATCAGTTGCACCTAAAAAGGGCAAATATTTTTCAGAATTTCACGTCGACGGGGCAACATTTTTTTCAGAATCGAAATCACCATTAGATTTTATCAAGGTTGGTTTTCTATCAGAATTTTGATATATATGAATTTGAATATCTATTCTAATTTTAAATATTTACACTGAAGAGTGCAGCTTCAGTAGTCAGGCGGGGTCGACTGTATAATACACCTGCGGGAAATACAGTACCTATTTACTTGTATATATCGATCCTAACGTGGCACAATGGGGAAAAAGGGGGAAACTACGCGCGCATAATATTATTTTTTATATCACGACTATACCGTTACAGATCGAGTCCTACGGTTTGGATCATCTTCAATTTTTTTACTGTTACTTCGCATCGCACAGGCGGAGAACAAAAGCGACTTTATAGAAATTAATGCGAAAACCACAACATCAAAATAAGTTTCGGAAAAAGTTTCTGTCACAGAAAAAGGCTTATTTAAGCCATAAACATCACATTTTTTAAGAAATTTAGCTGAAACTTGCAGTTTATATTCTATTTTGAAAAGAATTCATCTTAACAAAATGTATAAAAATACAATTTTATCTTGTTGTAGTACCCGTGTAGATGTAGCTCTCAAAAAATATTTTGAACCATAAATACCAAATTTTTCAGGTGAAGGCTTTGGCTAAAGAATCTGCGTCCTAAAATTGCAGCTTTCGTTTTTTAAATAATTTACTTAAACAAAAAGGATCGTTTCATGGTTTGCTCCATACCCAAAGATTTTTCCAGTAATCAAAATTGAATGCAATCCATTGGGGAGGGTATATAAGATTCGGCAAGGCCGAACTTAACGCTTTACTCGTTTCATAGACTTATACTCTCACCCTACAGTGTAACTTTATTTTTATTACGCTTTGATTCTGCGGTGAGTGTGCATTTAGGGCGGCATAAATTCCTTATTTGTTTTTCTTGCCAGTATGCATACATTTACGGCGTATTTAAAAAATTATGCTTTGTGTATACGTTTATCTCACTTATTTATGAATTTTATGGGATTGTTTTAATTATCCCCTCACCTTGGAGAGGAGGGTATATATCATTTGCTACGAGCCAAAAGTGTAACACATCGAATGAGTGATCTATGACCCTAAGTATGTTCGGCGGATATCCGTTTTGGGTCATTTTAAGTCGAATTAGCAATGTACGTCCGTCTGTCTGTCTGTCTGTCTGTCAGCTGGCTGGTGCGGACGATAACTCTCGAAAAGAGTAACCGATTGCCTTCAAATGTATGTGGTAATATTTTCTTCTATCTCCGGCTAAGTTCGAAGATGGACCATATTGGTCCACTCCTTCTAGTACCTCCCCCACAAAGGGTTAATATTTAGTGAAATATTCATTATTTAATAACTTCTATACTACTTATGTGAATCCTCTGAAATTCTACACATAGTATTAGTTTATAAGCCACTACTACCTCGAGAAAAATGGGCGTCATTGGCACGCCCCTTTTGTTACCTCCCACACAAAAATATAATTTTGAACCAAAAGTTAATAGCTTATAACTTTAATACTAGTGCGTACAAAGACTTGAAATTGTGTGCAGTGTAATGGTTTAATAGTACCTACAATACAGTGAAAACTGGGCATTATTGCCACGATCCTTTTAGTACCTCCCACACAAATGGACCATTTTGCACCAAAAGTTACCAGCTTATAACTTTAATACCAGTGCGTATAAATACTTGAAATTTTGTACAGTGTGATGATTTTATAGTACCTAGTACCCCTTTTGGTACCTTCCACACAAATGGACCTTTTTGTACCAAAAGTGAATAGCTTTTAACATTAATACCAGTGCATACAAATACTTGAAAAAGTGGCCGTAATTGGAACGCCCCTTTTGGTACCTCCCACACAAATGAACCATTTTACACCAAAAGCTAACAGCTTATAGCATTAATGCCAGTACATATAAATACTTAATATTTTATACAGTGTAATGCTTTTATAGCACCTAGAGTCCAGAGAAAACTGACCGTTATTGGGACGCCCCTTTTGGTACCTCCCACGAAAATGGACCATTTTGCACCAAAAGAAAACGGCTTTTAATTTTTATAAGTAATACATACTTGAAAATTATTAAATGCAATTTAAATTGATAATACTTTAATTAAAACAAAAAAAATAAATTTACTAATATTTTTATGGAACTCAAGGTGAGGGGATTCATAAGTCGGTTTACCCGACTGAACTTTCTTAAAAATCTCAATATAGAATATTTGGATTGGATTAAACATGATCAATACTCAATTTAAATATCATCAATACTTGAGTTAAGTCTGATCAATTCTTGATATAAGTCTGATCAATGAATAAACATGATCACTACTCGATTTAACAATGATCAGAACTTTATTAAAGTCTGATCAACACTTGATTTCTTGTGGTTTCACTCATTTTATTTTGGTGTCAAAATAATTCTGATTTGATACCATTTGTGCATCTATATTGCTGTAGAATCGTTGAGATTTGATGTTTTTGTTTTTGTGGCGTTACGAAGTCAAATATAGGGGGACCTTTGTATGGGGGCTATATCAAAACATGAACCTATGACTACCGTTATTAGTGTGAAAGATTCCGGGTATAACTAAACCCCAGGTACCAATTTTCACTCCGATCAGTTGATATTTGTGGTCTCTATGACGTTAAGACCTCAAATCGGATAAATGCTATATATGCACCGATATTGCCTATTTTTAATCCCAAGTTACCTAAAACTATAAGAAGTATCTAATTACAGTCGTCTAGCTCAATTATTATAGACTGTAGCGTGATTAAAACAGACGGTCGGACGGACGGACAGACAGACAATGCTAAATCTTAGAAGTCTTAGAATTTTACGACGATTAAGAATATACATACTTTATGTGGTCTCAGATATATATTAAGAGGTGTTACAAAGGTGGTGTCCATCCTATTTTGGATGATTGGTAGTTTGGATTATTTATTTAACAAAAAACGGTATTTCCACTATGAAAGATATCTTTAGTGGAAAAGGTTAAAAATGCCATTTATAGAAAAAATAGGACAAATATAGACATCATTATATGGTCCAAGTCTGGTCATATTTTACTAATAAATGACAATTTCTACAAGCATTTTAGTTGAATTTTTAAACAAAAAAAGCAAGCTTTGCTTTTCCATAACACGAAATCGGTTGGAGATATTTTTATAAAATTTAAAGGTATTTTCATTAAATATTCTCCCCAATAAAATGTAATTCCAAAAGAAACTGATTTTCGAATGCTATTTTCATATTCCTATGCGCGCGTATTACCATACACCTCCCTAACAATGCAATAAGGGTCATTGTGATAATAATTTGGAATAATTGGTAAATGGGTAGGAAAATATTATCTAATTCTAAACAATATTCGTATCTAAATAGAGAAACATCTTTCTGGAAAATTTTAATGATCGGAAGTAAAGTACAACTTCTATAGTGCTTTGATGCCAAATCAGGAGGAACATATATATGGATGTTATATATAAATCTGAACCGATTTTCCGTGAATACTCATTCATGTAAAAACACCTCTGCTGTAATTTTGTGCATATGTATCTGGTGGTAGTCTACGTGATTGGTCCAAAAATGGGCGGAATCGGACCAAAGGGCGTGGGCGTGCATATAAGCCAAATTTTGAAATTAAGATATCTTGCACAATTTTTTATCGAGAGTGCTGTAATTTTGTGCATATGAATCTGGTGGTAGTCTACGTGATTGGTTCAAAAATGAGCGGAAGCGGACCAATGGGCGTGGCACCGCCCATATAAGCCAATTTTGAAATTGATATATCTTGCACAAATTTGTAGTGAGAGTGCTGTAATTTTGTGCCTATGAATCTGGTGGTAGTCTACGTAATTGGTCCAAAAATGGGCGGAAGCGGACCAATGGGCGTGGCACCGCCCATATAAGTCAAATTTTGAAATTTAGACATTTTTCACAATATGTAAGAGAGAGTGCTGTAATTTTGTACATATATATCTGGTTGTAGTCTACGTGATTGTTCCAAAAATAGCCGGGATCGGACCAAAGGGCGTGGCCCCGCCCATATAAGCCAAATTTTGAAATTAAGATATCTTGCACAATTTCTTATCGAGAGTGCTGTAATTTTGTGCACATGTATCTGGTGGTAGTCTACGTGATTGGTCCAAAACTGGGAGGAATCGGATCAATGGGCGTGAAATTGAAGATGTTTTTGGTGGAAGTCTTCGTGATTGGTTCAAAAATGGACGGAATCGGAAATGTAAATCTGGGGAACGAAGTGGACCGGGTCCAGCTATATATATATATACATGGATGTGTGTATGTTACGCATGGACTCCAAAACGTCTGGATCGGTTTTGATGACATTTTCAGGGAATGTTCAGATAAGGCCTAGAGGTTGACATAGGCTTTATAAGTCCTTGATTGAGGGGGCGTGGGTCCGCCCATATAAGCCAATGTTTTTAGTGATTCCTACTGTCCGTACCTACGAATAGATTAAGGAGATTCCTACTGTCGCTATCCATGTTTTGATAAATGGACGGCATGGCATCTGAAGTCTGGGGCAACGAAGTGGACGGGGTCCAGCTAGTTTAACAATATATAAGAACTACATCGACTGATTTACCCATTATTCCGACGACATCTTAAATTGTATAACAGTGAAAATCTTCATTAATCATATCGAAAACATTTATAAAAGTACCATCTTAAACTGTTTATTAAACTGTTTGCAGCTGCAAACGGTGTGTGCTTGACCTAATTGGAACAATTACGTTTATATTGTAAATATTTGTTGTAAGACAAAAATGTACAAGTTTTCAAACGTGTTTAAATATGGGAAAATATTATTTTCATGTTTCCTGACAGTATTTGTTTCAAGACAAAAATACACCAGTTTTCGAACTGGTTTAAATATTGAATATTATTATTCAGGTGTGATAATCGTTCTCTCTCCGAAAGGGGAATTTTGTGATTAATGCGCTTTAATTGTCTTAATATGTAGCTTTAAGCTATTCAAACACTTCAAAAATAAATCGGACGTGTTCTGGCATTTTAAAAGTTATTATAAACGTCTGCGCAAAGTCGGTACATACTTATATTAATTTAACAACTTTTAAAGTGTGATTTTTCTCACAATGAATTTTGTTGTTGGCATTGCTTAAGAACGCATGTCTTATTAATTGCCCTTTATAATTAATTCAAAGAACGATAAATTCCGAGAATAACTGGTTTTAAATTGGTAAATAATTTAACATTGTAAAGAAATCGATGCGGGAATTATGATGATTGTGTTTATGAGGAATGTGAAAGAAAAGCGATTATATCGCTTATAAGCGATCATTAGTAGAGCTATAGTTTTGCTGATTTCAAGCACGAATGACTTTCAGTGACCACACCAAAATATTAATCAGATAATTAAAAACTTAACTGAATTATTTTGGAGAAACTTATTGCATGTCTCTCAAAACTGATTTTTTGTTTTTATACCCTACACCACACTGTGGTACAGGGTATTATAACTTTGTGCATTTGTTTGTAACACCCAAAAGGAGAAGAAATAGACCCATCGTTTATTATACCGATCGACTTAGAATCACTTTCTGAGTTGATTTAGCTATGTCCGTCTGTCTGTCTGTCCGTCTGTCTGTGCATGTATTCTTGTATTCAAAGTACAGGTCGCAATTATGGTCCGATCTCGACGAAACTTTACACATATTTTTTTTTTGGCCCAAGGACGATCCCTATTGAATTTGGTTAAAATCGGTTCAGATTTAGATATAGCCCCCATATATATGTTAGCCCCGATTTGACATGTAAGCGCTGTAAAAACTTTATTTTATATCCGATCAGTATGAAATTCGGCAGAAAGCGGTTTGTTATTATATGAATGAACACTGTTAAATTTGGAAGAAATCGGTTCAGATTTAGATATAGCCTACATATATACGTTACCCCCGATTTGACATGTAAGCACTGTAAAAATTTTATTTTATATCCGATCAGTGCGAAATTCGGCAAAGAGAGGTTTCTTATTACATGAAGGAATACTGCTAAATTCGGAGAAAATCGGTTCAGATTTAGATATAGCCCTCATATATACGTTACCCCCGATTTGACATGTAAGGGCTGTAAAAACTGTATTTTATATCCGACCAGTGCAAAATTCGGCAGAAAGAGGTTTCTTATTACTCGAAGGAATACTGCCAAATTTGGAGAAAATCGGTTCGGATTTAGATATAGCCTACATATATATGTTAGCCCCGATTTGACATGTAAGCGCTGTAAAAACTTTATTTTATATCCGATCAGTATGAAATTAGAATCACTTTCTGAGTTGATTTAGCTATGTCCGTCTGTCTGTCTGTCCGTCTGTCTGTGCATGTATTCTTGTATTCAAAGTACAGGTCGCAATTATGGTCCGATCTCGACGAAACTTTACACATATTTTTTTTTTGGCCCAAGGACGATCCCTATTGAATTTGGTTAAAATCGGTTCAGATTTAGATATAGCCCCCATATATATGTTAGCCCCGATTTGACATGTAAGCGCTGTAAAAACTTTATTTTATATCCGATCAGTATGAAATTCGGCAGAAAGCGGTTTGTTATTATATGAATGAACACTGTTAAATTTTGAAGAAATCGGTTCAGATTTAGATATAGCCTACATATATACGTTACCCCCGATTTGACATGTAAGCACTGTAAAAATTTTATTTTATATCCGATCAGTGCGAAATTCGGCAAAGAGAGGTTTCTTATTACATGAAGGAATACTGCTAAATTCGGAGAAAATCGGTTCAGATTTAGATATAGCCCTCATATATACGTTACCCCCGATTTGACATGTAAGGGCTGTAAAAACTGTATTTTATATCCGACCAGTGCAAAATTCGGCAGAAAGAGGTTTCTTATTACTCGAAGGAATACTGCCAAATTTGGAGAAAATCGGTTGGGATTTAGATATAGCCTACATATATATATGTTAGCCCCGATTTGACATGTAAGCGCTGTAAAAACTTTATTTTATATCCGATCAGTATGAAATTCAGCAGAAAGAGGTCTCATATTATATGCATGAACACTTTTAACTTTGGAAGAAATCGGTTCAGATTTTGATATATCCCCCATATATATGTTACCCCCGATTTGACATGTAAGCGCTGTAAAAATTTTATTTTATATCCGATCAGTGCGAAATTCGGCAGAAAGAGGTTTCTTAGTACTCGAAGGAATACCGCCAAATTCGGACAAAATCGGTTCAGATTTAGATATAGCCCCCATATATATGTTACCACCGATTTGACATGTAAGCGCTGTAGAGACTGTATTTTATATCCGATCAGTACGAAATTCTACAGAAAGAGGTCTTTTTGCATGAATGAGTATTCAGGGAAAATCGGTTCAGATTTATATATAACCTCCATATATATGTTCCTCCTGATTTGGTATCAACGCGCTATAGAAGTTGTACTTTACTTCCGATCATTAATATTTTCCGGAAAGATGTTTCTCAATTTGGAACGAATATTGCTTAATTTAGCGACTATCGGCTCAGAATTAGATAATATGTTCCTGCCTACTTACCAATTATTCCAAATTATTATCGCAGTGACCTTTATCGCATTGTTAGGGAGGTGTAGGGTATTATATAGTCGGCCCCGCCCGACTTTCTGCTTTGCTTACTGGTTTAATATTAATTAAGTACATAAACTTAAGATGTTAACCTTCTAGTTTTTATTAATGACAATCATGCATTTAAATGAGAGAACTACAATCGTCATTTATTGAAAGAATGAGTTAACACATTGTAGCTACAAGAATTCATCACTTTGCTTTTCAAGTCTTTATATGTCAATTACAATATTCAACACAATTTGTTACGAAGGGCTGTGCATAATATGGTGTCCCAAACACGTACAAGATAAAAAATGTTATAAACATATTTTTTTTTTAAATTTTCTTAAAAATTTCCATTTCCTTGGAAGGTGCTTTTATTATATTTTGAAGTGTGTGCTCGATAAAGCATGTATAAACTTTAAATTAAACAAAATAATGAGGACTATAAATGCTAGTACACCTCAACGTGAAAAAGAAGTTTAGTAACTGTCGTTAAAATCATTAGAAAAATGTTGATTTTTTTTATTAAAAAAAGTTTCCCTGGCACGAAAAAAACATAAAAAAGAAATTCACAAAAAATTGCTTTTCCAATCTTTGAAAGCTGGTATCTTAAAGAAGACAACAAAGCCTATTTAAAGAAAATCTATGAATAAGGGTATAAGTTATGACCCATATTGTAAAAATAAAGAAATTAAACAAAATATATTTTTTAAAGATTTTTTAAAAAATATCAAATTTTTTCTAATTGTTTTATCAACAGTTACTAAACTTCCGTTTCTACGTAAAAGTGATGTTTTCAGCTTTTCTAGCACTTATAGTTTCCATTAGTTTATATGATATCACGGTTTGATCGATGTTATACTATAATATGCAGGGATGGTCCGTCGTAAACTGTGACGTATATGACATACATTTGAGACGTATTCGACATACGTATACAACGTCGTAAACCTAATGTCGGAAACTTAACTTTGTCACTAACAGTAAATAATTAGCAAATCAATAGAAAAGAAAAAATATTTATTTTGAACTTTCAAGTTTATTTATTGGTTCAAATGAATTATTATTTGTTTATGAATTAGGTTTATTCTTCACTCGAATGTCTTCAATGCCTTCAAAGTTGTCTTTTTTCGCGTATTTTAAGTGAAAAGTAAACTTCCAGCAACTTTTTAGATCGTTCCGATTCTAATAGATTTCGAAAATCAGAATGCACATGAGACCAATTGGAGAAAATGCCTTCTAATTATGCAGTTGACGCTGGGATCATCAGTAATTTTAGAGCAAATGATGCCAATGCGTTATGTCGACTTTTTGCCATATTCCAGAATAAGTCAGGCCTTCTATTTTTTGAAGCAAGCACAGGAATGGGTGGGGTGTCAAAGTTTGTTGGAGAGCGGCAGACAAACTACAAACTTTGATACTTGCTTTGAAAAAATTGTCTCGTGTGAATCAGAACATAATACATATTTTGGAAAAAAAAAACTGAAACTGAACGATTTATTGTTCGTCAAGAATATAAATTAAATGGTCTACAAAAGATGTGAAGAAAAGTGAATTTTTATGATCTGAAAAGATGTGCGTGCCATTGTTGAAAAGTAGATTTATCGCCGAAAGTAGTTGATTTTCCGATTTGAACTTATTAATTAAGGGTTGTACACTATATCATACCATTGCGTAAATATTGGTATCCGATCAAAAACATATATTTTCTCAAAAAAAAATTAAATGAAGTTGTATCTCGGATTTCGATTAGTTTTTATATGGTGTCTACCAGATTTTTACGTGAAGGGCTGAAGTCTGCAGCGTCCTTAGAATTGATATTACAGTTTACGACATTTCATACATTTCAGACGGGTTTATGACGTATGTGACGTTTACACCTTTCTGACAGTCGTAAACCTACAAAATCATGTCGCGGACCATCCCTGATAATATGGTTGAAATACTAAAGGTAACATCCACGAAAATTGGAATTTTGGAAATAATAATTTTGTTTTGGTTTCATAGAATAGTATGCAAATATCTAGAAAAAAAGTTATTAGGTCTCGGACACAAAAATATTTTTTTGTTGCGTAGTGTAATCGCTCTCTTCCTCTCTCTTTCTTAAAGATAGTTAATCTTGTGTTTAATGCGGTTTAATTGACGTAACAACTTTGAAGAACCACAAACACCTTAAATATAAATCGGACGTGTTATGATATTTTAAAAGCTATTATAAACATCTGCACAAATACGGTATGTATTAATTTAACAACATGTATTTATTTGATGGCGTAAATTCTGAGAATAACTTGTTTTCAATAGATAGAAAATGTAACATTGTACGAGTTAAGAAATCGATGCGGAAATTATTATGACTGTTTAAAGGGAAATGTCGAATAAATCTTTTAATAAGAAAAAAACGGTCATATCGTTTATAAGAGACAATTTGTATAATTATTTATTTATTTTATTTTTATTTATTAATTACAATTACAATTATAGTAAACTTAATGTAAAAGGCACTTGCATCTAAGGCTATCGGTCTACTGTAGAATTATAATCTCACTCATTTCGAGCAAGATCATTATATTTCGATTTTTTTTGTGCAAATTTCCGACTTTTTCAAAAATCTGTATTGTACATAATTCGAAAGTTATTGTCCTTTTTGTACAGAACATTTAAATGGTTCCTAAGTTAAATTTCCGATTTTGAGATGAAACATTCTTGCACGAAACGATGCGGACAACAATCGTCATTTATTAAACGATTGACTTAATAAACATTATATAAAAAAAATCTTTAACTAGATCAAACCGACAAGCTCAGTAATCTATTATATTATAAACAAGTTATTGGAAATGATTAATGAAGCACAAGTGGCAATTATTTAAATATATAATTTAAAAGAATTCGTTACAAATCAAATTGAAAGCGTGAATAGATATTTTATATTTTAGCAAAATTTTTTAGCTGAATCAGATTCCTGAGTAATAACAATGATAAAAGAGTTGTATTGCAGTAATGTTTCTTTAATAGCAGAACAAAAAACAAGTAAAATCGTTAAGTTCGGCCATACTGAATCGTATATACCCTCCACCACGGATTGCAATCAATTTTATTACTGGAAAAATCTTTGGATATGGAGCAAATCATGTTTTTGTTTAAGTAAATTATTAAAAAAAGGAACGCTACAATTTTTAGCCAAATTTTAGGCCGCAAATTCTTTAGCCAAACTCTTCACCTGAAAAATGTAGAATTTATGGTTTAAAATAGCTTTTTTGAAAGCTACATGTACACGTGGAATTTGATTGAGATAAATTCTTGCCAAAAGAGAATAGGGACTGCAAAGTTTCTGTAAAATTTCTTAGAAAATGTGGTGTTTATGGCTTAAATAAGCCTTTTTGGGAGCGCCATCTATAGGCGGACTATAACAAAATATGAACTGATTTAACAAATTTTTACAGCGATGAATTCTTGTCTTAATTAAATACAAACTGTAAAGATTCAGTTTAAATGGTTAAAAATATGGTATTTATGGCTTAAATATGTATATTTTGGAGCGACCTCTATAGAGTGACTATAAAACAATATGAACCGATTTGTAAAGTTTTTGCTGAGATGAATTCATGCCAAAATAAAATACAAACTGCAAAGTTTCTGCTAAATTGCTTTAAAAATGTGGTATCTATGACTCAAAACCCGAATTTTGGAGCGACCTCTATAGGGGTGTTATATCAAAACATTGACCGATATGGCCCATTTGCAATACCAAACAACCTGCAACTATAAGAAATATTTCAACCAAATTTGATCAACCTAGCTCTATTATTACGGACTGTATCGTGATTACAAGAGACGGACGGATGGACAGACAAACGGACATGGCTAATGGATGGGGGGTATATTCATTTTGTCACTCCGTTGGAAACACCTCTAGATATTGCTCTGAGACCACATAAAGTATACTCGTATATTCTTAATCATCGTAAAATTCTAAGACGATTTAGCCATGTCCGTCCGTCCGCCCGTCTGTTGTAATCACGCTACAGTCTACAATAATTGAGCTGGATAACTAAAATTTGGTATAGATAGTTCTTATAGCTACAGGTAACTTGGGATTGAAAATGGGTAATCTCGGTCCATTTTTTGATATAGCATCTGCCGAATTTGAATTCTATCCTCATAGAGACTACAAATGTACTGAATGACTGAAAATTGGTAACTGGGGTTTATTTAAACCCGAAATTCACAGAACAACGGTAGTCATAGGTCCATGTTTTGATATAGGCACCCTTTAAATTTGACTTCGTAACTTCGCCACAAAAAACTTAAATTTTAATGAATTGGGCTGAAATTCCTATAATCAGTTTATGTGTACCCGAAACCATTCACATGCGATCCATGGCTTATATATCTTCATTTGTTATATATCATTATTTTTGTTGGTGAATTTTCGGGTGTAAGGGGATGCGCTGGGGTATTGGTTATTTTGGGAGAAATAATTCCTGAAGTGTTTCCTTTATTTTATTCTTTGTTTGCCCAGCAAAATTTGTGGATAAATACGATACACGAATAGACATATAGTGATTTTTAAAAGGAACCCATCGATTTCTACGACTTTTGATATATCATTGTTTTTGAAGGGGGATTTTCATTCCATTTTGCGGTCAGAAATTAAGCGGGGTTCGATGATTTCATCGAGGACACATTTTTAATGCATTGTGCACAAATATTTAATTATTTAGGTTTAAAAAGCACAAAAAGTACAATACCATTTATTTTTAGCCAATTTTTTAACTTCTTGTACATAACTGATGATAACAGCTGTAACTGGTCCTTAAACGTTTTCTCTTAATATGTATGTACATATGTATAATACATATAAATTGTTACTTGTAATTTATTACACCGTGAACTATTACATTTTCTTGTCTCATATTTTAAATATTTCAGGCATTGTCCTCTCCACATATCTGTGCGGCTACATCTGTGATATTTTGGGAAGGCGCACTGTGCTAATGTGGGCCATGTTCATAACGAATATCCTGCAATTTGTGTCGATGTTTGTCTCCAACATATGGGTATTTAATTTTGTGAATTTTCTTATGGGCATCAGGTAAGAGATAAATTTCTGTTTTTTTTTTCTCCCATTCTGTTAAAATGTATACATTACCCGAACGGATGAGGAAGAGAAAAAAAGTACATATGATAAAATGAAAGAGGAAATAATTTATTGCTTTGTATAGTTTGGGTGGCGTTTCGGCTGGATTGTATCCTTATTTGGGTGAATTTACCAGTAACAAATACCGAGCGGTGGCCATAAATTATTCGACGATGTTTGTGAGTATAACGGCCATATATGTGCCCGGTAAGAAAGGATAACGAGTGTGAGAGAAGTTAAAAAAGGAATTTATTTAATATTTTTTCTCCCATTTTTTTTGTTAGCCATTTCCTGGTGGGTTTTGTCAGCCAATTGGTCTTGGGAAATCTCAGACTCTTTGACATTTAAACCTTGGCGTTTAATTATATTGCTGAGTTTATTGCCGGGCCTAATAGCCGCTGTAATGCTAGTATTTTTGCCTGAAAGTCCTTTATTTTTAATGGCCCGGGGAAAACATGAAGAAGCCTTGAAGGCCATCAATTGGGTTTCGAAATTAAATACAGGTTTGGATTTGGAAACCGTGTTAAAGACACCAAATATAACTTTGAAGCCAGAGGAATTAGGAGATACATCCCTGCTCTCCGCAGGTGGAGGATGTAGTTTTATCTCCAACATCTGCAAAGCTACAATTCCCTTGTTTTATAAACCCCATGGCGTTAATGTTATATTAGCGGTAATGGCTATGTTTGGCATGTTATTCTCATCGAATGGTATGCAAATATGGTTCCCTGAGATAGTCAATCGTTCTTCGGGTGGAGGGGATGGTACTACCATATGCTCAAAGCTAGATGAATCCTATGCCCGAGATCGTATGTTATTGGCAAATAGCACAGGTTTACAAGATGAGGTGCGAGTTTTTCTTTAAAAACTATCATAACATTAATTAAATATTTTCTTTTGTTTATAGATCTGTGATGATTCTATTACCACCAAAACCTATGTGGACAATATTGTTGTGGGTTTAGCCTTTCTGGTGGGCTTTTCCATACAGGGTGCTTTACTCAATCCTTTGGGTAGGAAAAATGTTTTGCTGGCCGCCTTGACGGTGGGAGCCATATGTGGCATTCTCCTGCATGTGGTCACCAATACCACTGGATTACTGGTGGTTTTCTGTTTGTATATTTTACTACCAGGACTATCGATGTCCATTATGTGTGGAGCCTTGGTGGATCTGGTTCCGACTCATTTGAAGTAAGAAAAACAAGTTGTTACTTATATATAATTTTTTAATTTTTTTGAATATCTCTTTTATCAACCATTTTTTTAAAGATTCAATTCAGATTTTATTTAATAACTGTACAAAAATTTTAATAACGGCTTATAACTTTGATTCCAGTCCATACATATATTTGAAATTGTGTGCAGTGTGAAAAATGGCCGTTATTGACACGATACTTTTGGTACCTCCCACACAAAATTTTCAAAATGAAAAATTATTTTTTTTAACTTGAACATAATTTATACACTTATCCACAGATTTTTGTTTTCATCGTAAGAATACTAGCATTAAATTTTTGGCGATTTGTATACCCTATACCACACTGTGGTACAGGGTATCATAAGTTTGTATTGTGGCAGATGTTTGTAATACCAAGAACTACTATAGCAGAAGTATTCCTTGAAGTATTCCGATCGACATTTCTGTCCGTCCGTCTGTCTGTCCATCTTAAGTTGTTCGTTAAGTACAAGTCGCAGTTTCACTCTGATCTTGCTTAGGTTTGGCAGTAAGGACTCTTTCGCAAGTGGGAAGAACCTTACTGAAATGTTTCAAAATCGATTCAGATAAATATAGCCCCCATGTATATGTATGTTCCATCCGATTTTTCCTTTTAGTGCAATAGAAGCTATATTTCACATCGAATTGTTTTGAAATTTAGCGTGGCAGAGTTTATTGACCTAAGGACCAACATTGCCGAATTTAAGAAAATCGGTTCAGATTTAGATATAGCTCCCATAAATATGTTTAGTCCAATTTTGCCCTTTAGCCCTATAGAAGCTGCAGTTTATAACCAATCGTTTTGAAATTTATCATGGTAGAGTTTCTTGATTCATGGACCAACATTGTCGAATTTGAAGAAAATCGGTTTAGATGAAGATATAGCTCACATATATGGGCATTTCCGATGAATGGTCAACCAGGGCCGAAAAATAAAATGTTGGTAATCATCGTATTTTATTGTGAATAATTATAAAAAAATGAATACAAAATGTCTAAATTTTTAAAATATAATGGTTTCATAGCATATCTCAGTTGTTTTGAAAAATTTTATTTTTTACATTTTAAGCTACTTTTACAGACATTTTTATATTTAATTATTTTACATATAAAAACATGTGTAATGCTTTCGATTAGGTACCTTTAAAGGTTTACACGCTAAAAGCTTTTAACTTTTTGTATAAAGTGGTGCATTTGTGTGGGAGGTACCAAAAGGGGCGTGACAATAATGCCCATTTTTCACAGGACTATATGCACTATAAAAGCATTACACTGTACAAGATTGCAAGTATTTTTATGCATTGGTATTAATGTTATAAGATGTTAACTTTTTGTACAAAATGATCCCTTTGTGTGGGAGGTACCAAAAGGAGCGGAGCCACTTCACCCATTTTTCTCAAGTTGATAGCGACAGATAAACTATAACCACATGTGGAATTACAGAGAATTCGGATTAGTAGTACAGAAGTTATTAGAGAATCAATATTTCACGAAATTGTAACCCTTTGTGAGGGAGGTCCTAGAAGGAGTGGAGCAATATGGCCCATCTTCCGACTTAGCATGGGATAGAAAACAAGTAAGAAATGTCAGTCGGTAAACCGACTTTGTGAGCAATGTAAATATGCACTGGTATATGTACTAATATTATGAGCTATTTAATTTAGGTATGTCTTGGCTCTTTTTGTATAAGCTGTTAAGCTTTTGGTGCAAATAGTATATTTGTGTGGGAGGTATCAAAGGAGCCGAATACTTTATGTATAATTTCAGAATATTAAAATAAGTAGAATAGAATTTATTAAATAATCAATAATTCACTAAATATTAACCCTTTGTGGGGGAGGTACTAGAAAGAGTAGACCAATTTGGCCCATCTTCGAAACTAGCTGGATATAGAAAAAAATATTACTACATACCAAATTTGAAGTCATTCGGTTACTCCTTTCGGGAGTTATCGTGCGCACCAGTCAGCAGACAGACAGATAGACGGACGGACGGACATTGCTCATTCCAATTAAAATGACCCAAAACGGATATCCGCCGAACATACTTAGGGTCTTATGTCACTCCTTCGATGTGTTACACTTTTGGCCCGTAGCAAATGATATATACCCTCGTATCACTAAAGTGAGGGTATAAATATTATCGCACACCCGTTACTCCTTTCGAGAGTTAGCGTGCGTTCCAGCTAGACAGACAGACGGACGGACATTGCTCAAATCACTTAAAATGGCTCAAAACGGATTTCCGCCGGACATACTTAGGGTCTTAGGCACTCCTTCGATGTGTTACACTTTTTGTCCGTAGCAAATGGTATATACCTCTCGCCACACTAAAGTGAGGGTATAAAAATAGAGTCAAGTTTACAAAATGCATCCATGGATGGAAAACTAAATTTTTAGAAATTTTTTAAGAAAAAACTTTTAAAGAAAATTAGCCAAGTGGAGATATATCCATTGTTTATTATACCGATTGACTGAGAGTCAATGTGTGAGTAAGAGTACCTATGTCCGTCCGTCTGTATGTAGATATATTCTTGAAATGGAATACAGGTCGCAATTATGCGCCCATAACTACACGCTGAAAAAAAATCGCTTCTGTAGTATATTGTGTCAAACATATTCTGCTTGAAATATACAAATATTTAGGGTACACTCTAAATATATTATATTTGTCACACACAAAAATTATATATTTGGAAAGATGTTGTTCTAAATAAATCGTTGTTTCCGTCCTAATGTTTATTATTTGGAACTATTATTTACGGAACAAATATTTATTTGTATTTAAATATTCAGAAAACAAAGTAATGTCTTAACTTTAAGACGCGTTTTATGTTTTTCAGTAATTCAACGTTCATTTTTTCGGAAATTTAAAATGTTCGTAAAAAGCCATTATAATTGAAATCGTAAAATCCTGCGAAATGATGTATTCTGCCAGGTGGATTGTCAACAAACGATGACTTGGAATAAATATAACTTAAAAATTAGTGCTTTAAAACGATTTTTTTGCTTCATAAGTCATTTTTAATTATAAGGTATAACTTTAAATCAATTAAAAAGTAGAAATAAAATTTAAAAAATTGTCAACGTTTTTAAAATAAATATATTTGGACAGGTTCCTAAACGATAATTTTATTTGTATACTAGCTGAGCCCGGTGCGCTTCGCTGCCCATGTCAAAATTCGAGCTGTAGAAACTGTATTTTATATCCGATCAGTACGAAATTCGGCAGAAAGAGGTTTGTTATTACATGAAGGAATACTGCCAAATTCGGAGAAAATCGGTTCAGATTTAGATATAGTCCCCATATATATGTTACCCCCGATTTGAAATTCAAGCGCTGTAGAAACTGTATTTTATATCCGATCAGTAAGAAATTCGGCAGAAAGAGGTATCTTATTACATGAAGGAATGCCGCAAAATTCGGAGAAAATCAGTTCAGATTTAGATATAGCCCCCATATATATATGTTACCCCCAATTTGACATGTAAGCGCTGTAGAGACTGTGTTTTATATCCGATCAGTACGAAATTCGACAGAAGCAGGTTTCTATTTTACATGAATGAGTATTCTAAGAAAATCGATTCAGATTTATATATAACCTCCATATATATGTTCCTCTAGATTTGGTTACAAAGCGCTATAGAAGTTGTACTTTACTTCCGATCATTACAAAGTTCTCCAGAAAGATTTTTCTCAATTTAGGAACGAATATTGCTTAATTTTGCGATTATCGGTTCAAAATACATTTACCAATTATTCCAAATTATTATCGCAATGACCCTTATCGCATTGTTAGGGAGGTGTAGGGTATTATATAGTCGGCCCCGCCCGACTTTCTGCCTTTCCTTACTGGTATTAGTAATAAATTCACTGAATGAAAAATACCGAATTCAGTGGAAAGTCCAGAAAATAGAAATGTATACTTATAAAATTTCCAAATTCTTGTTTCATTGATATTGCATCACATTATCATATTGCGATTGTATTGGAGTGAGCAGCTGTAATTATCGCATACCGAGCATTTTTGTTCATGTATTTCCTATATAATACTTGCAAGATATATCAAAATATGGGCTGGGCCACGCCCACTGGTCCTATTCCGCCCATTTGAAAGCCAATCATGTAGACTGCTACCAGATACATATACGCAAAATTTCAACACTCTCGCTAACAAAATGAGCAAGATAATTCAATTTCAAAATTTGGCTTATATGGGCGGTGGCCCGCCCATTGGTCAGATCCCGCCAATTTTTGGACCAATCACGTGGACTGTCACCAGATACATATCTACAACATGACAGCACTC
This sequence comes from Eudasyphora cyanicolor, assembly GCA_963930755.1. Taxonomy (NCBI): domain Eukaryota; kingdom Metazoa; phylum Arthropoda; class Insecta; order Diptera; family Muscidae; genus Eudasyphora; species Eudasyphora cyanicolor. The sequence goes on along the minus strand of OZ005737.1, from coordinate 48,600,415 downwards.
TAGATAAAAAATTGTGCAAGTTATATCAATTTCAAAATTTGGCTTATAAGGGCGGGGCCACGCCCATTGGTCCGATCCCGCCCATTTTCTGACCAATTACGTAGAATGCCACCAGATACATATACACAACATTGCAGCACTCCCGATAGCAAATTGTGCAAGATATAAAAATTTCAAAATTTGGTCATTGTGGGCGGGGCCACGCCTATTGGTCCGAACCCGCCCATATTTGGACCAATCACGTAGATCGCCAACGGATATATATACACAAAATTCCAGGTCTCTCGCTAACAAATTGTGCAAGATATCACATTTTTTAAATTTGGCTTATATGGGCGGTGCCACGCCCATTGGTTCGATCCCGCCCGTTTTTGGATCAATCACGTAGACTGCCACCGTTTACATATACACAAAATTCCAGCACTCTCGCTAACAAATTGTGCAAAATATCTCAATTTCAAAATTTGGCTTATATGGGCGGGGCCACGCCCATTGGTCCGGTCCCGCCCATTTTTTCACCAATTACGTAGAATGCCACCAGATACATATACGCAACATTGCAGCACTCCCGCTAGCAAATTGCAAGATATCAAAATTTTGTCTATGTGGGCGGGGCCACGCCCATTGGTCCGATCCCGCCCATTTTTGGACCAATCACGTAGACTGCCACCGTTTACATATACACAAAATTCCAGCACTCTCGCTAACAAATTGTGCAAAATATCTCAATTTCATAATTTGGCTTATATGGGCGGGGCCACGCCCATTGGTCCGATTCCGCCCATTTTTGGAAAATTCACATAATCTGCCATTAAATGCATACAAACAAAATTTCAGCACTATACCTATAATAGGAGCAGAAATATCGGATTTTTAACCTGCGATTTGTATGGGAGGTACCACGCCCCTTTGTCCAATTAATTTTTTTTCTATATAAACCATCTCGTGAAAATTTAGAATCGAATAAAAAAAAAATCATCCAAATCGCTCCAGCCGTTCTGACGTGATGCCATTACACAGATGGACCGTTTCATTTTTATATATATAGATAAACACATATTTTATTTGAGAAAATTTGTTTGCAAATACATTTTGTTGTAATATATTAATATATGCGTTCCAAATAAATTTTATTGATTTTCAAATAAAATGTATTTGCTCAGAAGTAATTAATATTTAAAAATTTGTGTTTCAAATATATTTTTCTTCGATTCAAACATATCAAAAAGACGATTTTGCCCCGTGTACGAAATTCGTTTTAGAGTAAGATGAAGGTCCCGAAATTTTCCAATTAAATACAAGACTACAATAACAAAACTAGACCGAAATAAATCAATAACACTATGCAACAAAAAAATGTCCTTTTTTGTGTCATAGACTTAAAACCCGCGCAATGGTCCACGTGCGATATGTACACAGAAAAGAGCGAAAGATTCTATTGCGAAATTTTCGATGTAAACAAAATTTGCGCTATTTATTAATGCATTTGTCTGTTCTATTGATTAAAATAAGTACAATAACATACATTTTATTCAAACTGTTATTTAGATCATTTCCGGACACCATTCAATTTTTTAATAGAATACTTTATTCTGTGTCTCAAAATTTAGTTTCTTCAGTGGAAAGACATTTTGCTCTGTGAATATTATTTGTTAATTATATATATTTCTTTTGCAGAGGCAAAACTGTCAGCTTGGGTTTAACTATGGGACGTGTGGGAGTTATAGTGTCTTCAAATCTGATAGCAGCCATGTTAGAGCCATATTGCAATGGAATGTTTGCACTAATAACGCTGGTTATAATAGGTAAGCAAAAAGCGAAAATAATGTTAGAATATTCTTCAAATATTTATATTTCAAAAATCCCTCTTATTTTCTTTGCAGCTTGTGGAGGTTTGGTATACACCTTGCCAATATAAATGCTCACTACTCGTATTAAGAACGAAACGTTAAAAACGTAAACATAAAAATTTAGTTGTTATTTTAAAATTGTAAATATAACATTTTTGTTAGAAAAAAACAAATAAAATTTATATATATAAATTTATATTAGGTATTAAATAAATCGCTTCCTTAATTTATTTTTCATAGCTTTTGCGAATATCAATTCAATTTTAAAACATTTACAAAACATTGTAAGATATTTTAAATCTCTTCAGACTAGTATTATATATGTATGATATTTACCAACAACAATGTGTCTTGATAAAATATTCATAAGACAACATCAGCTCTGCCGCAGTAACAAAATTTAATCTCTGAGTTTATATATCCGCAGAGATATCTGAAAAGAGGGAAACTGTTTCCCATACAAACGAAATATTTTACAAATTCATATGTGCTAACCCCCAAATGTCTCTGCGTTTCTTTTCTTGCCAACATAATGTGTTAACAACATTGTTTGACTGTTGTTAGAATGACACAATGTAAAATATTTATAAAAAAATTGTTTATTCTTCGTTTGATTCGCAAGCTAAGAATTCCCATCAGTATTAAAGAGTATCAAAGATAAGCAGGAAGAAAGTTGAGAATTTGAATATGAAGGAATAATGGGACATTCCTTAGTGAGCGGTTATGATTTAGAAAAGTGTACAGAATAAAAATAAATATGCATTTCAATTCCAATTTGAATCAAAAAAGTTTCAATATTTTTTTCTAAAAAAAAAATGGTTAACAAATATCTTTAGGGTTTTAAGGATTTTAAAGGATACATTAAGAAACTTTTATCAATTTTATTATTTCAGGATTAAAGGACATCAAAAATGTCTTTCAACATTTTATACTTCGAAATAATTTTATTCTAGGATGCTTCGAGATAAAATATATATGTTAAGCATCTGAAAAGGGGAAAATTTTTATAATTTTTTGCAGCTTAACTAACAGAGTTAGAAACCTGAAATTTCGGTGTGTGTTACTCCTTGTTTAGGCTCTTAACAGATAATATATTTTTTCGAATTATATTTTGTTGGTATTTTCAAATAATATCGAGGGATAAAATATCAAAACGATAATCCTCAAGTTCAGCAGAGTATTAATCATACCACAAATGTAAATTTTGTTTATTTTCTACGTGGTTCAACAAAAACAATGGCATGACCCATATAAAAATTGCACACGTTCATATTTGACTCTATCGCAAGAGAAAAACTTCAAAATTTGACATCAGAATTCTCAGCATATTTGTTCTGCTGCTGGGAAATGATACAGCAAACTTCCGCTGCACCAAAAAAAAAAAAAACGTATGATAAAATTTCAAGAAAAAAACTCCATTTATTTGTTTTCCCCTTATTGTGATTGTTTTTTAGATACAACAAACAAACATTTTTTACGTTTTTTTCCCATCGCTTTGGTTTGTTTTTATTACCCTCCGGTAATACATCTGTTGAGTGAAGTTCGAATTCTTTTTTTAACTTTTGTTGTTTTATGCATTGCATTATTTTTATGTTTTTATTTTACACTTGTTCACAACATATATGTACGTACGAGCAGTCACTTTGACTATGTGTTGATGATATGACCCACACACAGACACATACACAAACTTTGTGTGTTTGTGGATATCCTCCGCAATGTTTGGCTGTTCATAAATATCATTTTCAAAAGCGCTGTGTTCGTCGATAAGCTTTGAAACAAACCATAAAAGGGTTGAAATTGGGAAGTCCATTTTTTTGCCATTTTATATTGCACAATATTAAATTTCATAACAATGGAAAAATTTATGTATGAGCGGCTGAAAGCATAAGTGGTTTTTTATTGCCGCAAAAGCGATACATAAGTGTTTGTAATTATTTTAGAAAAAAATGGAAAAATTAATTCATTAGATTCCATAATTTCTCTATATTTTTCATTCGCTCGTTGTAATTTCGTCCTGCAGGTAGTTTGGGTCATATAACTAATTTCAGACCGAAATTGATTTCATTTACAATACAGTTTTACATTTTTGACTAAGAATATTTTTAGAAAGTAAAATTTCAAATGGCCGTAACTTTTAACGCATTTGGTATATCTGATGGCAAATATTTCTCATCAAATACCTCATTTTGTTGTTTATATAAACCGATTCCTAGCAATGGAATGTGGAAGAAATGAAAAAAAAAAATTTTCTCTCATACAGAAACTTAATAAATCCATAATTTATTTAAAAATTAGTATATAAGTATTTCAATTATTTGTTTTGTTATTTCGTACTAACTGAAATTAGAAATCGAGGTTATTTCTAATATCATTACATTTGTAAAGGAAAATCGAAAATTCATAAAAACAGATTTTTTTCGTTTTTCCCCTAAATCTACTACTTATACAAAAAGCCAGATCCAAAATTAGTTTTGTAGTTAACCGTGCAACACATTACTATATACATATCACCAGAAAGGAAGGCCTAAAGTCGGGCGAAGCGGACCCTTCACCACTCTACCGAGGCAGAATAAGTAGAAGTAGAGTAAAAATCTATCGGAAAATAAAGCTTTTATAGCACTTAAATGCCAAATCTGTAGGTACATATACAGGGTTTTCCAATAAGAGTGATATTATTTCTTTGAAGAGAAAAAAACACACTTATTGTTAAGGAAATTCAAAAGTTTTTTATTTAATGTTAAGTACAATCGATACAATTAGGTTCTAAATAAAACGTCAATCAAATGGCCTCCACGACTTCTTCTGCAGAAAGGAATTCGATGAACCCAATTTTCGAGCACTTTTTCCACTAAATCAAGTCGTATGTCATGAATGGCACGTTCAATATTGACTTGTAAAGTTTGAAGAGAGTCTGGTTTATTTCGAAAGACCAATGACTTTAAATAACCCCACAAGAATTAGTCTAATGGTGTTAAATCACAACTTCTTGGAGCCCATTCAATATGACAATTTCATGAAATAATCGAATACCCAAACTTTTCTCGCAACAATTAAATTTTTTCATTTGCTGTGTGGCACGTAGCCACAATCGGTCAATGACAAGATAGCTCTTAACGAGAGCTAAAATATTGCTCATGGGTGTCAAGGTCGTAGGTCGACTGGAAAGTGTTTTTTTTTTTTGGATTTAAAAAAAATGGACTTACCATCATTTTCAAATGTGAACGGAAAGATAATTTTTGCTCTAGCTCCTTAACGGTACGTCGGATCGGAAATCGGTCAATGGCATAAATATAGGCCTTAATAAGAGCTAAAATATTGCTCAGGGGTGTCAGGGATTGGATTTAAAAAAAAAAATGCACGAAAAGTTGCAATTGGAGAACGATTATTTTGATAATAAAACTGAATAACTAGCAAACGTTGTTCTTGCGTATATCTCTCCATGATGAAATTGTAAACATTACTGAATAAAATGAAAAACAAGTGACAGATCATGACATATTACAAATGGCCGAAACGTCACATCAAAATCATATCATCCCTATTGGAAAACCCGTTACTATTCATGCTCTTTTTATACCCTACTCCACACTGTGGTACAGGGTATTATGACTTTGTGCATTTGTTTGTAAAGCCCAAAAAGAGAAAAGATAGACCTATAGTTTATTATACCGATCGACTTGCAATCACTTTCTGAGTTGATGTAGTCATGTCCGTCTGTCCATGTATTCTTGTAATCAAAGTGCAGGTCGTATACGAGTATATGGTCCGATTGTGATAAAATTTAGCACTGTGCTCTTTTTGGTCCAAGGACGATCCCTATTAAAATTGGTCAAAATCGGTTCAGATTAAGATATAGCTCCCATATACATATATGTTACCCCCGATTTGACATGTAAGCGCTGTAGAAGCTGTTTTTTTTTAACAGATCAGTACGATATTTGGCAGAGAGAGTTCCCTTATTAAAGAACACTGCCAACTTCGGGGAAAATCTGTTCAGATTTCGATATCAGAACCGATATTTCGGGGGAAATCGGTTCAGATTTCGATATAGTCCCCATATATATGTATGTTACACCCGATTTGACATGTAAGAGCTGTAGAAACCGTATTTTATATCGGATAAGTACGAAATTCGGCAGGGAGAGTTTTCTTATTACATGAATGAAAACTACCAAATTCGGGGAAATTCAGTAAAGATTTAGATATAGCCCCCCATATATATGTTTCACCCAATTTGACATGTAAGCGCTCTAGAAACCGTGTTTTATCAGAGATCAGTACGAAATTCGGCAGAGGAAGTTTTTTCATTACATGTATGAACACTACCGAATTCTTATCGCAATGCCCATTTTCGCATTGCTAGGAAGGTGTATGGTATTATATAGTCGGCCCCGCCCACCTTTCTGTCTTTCTTTACTGGTTTTGTGTTGCCAATTTTTAGTAATCCATTAATTCGAATAACGCCGCAAAATGTTTACAAAAATATTATACCGAATTTAATAAGATTAATAAATTTGCTTTCTAATATAGATTTATTAACATTCCTCGACAAATAAATTTTGATCAAAAAACATTAAGTTCAGAATTATTTTACTAGGAAAAAGTGTTCAAAGGAAGTTTGGGAGTTAAAAGAGGCCAACAACTCTTTCTTTACAAAAAAAAATTTATAATAATTTGATAAAAATTTACAGTGTGTTAAAATGATCCTATTATTAAACCCAGAATTTTGTGTAACGAGGGAATATATCATTTGCTACGGGCCAAATTATAACATATCGAGGGATTGATCTGAGGTCCTATGTACGAGTATGTTCGGCGGAATTCCGTTTTAGTGAATTTGAAGTGATTTGAGCAATGTCCGTCCATCTGTCTGTCCGCCTGTTTTGCTGAAGCACACGATAACTCTCGAAAGGAGTGTCAGTTTGACTTCAAATTTCGTACGTGATAATATTTCTTTCCTTCTCTGGCTAGGTGCGAAGATGGGCGATATTGGTCCACTCCTTCTAGTACCTCCCTCACAAAGTACCTCCCTTATAAATGTAATTCCAGTGCATATAAATACTTGAAATTTTGTGCAGTGCAAGGTACCCTTATGGTACCTCCCACACAAAGGTACCATTTTGTACAAAACGTAAACAACATATAGCGTGAGTGCCAATGTACAAAAAATACTACAAAACTTTGAACAGCGTAACGCTTTTAAGTAGCACTCGGAAAAAATGGCTTCTGTAGTATATTGTCCCAAACTTATTCGGCGTTTAATCTGAAACACACAAATATTATATGTTTGGGAGGATATTGTTCTAAACAAAACAATGCGCCCATTCTAATATTTTTTTATTTGGAACTAACATTTACGAGACATAGATTAATTTGTACTTAAGTATTTTGACAATGTATCAATGCCTTAATTTAAAGACAAGTTTTCTGTTTTTCAGAAGTTCAAAGTGCAGTTTTTTTTATAAATTTTAAAATGTAATTAAAACTTAAATCGTTTTATCTATCGTAGCTATACATTGCATTGCTGGATTGACAAAAAGCGATGAATTGGTACATTTAAAAATTATTAATTACACAGTGCAACGGTGAAAAAAAATACACGGACTTGACAGTATAGGTTCGATTCTACTATCAAAGTGTAGTATAACCCTATACTCGGTTTGGCGAAATTGGTGACCAATTTTTTTTATGGGCCTCCAAAGTTTCTGAAAATCAGTGGGCCCCTCGAAAAAGGTGTAATCAGTTTTTGTCCAACAACTGATTCAGACTTGGTGATACCGTTTAAGTATATTTGGCAATAATGTAGCTAAGAATGTGCTGAACAAAGTTTCTTAAAATATTTTGCGAAAAAAAAATTTCCGGTACTTTTTTTTTTAAAAGTAAAGGAAAAAAATATTTTTTTTTCATTTTTTTTTCACAGCCTAACTTCCAGGGACTCGTAATTTTTTAGTAGCAATGCGTGGCAAAATTGTAGTCAACGTAAATCTGAACAACTTTTGTGAACATATCAATACAATCTGACCGTGTCTAGGCACCCTAAATAGCTCAAACATCACTTTGTACACCAAAAATTTTAGTATTTCACTATTATGTAACAAAAATATATTTTTTTGGTACAGGGTATGTTCAGCAACTTTATAGAAAATTTTAAGGCCAATATTTTTGTGGGATAAAATATAAGGGGGATGGCGGGTGTGAAATGTTTAAAATATTTTTTGTATTTGTGTTAAGTTTTGGGCTTTGGTGTGTTCTGACACATACAGTAAAATTGTATGGCCAACATTTTTGTAGAACATTTCATCCCCGCCCTCCCCATGTTAAGGGGTGTTTTTACGATTTGTTAAAATGGGGCCAAAAATTACAGTTATGTGGGGAGGTAGAGGGTTAATATGTTCAACAAAAATATTGGCCTTAATATTTTCTATAAAGTTGCTGAACATACCCTATACCAAGAAAATATATTTTTGTTACATAATAGTGAAATACTAACATTTTTGGGGTACAATGTGGTTTTTCAGCTAGTTAGGGTACCTAGACACGTCCAGATTGTATTGATATGTTCACAAAAGTTGTTCAGGTTTACGTAGGTTACAAATTTGCCAAGCATTGGTACTAAAAAATTACGAGTACCTGGAAGTTATGCTTAAAAAAGTGAAAAAATATTTTATTCCTTCACTTTTTCAAAAAAAAGAACCAAAAAAAATTTTCTCGCAAAAAATTTTAAGAAACTTTGTTCAGCATATTCTTAGCTACATTATTGCCAAATATACTTAAACGGTATCACCAAGTCTGAATCAGTTGTTGGACAAAAACTGATTACACCTTTATCGAGGGGCACACTGATTTTCAGAAACTTTGGAGGTCCATAAAAAAAATTGGTCACCAATTTCGCCAAACCAAGTATAGGGTTATACTACCCTCTGATAGCAGAATCGAACCTATACTGTCAAGTCCGTGTATTTTTCAAAAAGTGTTCATTTGTTGCATAGTGTTATTATTAACAAGAGCTAATGCCGCTAAAGACATTTTTAGGTATAAATTTTAACTCAAGGAAAAAAACTAGGAAAAACTAACTAATATTCGAAAAAATCAGCAAAGTTTTAAAAATCTTCTTGAATTAATATACATTTTGAAAACTTCTTAAACAATAACTTGCAAACATATTACGTATTTAACGCCCAGTGAAAAATTGCTTTATCACTACGCCCCTCTTACGTACCTTAAACACAAAATGGCCAAATCATACCAAAATAGAATAGCCCATAGCGCTATATACCATTACACAGAAACGCTTATAATTCGGCACAGTGCAATGTACATAAAGTATCCACTGTACGAAACATTTGTTAAATCCTTTCTGGTACCCCCAAACACAAATCGACAGATTAATTCATGCAATACTACATATGTATTACATTACCCAAATAGTGAGCGTATACTTTAGTCGGTTTACCCGACTGAAATATTTTTAATTGCCCCGTTAATCGCTAAAACTGCATATGATTTTTACACACATATTTGGGTCCAAAAATTATCTGTGTAATTACATTAAACTTTTAAATGCTGCCAATCTTTCAGCTTTTGTTCAGTAGTTCCTAATTTTTATCAAGTTTTCAATATTGGCGAAAATTGACAAAACAAATAAGAAATTTTAGCACGGTACCAATCCCCTCACCTTCAGTCCCCAAACATACTCGTATTCGTACATTTATTTATTTTTTGTAAAATTACATTGTTATCAATTTAAATTACACTTAATAATTCTAGAGTATGCACCGGTATTACAGTTAGAAGCTATTAACTTTTGGTGCAAAAGGTCCCTTGTGTGGGAGGTACCAAAAGGAGCGGAGCAATAACGCCCATTTTCACTGAATTGTAAGCACTAAAACAGAATTACACTGTACAAAGCATCAGGTATTTGTATTCACTGTTATGAAAGTTATAAGCTGTTAACCTTTTGTGCAAAATGATCCATTTGTGTGGGATGTACCAAAAAGGGCCGTACAATAATACCCATTTTTTTGTTACCGGACTGGACTGTATGCATAATAAGACATTAAACTCTATAATATTCCAAGTATTTGCATGCATTGGTGTTAAAGTTATAAGCTTTAAGTTTTTGTGTCAAATGGTTCATTTGTGTGGGAGCTACCAAAAGGGGCGTGACAAATTCGCCGTTTTCCTGAATGTGGTAGCGACTATTAATCTAATATTATATGTGGAATTTCAGAAGATTCGAGTAAGCAATATAAAAGATATTAGAGAATCAATATTTCTATAAATTTTAAACCTTTGCGGGGGAGGTACTAGAAGGAGTGGACCAATATGGCCCGTCTTCGAACTTAGTCGAAGATAGAAAAAAATTTACCACATACCAAATTTGAAGTTAATCGGTTACTCATTTCGAGGGTTATCAGGCTATCAGCAGATAGACGGACGGACGGACATTGCTCAAATGACTTAAAATGGCTCAAACCGAATTTCCACCAAACATAGTCGGGGTCTTAGGTCATTGCTTCGGTGTATTACGCTTTTGGTTCGTAGCAAATGATATATTCCATCCTCCTTGTAAGGTGGGGGATAAAAAGTATCAGACAAGTTTTCTATGAGCAAAATGTTACCACTGTTATCGTAAATCTATATAAATATTTTAGCCTATAAATATGTTATTAAGGCTTACATTAAAGTCATGCTTTCCCAAACCTCTGTAATTGTTTTATTAAATCTATAATCATTTTAAAGCTTTCAAATTATACTGGTTTGTTACGTTTTTCACATTCCTTTTTACGCCAATGCGTTATAGTAATTATACCCTACACCACACTGTGGTACAGGGTATTATAACTTTGTGCATTTGTTTGTAACACCCAAAAGGAGAAGAAATAGACCCATTGTGTATTATACCGATCGACTTAGAATCACTTTCTGAGTTGATTTAGCTATGTCCGTCTGTCCGTCTGTCTGTCTGTCCGTCTGTCTGTGCATGTATTCTTGTAATCAAAGTACAGGTCGCAATTATGGTCCGATTTCGACGAAACTTTACACATATATTTTATTTGGCCCAAGGACGATCCCTATTGAATTTGGTTAAAATCGGTTCAGATTTAGATATAGCCCCCATATATATGTTACCCCAGATTTGACATGTAAGCGCTGTAAAAACTTTATTTTATATCCGATCAGTCTGAAATTCGACAGAAAGAGGTTTGTTATTATATGAATGGACACTGTTAAATTTGGAAGAAATCAGTTTAGATTTAGATATAGCCCCCATATATACGTTACCCCCGATTTGAAGTGTAATCGCTGTAAAAATGTAATTTTATGTCCGATCAGTATGAAATTCGGCAGAAAGAGTTCTCTTATTATATGAATGAACACTGTTAAATTTGGAAGAAATCGGTTCAGACTTAGATATAGCTCCCATATATACGTTACCCCCGATTTGACATTGTAAGCGCTGTAAAATCTGTATTTTATATCCGATCAGTATGAAATTCAGCAGAAAGAGGTCTCTTATTATATGAATGAACACTGTTAAATTTGGAAGAAATCGGTTCAGATTTAGATATAGCCCCCATATATACGTTACCCCCGATTTGACATGTAAGCGCTGTAAAAATTTTATTTTATATCCGATCAGTGCGAAATTCGGCAAAGGGAGGTTTCTTATTACATGAAGGAATACTGCCAAATTTGGAAGAAATCAGTTCAGATTTAGATATAGCCCCCATATATACTTACCCCCGATTTGACATGTGAGCGCTGTAAAAATGTTATTTTATATCCGATCAGACATATCCGGTCGACAAAAAGAAGTTTCTTTCTACATGAAGAAATACTGCCAAATTCGGAGAAACTCGGATTAGATTTAGATATAACACCCATATATATGTTACCCCCGATTTGACATGTAAGCGCTGTAAAAACTGTATTTTATATCCGTTCAGTGCTAAATTCGGCAGAAAGAGGTTTCTTATTACATGAATGAGTATTCAGGGAAGATCGGTTCAGATTTATATTAAAGCTCCATATACATGTTCCTCCTGATTTGGTATCAAACCGCTATAGAAGTTGTATTTTACTTCCGATCATTAAAATTTTCCAGAAAGATGTTTCTCAATTTAGGAACGAATATTGCTTAATTTAGCGATTATCGTTTCAGAATTAGATAATATGTTTCTACCCATTTACCAATTATTCCAAATTATTATGGCAATGACCCTTATCGCATTGTTAGGGAGGTGTAGGGTATTATATAGTCGGCCCCGCCCGACTTTCTGCCTTTCCTTACTGGTTTTTAAATAAAAATTTATGGCATTGTTGCACTCTTTCGTTCGGTATGTCCAAACAATATGCATGTTGAATTACGCAAAACTGCAATAATAACATTGTACACAATACTCGTTCATATTAAATAATGAATGAATGGCATTTTATAATGCAATAAAGTCAACAGAACACAATACGAGTACAAGAGAGATAGAGAGAGAGGCGGTAAAAACAAGAGAAAGAAATACAAAACTTACCTTTTGAGGGAATTTCAGGTGAAGCCGATGCGGTGTCGCTTAAAAGGAGAATTAAACAGCTGATGATGACGGCGTGAGCGGCGACCGACATGTTGCGGCGTTCGTTGGCAGCGGTAATGAGGGTAATGTTCGTTTTCATTTCGATGATTGAGAATTATTGTTGATTTCTTTTGTAGTTTTTGTAGGTGGTGGTGAGAGTAATGGTGTGTTGTAGTTACTGATGTGATGGTAACTGTTGTTGTTGGTTGGTTGTTATTTGGGGGTTATTTGTAGAGTTTTCTTTTTCTTTTGCGATTAAAATTCTTTAATATGGCAACACTTCCGTAATGTAAATTATAATAACACGCACGTTATTTTCTTTTTTTTAATCTAAATAATTTCCAAAGACATACTGAGACTATTTATAACACTTATACAAAGGGTCTAAAAGATTTTTGGTTTGGGGGGTGAACTGAACTTTTTGAGACTGAATTGAAAGATTTATTTTTTGATTTTTTAAAGGTTTGGTATTCTTTTTAGTTTTTTGTTAAACTTTTTCGTTTTTTTCTTTTGCTATTTCCACTTCAAAGATCAAAGTGATTTAATGAGTCTCGCATGATTTTGTTTGTCTTTCTCATGTATGTTTTATTTGATATTGTCGTTTTTTTGTTTAATGATTATTGTTTACTTGAATTCCTTTTATTGAAAAATATATGAAATTAGCTTTGGTATTGGAGAGGTTTACACTAGCTTACATATTATGGTTTTGTTAGCGGTGAGTAATGTTATATGGAAGGTAAAAGGCACAGTGCAACTTTTTCGAGGTAATCGATTGTTGACACCGTTTTGAATTCACTTTCTGAAAGTGCTTATCGAAAGTAACAAAGTGACATTAGGGTTTTTCTGGTTTAGCACCAATTCGAATTTTATCGTATCGTGAATATTGCGGCTGAAACTTGATTTGGAGCATTTTTATACCCTCACTTTAGTGTGACGAGGGTATATATCATTTGCTACGGAAAAAAGTGTAACACATCGAAGGAGTGATCTAAGACCCTAAGTATGTTCGGAGGAAATCCGTTTTGCGTCATTTTAAGTCGAATGAGCAATGTCCGTCCGTCTGTCTGTCTGTCTGTCTGTCTGTCTGTGTGTCTGCTGGCTGGTGCGCACGATAACTGTCGAAAGGATTAACCGATTGACTTCAAATTTGGTATGTGGTAATATTTTGATCTATCTCCGGATGAGTTCGAAGATGGGCCATATTGGTCTACTCCTTCTGGTACCTCCCACACAAAGGGTTAAAATTTAGTGAAATATTGATTCTTTAATAACTTCTATACTACTTATTCGAATCCTTTGAAATTCTGCACATAATATTAGTATATTAGTCGCTATTAACTCGAGAAAAATGAGTGAAGTTGGCATGCCCCTTTTGGTACCTCCCACACAAATGGACCATTTTGCATCAAAATTTAACTGCTTATAACGTTAATACAAGTGCATAAAAATGCTTGAAATTTTCTACAGTATAATGTTTTTGTAGCGCCTATAGTCCGGTAAAAAATGGGCATTATTGTACAGCCCCTTTTGGTACATCCCACACAAATGGACCGTTTCGTACCAAAAGTAAACGGCTTGTAACTTTAATACCAGTGCATACAAATACTTGAAATTTTGTACAGTGTAATGCTGTTATAGTGCCTATAGTCCTGTAAAAAGTGGGCGTTATCACCCCGCCCCTTTTTGTACCTCCCACACAAAATGACCAAATCATACCAAAATTACATAGCTCGTAACTTTAATATACCAGTGCACATAAACGCTTATAGTTCAGCACAATGCAATGTATTTAAGAATGTACTGTTTACCGAAAAATATGTGTATTTGGAAAACCCCTTCTGGTACCTCCCACACAAATTGACAGTTTTATTGGTGTAATGTTATATATTACATTACTCACAAAGTGAGGGTATACCTTAGTCGGTTTACCCGACTGAAACTTTCTTACTTGTTCTAAAAAATTTAATTTTTCAAAAAGTCTGTTACCACTTAACCGAAGGGAATTTTGTTTTATGACCCTCAGCATAATTGTAGGTCATACTACGAGAACAAATATGTAAAACACACTGTCTTAAAAAACAGCATCTAGTGCTTCAAAATCGCAATATTGTCGAGAAATTGTCAATTTGTTGAGACAATTCTGCACATAATTTATTATAAGTTGGGAGGGCAAGGATGAAATGTTGTAAAAAAATGTTGGACTTAAAATTTTAATATTGGCTGATCCATTTCGAGGTTCCGTACTTTTTTAAAGAAAAAACACAGAAAATTCAAATTGAATGGGGAATGTTTATTATCATTAGAAAAAACATTCTTTGGCATTTATTTTTTGAAGATTATGTCTATCAAATGTTGGTCGCGGCTACGTCTCAGATGGTCCATCCGTTCAGTCCAATTTTCGATGACTCGTTCGAGCATTTCGACTGGTAACTGGCGAATGACACGCGTGATGTTTTGCTCCAAGGCCTGAATCGAAGCGGGTTTGTCCGCATAAACTTTAGACTTTACATATCCCCACAGGAAAAAGTCTAACGCTGTGATATCACACGATCTTGGTGGCCAATCGACCGGCCCAAAACGTGAAATTATCTGCTCACCGAAGTGTTCTCTCATTAAATCCATTGATTGATGCGATGTGTGGGAAGTGGCGCCGTCTTGTTGAAACCAAATGTCGCCGAGATCACGAGCTTCAATTTCAGGCATCAAATAGTCGGTTATCATGGCGCGATAGCGGTCGCCATTGACGGTTACGTTCTCACCGGCATAATTTTTGAAGAAATATGGACCGATGGCGAAAAGATAGCTCTTAACGAGATAAAATATTGCTCATGGGTGTCAAGGTCGTGGGTCGACTGGAAAGTGTTTTTTTTTTTTTTTGATTTAAAAAAATGGGCTTAGCACAATTGGCGAACGATTATTTTGATAATAAAACTGAATAATTTGCAAACGTTGTTCAGGCGTAAGTCTTTCCATGATGAAATGCCAAACAATACTTAACAAAAATAACATGACAGCATGACACGACTCACACGTGATCTGTCAAAAAAAGGCTAGTGGAAAAAGTATCTCTACTTAGATCACCCTACCCTACCAAAATTCGCTGTAGAGACCGTCGACTGATACCCATTTGTGTGGCACGTCGTCTGGTCGATGTCGGCGGCGCTTCCATGACATCCTCGGCTACAACAGCAATATTCTCTGCAGAACGGCTACTCCGGGGTCTGCCACGCCTGGCAGCATCTCGTGTTGTGCCAGTCTCTTCTAGGCGAGCGGCTAAACGTCGCAGTGTTTCACCAGTAGGCGTTAGACGGCCAAGAAATCTGTGCCAAAGTCACCGACCGATTATTGGTCAAATAAATAGTCAGCAATATTCCGCGTTCTGGAGCAGTGTAGCGTAACATTGTTTATTAACGTGTATTTCGCATGTGTTTACTACACAAATGCCAAACAGAACTGACTTTAGGGGCCAATCGCAAAATTTATAGCATTTTCTGATAGGAGAATTACTTTTGCGCCACCTTGTACTAGTAAGTATGGGTATTAATTAATTTTACATATAATGATATTTATACGACACGGTAGCCGCACAGATAACGTTGCTGCACAAACAGACAAAATAAGGTTTTGACTAAAATTTGACTGTTTTTTATGTTTCGGCTTTCGTGTGTTCTGACATATATAGTAAAACTAGTGTTTTAATAGCCGGCATTGCTCGGGTTACATTTTATTGCCGTGATATTAACTTCTTAGGTTGATTTGTCGCTACATTATTTTCCTGGCTCTTTGCCTCTATTACGTATTGTAGAATGCAAAGTTTTTTAAAAACGGAAGCAAATACAATTACTTGACAGCTCTGCTCCTCGTGTAGCTATTTTACGGATGCTACTCCGATCATTCAGCGAGGTTTAGCTGAAATTATTCAATGAAAAATCCAGCTCTAAGAGGCATAGCTTCTTTCAAACTAATAACAATTATTATCTCATTCTGTTATTTCGAGACGACAAAGATGGTCTAGAGCCAGGAGAATATTCTAGTGACAAATCAATAACGATTTAAAGACCGAAATAAAAACAAACGAGAATACAAAAACTTCTTTAGCTGAAAAATATTCCAATGAAAAACTCAGATTAAGAAACACTGAAAATCCCTAAACCAAGGAAACTAAAGATAGAAAATCTTACTACAAAAACGGAATTGTAGAAAAATGTATACTTCCGACAACACTGTGCAACAGTGAAAAAAATACACGGACTTGACAGTACAGGTTCGATTCTACTATAACTAGTATAACCTATACTCGGTTTGGCGAAATTGATGACCAATTTTGTTTTATGGGCCTCCAAAAATTCTGACTTGGTGATACCGCTTAACTATGTTTGGCAATAATGTAGCTAAGAATATGCTGAATAAAGTTTCTTAACATTTTTCGAGAAACAATTTTTTTCCGGTACTTTTTTTTGAAAAAGTGAAGGAAATTTTTTTTTTTCACTTTTTTCCGCATAACTTCCGGGGACTCGTAATTTTTCACTAACAATGCTTGGCAAAATTGTAGCCAACGTAAATCTGAACAACTTTTGTGAACATATTCAGATGTTTTATTATACTTTGATCATGTCACATAATATTCGTCCTATGATCTAAGATTTGACCGTTTTTTGGGCTTCTGTGTTAAGATTTGGGCTTTGGTGTGTTTTATTTTATGGCGAACATTTTTGTAGAACATTTCATCCCCGCCCTCCCCCTTTTAAGGGGTGTTTTTTACGATTTGTTAAAATGGGGCCAAAAAATTACAGTTATATGGGGGAGCTAGAGGGTTAAAATGTTCCACCAAAATATAGGCCTTAATATTTTCTATAAAGTTGCTATACATGCCCTATACCAAAAAAATATATTTTTGTAACATAACAGTGAAATACTTACATTTTTGGGGTACAATGTGGTTTTTCGAGCTATTTAGGGTGCCTAGACACGTTCAGAGTGTATTGATATGTTTACAAAAAAATTTCAGATTTACTTTGGCTAAAATTTTGCCAAGCATTGCTAGTTTTGCCAAGCATTGCTATACATGCCCTATACCAAAAAAATATATTTTTGTTACATAACAGTGAAATACTTACATTTTTGGGGTACAATGTGGTTTTTCGAGCTATTTAGGGTGCCTAGACACGTTCAGATTGTATTGATATGTTTACAAAAAAATTTCAGATTTACTTTGGCTAAAAATTTGCCAAGCATTGCTAGTGAAAAATTACGAGTCCCCGGAAGTTATGCCGAAAAAAGTGAAAAAAAATATTTTTTTCCTTCACTTTTTCAAAAAAAAGTACCGAAAAAAATATTTTTTCGCAAAAAATTTTAAGAAACTTTGTTCAGCATATTCTTAGCTACATTATTCCCAAATATAGTTAAGCGATATCACCAAGTCTGAATTAGTTGTTGGACAAAAGCTGATGACACCATTTTTGAGGGACCCACTGATTTTCAGAAACTTTGGAGGTCCATAAAAAAAAATTGGTCATCAATTTCGCCAAACCGAGTATAGGGTTATACTACCCTTTGATAGTAGAATCGAACCTATACTGTCAAGTCCGTATATTTTTCAAAAAGTGTTCATTTGTTGCATACTGTAATTTAATTGAGAAAAATAGTCCTCCGGGTTTATCAAAGAAAATTTCGTTTACCGCAAATACATTGTGTTCATGAGAATTCCAATTTCCACGCCATACTGATCATATCCCAAAAATAATAAATGTAATTTTATTTTTTGGTTTTTGATTTTAGATTTTTGGTTCAGGAATGGTTTTGGTGAAAAGCGAGTGTTGGTACCGGTGTAACCACAAATAATGTATAAACGTGCCCTGTGAAATGTATTTTTGTAGGTTTTAATAGACCGTCAAAATGTCAAAAAGAATGAAAACATCTTAATTACAGTTCTTCTGATCACTGGTCAAAATTTTGTGAATATTAGTAGCGTATTAACCCTGATATGCTCTTAGCCATATGTGTGTTCTCAGAGAATCAGATGTTTTATTATACTTTGAACATTTCACATAATATTCGTCCTATCATCTAAGATTCAGTGAAATCGGATTAGCCCGTGTCTACCGTTTGATAACGCTTATATTGAGTGCAACCTACAATTCCACACTAACTGGAGGGCGAAATATTTTGAAAATACTTTACAAAAATAACACTCGGGTTTGTCGTCCTGTATGACCTCTTATTGGGTATCGAATAGCTGCCATACACGGGGCAAAATCGCCTTTTTTGATATGCTTGAATCGAAAGAAAATATATTTGGAACACAAATTTTTAAATATTATATATTTCTGAGCAAATAAATTTTATTTGAAAATCAATAAAATATATTTGGAACGCATATATTACAACAAAATATATTTGCAAACTAAATTTCTCAAAGAAAGTATGTGTTTAAGTACAAATAAAATTATTGTTTAGGAATTTCTCCAAATATATTTTATTTAAAAAAGGTTTTCAAATCTTTTGCTCACTTTTTCGAATTTCGTTTTTATTTTTTCTTGGTTCCCAATTGTACCTCCCATTTATGGTACCATATGCAGCATTGATTTCTGTTTCAAATCAATCATTTAAATTTTCTGAGTATTCCAAGCCATCATTAGTTGTCAATCCACCATAAAATTTATTTTGATCCAAGATTATAGGATTTCAATTATTATTTCTTATTTTTACGAACATTAAAAATTACTAAAAAATACTTTGAATTACTGAACAGTATAACACAATTAAGGTATTTTCTGAATGCTTAAATGCAAATTTTGTGGATGCTTCGGAAATAATAGTCCCAAATAAAAACAAATTAGGAGTAAACAAAGATTTGTTTAGAACAACATCTTCCCAAATATATTACCTTTGTGTGTACCAAATATTATATGTTTAGAGTGTACCCTAAACATATATATGTTTCAAGCCGAATATGTTTGGGACAATATACTACAGAAGCTATTTTTTTCAGCGTGTAGCAGTATATTCAAATGCATTTGTAGATTAATAGCTCTAAGGGGATTTTAAAAGTACTGAAAGAAATGAAAATGTCTTTGGTCACCGCTATACTGACCAAATTCAAAATAGCTTTCCCCGTCAATATTTATCGTCCATAAAACTACATATTACAAACATAATATTAAAGTTTTTGGTAGCGCGAGAACTAACCACGGGCCAAAAAACGACTATGTGAATAGTCCGTGGTTTATATAGCACGAGAAATTGCATCCATTAAAGATCAATACATATATAATAAATTTGAAGAGTCATAAAGCAAAATTTCTGAACATATATCACGATATAAAGACTTATAGCTCTTTTTAAGTACTGAAGGGGTGAACATGGCTTTGGTCACTGCAACACTGACCACAGTATCAGAATTTAAATTGACTCCGATCGATAAGTTACCACAGTAAGTGGTGAACGATATATTTAGAAAAAGATTTAGAAAATTGAAAACGCGGCTTTATGTCCGAGTTGACCTCAGGCTGGATATCTAATAGCTTTTTTGGCATCTCCTTTGAGGTCAGTGTGTACATATAAATTTTTATATTCTTAGCTTTTAAAGAACTTTTAAAATCTGTAAAATTATGACACATTTTTTTGGTCGCTGCTACACTGACCACAGTCAAAGAATTCAAAATCAAATGATTATTTGAAGTGCTTCGAGGATTGGAAAAAACTTTTGGCAGAAGTGTAATATATCCGAGGGAATTACTTTGAAGGGGACAAAATAGATATTCATAAATAAATAGATACTTTTTGAAAAAAAAACAAAATTCGAAAATTTTTTTGAACATACTACGTATATTGCGTTTAATGTACTTCATATTTAAAAAGTTTTAACTTTGTAGCATATAAGAGACTTCTAAAAGGACAAAAACAGTACTCAAGTTTTTCATAGCGCTTGAACTGACCACAGACCGAAAAATTACTACGCGAGTAGACAGTGGTTTATACAACACTCCAGTTTATGTATGTGCAAAGTTTCAGTATTATAGCTCCAACGGTAGCCCCAGCGGTCAAGTGGTCGAAAATCACTTGGCGGAAAATCAAAGTAGCCTATAGCACTTCTCAGGCATTGGTCTATCTGTCCCGAAAGTTTCAAGAGAATCGGTTCAGCCGTTTAGACATGATGATGGTACAAAAAACAAACAATTTGATAATATTAATAGGATTTCATGTCCAAAATTTTTGTAGAACATTTCATCCCCGTCTCCCGCATTTGTAGGGCCGTTTTCACGATTTGTTAAAATATAGCCAAAAATTACCGCTATGTGGGCGAGGTAGCTCCGAAACTATTGCACCGATTAAAAACATTTAAAGGCATCAGTGAAAGACAATGTATGTCTTGATTTTCCTAAATTTATTTCAACCAAATCGGACAAGTCATTTCCAAGATATAATAAATTGTATGCAGAAATGTCTCAACAAATTGACAATTTCTCTACAATTTTGCTATTTTTAAGCACTAGACGCTGTTTTTGCAAACCAGTTTGTTTTACATATTTTTTCTTCTAGTCAATACCTACAATTAGGCTGAGGGCCGTAAAACAAAATTCCCATCGATTAATAAGGTACAGCCGTTGGAAAAAATACATTTTCTCAGAAAAAAATGATCAAAATTAAGTTTCAGCCAAAATATTCACTATACGATAAAATCCGAATTATAGCTAAAGAATCCAATTTAGCGCTGCACAGTAGGTATCTTAAATACAATACACTGTACCGAATTGTAAGTGTTTATGTGCAATGGTATTAACGTTATGAGCCATTCAATGTTGTATGTATGATTTGGGACTTTATGTGGGAGGTACCAAAAGGGCCGTGGTATTAATACCCATTTTAAAGGACTATATGTACTGTCGAATCAATACACAGCACTAAATTGCAAGTATTAATTTCCGCTGGTATAAAAGTTATAAACAGTTTACATTTTGCACAAAATATTCACATAGTATGGGAGGTAACAAAAGTGATAACGACAGATAAACTATTACTGTGTGTGTAATTGCAGAAGATTCGGAAAGAAAGTGTAGAAGTTATTACAGAATCAATATACACTAAATGAAGGTTGTACTGCAATGATTGGACCAATATGGTCTATATTCGAACTTAGCATTTAATAGAAAAAGAATTATCATTAAATATAAAATTTGAAGTTAGTAACACCTTTCGAGAGTTAACATGCGCATCGTCCATAGAGACAGGCGGACGGACGGACAAAACTAAAATGGCTTAATTTTCTTATGTTTCTTTATAAAATTGTGAAAACAAATCCATTCTTTTTACTTATAGTTGCTTATTAAAATAAATATAAGCAGTCTCGCCGATTTCCTTCTCCCTCCATTTACTTATAGTTGCTTATTAAAATAAATAAAAGTAGTCTCACCGCTTTCAATGAAAAATTCTGTAAACTAGTGTAATCACTCTCAACGAAGATAATTTTTTTCTTGCACAAAAAAAAACACTCACTTTCACATACTTCGTCCTTATCTGTCAACACATTTAGACATAACGGCGAACATTGACACCTAATACACTGACAAGAGGGGAAATTGTTGTCGGCACTCTTGGAGTTCTTGTAATTTGGGCTATGGTTGATGGTAGTGGTTTTGTTGTTGCTGGTATGTCACTTTAAGCCTAATTTGGGCTTTGTGCAATTTGTTGTGTAAAATTTTGTTGTTTCCTTTTCCGCCTGTTTGTCGTCGTTGATGTCGTCGTCGTCTTCCTTGTTTGTTAGTCAGTGAATAATTTGCACCTTAAAATCACTTTATTTCCGCCGCTATCAACACCGGCATTGCTGCCAGAGTTGTCACTGTTGTTGTTGTTGCGACTGAGGAGGGGTTCCTGGTGATGGTGCTGCGTCTGCTGCTGCTACTGCTATTGCTGAAAGGCATATAATGATTTGTGGCTTGTTAGAGAATTTCGACATTATTGGCAAAGTCACAGCTTAATATGAAATGTGTTGAAATGTTTTATGTTGGCATTTAGGCTGAGGTTGTTCACTTTTTCCACAACAGTTTTGGGGGAATGTGGAATTAAATTTCAAATTGAAAATTACCATTTTAAGCAAAAAGACCATTCGAACAGTGGGATGTCCATTGGCAAAGATTTTTAAGCAGTTGAGTTTATAAATTAGTTGATTGAAAAAAAAAGATTATGTTTTTGCAATACCAAATGTCGAACGTTCCTAAAATTCAGCATTATTAAACGACCAACAGTATTTTTTCCAAAAGCGGGATTGCCTTTGTAAAAAAGCTGGATTTTGTAACAAAAAGCGCGACTTTTTTCTGAATCATTGAAATAAATACAGTATTGGTTGGTTCGTTAAACAAAGCTATATACATATGTGTATTTCATAACGAAACAAAACATTATTTATTTTGAGTGAAACACAAATAAATTAAAAAGTTTCCTTATATCATTTGGAATGATACAAAACAAGTAAAAGCGTTAAGTTCGGCCACGCCGAATCTTGTGTCCTTTCCGCCAATTTCAACTTATTCAATTCTATTACTGGAAAAATCTTTGGATATGGGGCAAATCTTGGAACCATACTTTTTGGAACCATCCTTTTATGGCTTTAATAGCATATTTGAGGGCTACCCCTACACGGGCACTACAACAAAATATAAACTGACTAAATTTTTTTGCCAAATGTGAAAATGTGGTGTTTATGGCTTAAACAAGCCTTTTTAGGGGCGACATCTATAGGTGGACTGTAACAAAATATGAACTGATTTAAAAAATGTTTACTGTGATGATTTCTTGTCTAAATTAAATAAAAACTGTAAAGTTTCGCTTAAAATGATTAGAAAATGTGGTATTTATGGCTTAAATAAGCCTATTTTGAAGGGACCTCTATTGGATGACTATAAGAAAATATGAACTTCGTTTGCTGGACTAGTGTAACTTCTAAACGGCTTAACCGATTTATGATATTTTTACACATTATATTCATATTAACAATGTGTGTGTGCGTAACTGGATCCGGTAGGTGCAGCTGTAGTCATGTTATTAACAAATTTAATTAACAAATAATCAACAATGAGTTAAAAACACAAACAAAAATCTTATGTCGCAAAAAAATTTGCCCTCACAGAATTTTTTTATGCTTTTTCAGAAGGTGTTTCAGTTAAAAATCTTAAAAAAATAGAACGCATCATTTCACTACATCCAAAATCACACAGTCGCTAAAAACAAACATGACTTTCAAAAGAATCAATTGGTGTAAACATTCTTGACATCAACTCTAAAAGATATAAAACTTTAAAAGTAATTGGAAGGTGTTACAAGACAGCTTAAAGTACATAACAGTACTTTCAAAACAAGGTATAGTTCATCGAACTAGTTCAAGTACTTCAGCAGTTACAAGAGATTCAATGAACAAATTAGGAAATATCGTAATTCCGCAATCTTTAAATTACATTACCTTTTGAACAATATTTTTAAATTTTTTTTGCTTGCCCCCGCTCACCTGTCTCCCTTACTGAAAACTAAATATCTAAAGAACCATTGCATCAATTGTCCAGAAATTTGGTATGGGTGTATATCACCATACAGAAAATGGGCCGGTTCGGATTAGTGGATGTGGCAAAAATGGCCGTAGCATTAGTTAAAAACGTATTATTACACAATTTATTGACCGTGGGAGAACGTAATTTTTGATTGTGAGTTATTGGAGTCAATATTGGTTATTTCAGCAAAAGTGGGCGGAATATTATAAGTTGGCGTGGCAATATATAAAAAAATGGCAGGTTCGGATTAAGGGGTGTGGCAAAAGTGGTCGTAGCATTAGTTAACCATGAACTTGTAGGTCAGAATATTTAATATTAACCTATACATTTTATTTTTGCCCAAAAAGTTTATAATTTTTTTAAAAAAATTTAAAAAAAAATATTTTTGAATTTTACGAAATTTGTAATTGTTCCTGAATGCCCGAACCGACTTTTACAAAGTTTGGTTCGTTTAAAATTATTCTTAATCGTCGTAAAATTCTAAGAAGATTTAGCCACATTACGCTACAGTCCGAAATATTAGAGCTAGGTTGATAAAATTTGGTAGAAATATTTCTGATATTTTCAGGATGTTTGGGATTGCAAATGGGCTATTTCGGTCAATGTTTTGATATAGCGCCCCTATAGAGATCGCTCCAAAATACGGCTTTTGAGCCATAGATACCACATTTTTAAAGCAATTTAGCAGAAACTTTGCAGTTTATTTTATATTTTGACAAGAATTCATTAAAGCAAAAATTTTACAAATCGGTTCATATTTTGTTATAGTCACATTATAGAGGTAGCTCCAAAATATACGTATTTAAGCAATAAATACTATATTTTCTATGCATTTTAACTGAATCTTTGCAGTTTTTATTTAATTAAGACAAGAATTCATCGCAGTAAAATTTTTTAAATCAGTTCATATTTTGTTATAGTCCACCTGTAGATGTCGCTCCCAAAAATTCTTATTTAAGCCATAAACACCACATTTACTAAGAAATTTAGCTGAAACTTTGCAGTTTTTATTCTATTTTGCCAAGAATTCATCTCAATAAAATGTGTACAAATAAAATTTCATTTTGTTCTAGTTCCCGTGTAGATGTAGCTCTCAAAAAGCTATTTTAAGCCATAAATATTAAATTTTTCAGGTGAAGAGTTTTGCTAAAGAATTTGCGTCCTAAAAATTCTAGATACATACATTAAAAGCATTACACTGTACAATATTTCAAGTGTTTATATGCACTGGTATTAAAGTTATAAGCTGTTAACTTTTGGTGTGATATGGTCCATTTGTGTGGGAGCTACCAAAAGGGGGTGCCAATAACAGCCACTTCTCTCTGGACTCTAGGTACTATAAAAGCATTACACTGTACAAAATTTCAAGTATATTTACGCACTGGTATTAAATTTATAAACTGGTAACTTTTGGTGCAAAATGGTCCATTTGTGTGGGAGGTACCAAAAAGGGACTAGCCACTCCGGCCATTTTTCTTGAAATGTTAGCGAATAACAAACTAATACTATGTGTGAAATTTCAGAAGATTCTAGTAAGTAGTATATAAGGTATTAAATAAGCATTATTTCACTAAAAGTTAACCCTCTGTGGGGGAGGTACTAGAAGGAGTGGACCAATACGGCCCATCTTCGAACTTAGCCGGAGATAGAGAAAAATATTACCGCGTACCAAATTTTAAGTCCTCCTTTCCTTTCGAGAGTTAATGTGCGCACCAGCCAGCAGACAGACAGACGGACGGACGGACATTGCTCAAATGACTTAAAATTAACTAAAACGGATTTCCGCCAAACATACTTAGGGTCTTAGGTCACTCCTTCGATGTGTTACACTTTTGACTCGTAGCAAATGATATATACCCTCCTCTCTAAGGTGAGGTGATAAAAAGGATCGTTTCATGATTTGCTCCATATCCAAAGATTTTTCCAGTAATAAAATTGAATGCAATCCATGGTGTAGGGTACATAAGATTCGGCATAGCCGAACTTAACGTTTTTACTTGTTTGATGTTAGATTGAGTACCACTACAACAGCAAATATGACTAAGGCGTTTAAAATAGAAAAAGATATAAAAGCATTATCTAGTTAAAGATTAAATTATATTCTATAAATAATTTCGCAAATGCTGACATTTGTACTATGATTTTTTGTTTTTAGGAAAATTATTGTTTTTTTGTATTACAAGTAGAAGGAATCTTGCATTTTCTCCCCGGGTTTTACCCTGAGAAATGGGAAAATGAGTAATTCTATATTTCGATACCCCCATTCCTAAACATGTTAAATCGACTCAGCAGGATTTTAGGGAGATCGAATTTTTAATTTCTTAATTTCTCAAATTATAATGGGTCCGCTATCTAAAGTTTTTTTTCAACTAGTACTTATTTCGTGAATGGTAACACTTAGCTCATGTCTGATTTGACACGCATACATTGAAAAGCCGATACACCCAAAATGAGTCACTGTTTGGTGCGGATTTTGGTCCAGAGGCATAATTGGGCCATTTTTCTTCGAAAATGAGCAAGTGGCCGTTACAGTCAATGGCGATCGTTATCGGGCCATGTTGAACGAATTTTTGTTCACAAAAATTGAAGAGGGGGATATTGGCAACATTTGGTTTCAACAGGACGAAGCTACACTCGATGTTTTGCGCCCTGTTTTTGAAGATCGCATTATCAGCCGCAGAGATGATGTCGTTTGGCCACCTCGGAGCTGCTATTTGACACCGTTGGACTATTATTTGTGGGGTGCCCTCAAAGATAAGTGTTACGCCGACAAGCCAGAGACAATTGACGCTTTAAAGGACAATATTCGTGAAGCCATTGGTGAAATACAGCTGCACACAATCGATAATGTGCTTACAAATTGGACCGATCGTGTAGGCTACTGCATGGCCAGCCGAGGCAGCCATTTGAATGAAATTATTTTCCATTATTAACCGGAAGGATTGTACTTTCAAATAAAAAAAGAAATTTGAGAAAATATTCAGTAGTTTCTTTTTTATAGCATTTTCAAAAAAAAAAGTTATTTGGCGGACCCTTTATTTTGTCAAAATTTGGTGTTATTCGTCAATTCAATCAAAAGTTATTCGCATAATAATACAGTCCGTACGATTTGCATTATAAAGGAATTCCAAACTTATTTTACAAATTCATCAATCTTTGATCACCTTTCCTGAAAAACTACCTTTTTGCACTTAGCATTGTTTAGAATGGAGGTATCGATATATGGAAGGAATTTACTTTGAAGGTTGTGAATGATACTGCGGAAAGAGCGGCGAATTTTATAGAATTTGGCAAAGTTGCATTTTCTGAGTCATGAACTAACACCTAAATATTGGTTCAAAACTTCTATTAGTTTCCTAGAAATTCTGTTACTCCGACATTAGCCTATCCTTTCATTGTGTTTTTTTTTTGGGAATCCTTCATGATAAAATTTGTTAATGGACACTGAAAATATACGCATCGTTCCTGTCCCACAGTTAGCCCTTTACGAATTCACCTCACGAAAACAAAACAAACAAACGACGAACATCGAGGAAATGTAAACAAGAAGCTTTTTGGGGTGCGCCTCCTCTTCCTGGTTATTACATTGTGTTCAGAGGCGGTTAAAGTGCAAAGGTACCAATTTTCCCCATCAACATCGATTAACTTCTAAACAGTGATTTTCTCCCTAAATGCTACTTAGTCGATGTTGTTGGTGTCAGTGTCGTTGTTCGCGCTGTTGGTTGGTTTGGCCTTTCGACGTCTGGATTTACAATGTGATTATGGCTTTTAGCTCTAAACGATGTGGCGCGGCTCGCGCCTTAAAGAGTTTTAGATGAGTACGTTGAGGTATGAAGGTATGTTTGCTGTTGGGTCTGTGTGAAGTCACCGAGAAAAGAGCGGAGAGACAAAGTGTGACTCGGTGTGTGTTTGAGTATATGAGCCTTCGTGTTTGAGGTGAGTTCGAGTGTTTGGGTTGTGCGGTTATAAGTGGCGGCATTTAATATTTTCACTCAAATTCAATCATTCAACTTTTCGGATACGTTCGGTTTGGTATGTGTGAGTGTATGTGAGTGAGTATTGTTTTTCTTTGGGGCTTACACTGTTGTCGTTGTTGTCGTTGTTGTCGGCGTCCGCGTCATCAATGTTGTTGCCGCCTTTGTTGTTATTTAAAGGCATTTGATGTTAATTTGACTTAAAAAGGCTTAAATTGTTATTTTTCGTGTGAGGCTTAATTGATGTTTCAGCCAAAAAAACACTGACTGGCACACACAAATACACACACTGTCTCTCTGTCTTCCTGTCTCCCACTGCTTCTCTCCCTTAAAAGCGGACAACCACAACAAAAAGTAAAGCATTTTATATTCACAATGAATATTACCGGAATGTCAGTCAAAAATGTACAGAGTTTGCATGTGCATGTCAATATGTATGTACGTTAGGCCGGGTCGATTTGTGGGGAGGCAAAAAAAGTCGCCATTGCTCAGTGAAAATCGTATTCTAGGGATCAAAATAAGAAACTTAACTTTGGAGGCCCGACCCACCCATGCCAGTGGCACACCCCCTGGAACCCCCTGGAGGTTCCATACATTTGGACTCGACTGGAGCACTCTAAATGGGTCAAAGTGGGATTTTTTCCGGGACATGAGAATTCGTTCTAGAGGTATGGTTCCTTCGGCAAAGTTTCTTATTTTGATCCCTAGAATACGATTTTCACTGAGCACTTTACTGAGTGGGGAGGCAAAAAAAGTCGCCATTGCTCAGTGAAAATCGTATTCTAGGGATCAAAATAAGAAACTTAACTTTGGAGGCCCGACCCACCCATGCCAGTGGCACACCCCCTGGAACCCCCTGGAGGTTCCATACATTTGGACTCGATTGGAGCACTCTAAATGGGTCAAAGTGGGATTTTTTCCGGGACATCAGAATTCGTTTTAGAGGTATGGTTCCTTCGACAAAGTTTCTTATTTTGATCCCTAGAATACGATTTTCACTGAGCACTTCACTGAGTGGGGTCGGTCATACATTTGGACTCGATTGAAGCACTCTAAATGCGTCAAAGTGGGATTTTTTCCGGGACATCAGAATTCGTTTTAGAGGTATGGTTCCTTCGGCAAAGTTTCTTATTTTGATCCCTAGAATACGATTTTCACTGAGCAATGGGCGATTTTTAAATCGACCCGCCCTAATGTACGTATATAAGTATACGAATATGTGTTTGTATGCGTGTGCGAGGGTTTGGTTTGGGTGCCTTGTATTGGCTTCCTTTGGTTGTTGGCTTTGTTATTAAATTGTGTCAGCTGTTATTTGCTGTTGTTGTTATTATTACTTATTGTGTTAATAATGATTGAAAGGATATTTTAATTTGCCCGGCTGACATTGCTGTTGTTGTTGTCGTTGGTATTATTATTGTTGTTGTTGCAGGCTATACATATTTCCTGTCACAAAATAAGTGTTAATTGAATTTGGACGTTGTCGCTACCGCCACTCTTGTTGTTATTGTTATTATTCACTTTTGATGGTATAATTATCGATTTTATTTGTTTATTTTAATCTTATACGATTAAAGATTGTGCATTGAAAGTGTTAATGTTTGTTTTTGTTTATTTGATAATTCCGTAGTGGATATAATTAAAAGGCAATTAAAGCGGGTGGGGATGTCAATAGACTTTGGAACAACAGGAAACAGATTCGCCGTATTATTATTACGACATACGAATCGGAAAATGATATTTGGTGGCATTCATTGACGTCAATAGTCATATATTATTGATGGCGACATAATTAAAATTTATAATATAAAAGGAAAAAAACATATCTATTGAAATCTGCTCATACTATTATTTTTTTCTGATTTATATAAAAAATTTTAAAAAAGTAATTTGATCCAAACCAAGTGACCTGAAATGATCCAAGTTATGGCTAAGCATTTAATATTAATATATATATCGTTTATATGTTTCTAAATAATTTACAAAAATCTGAGCAAATTTTTTTCCTATTTTCATGGAGGTTACCTATTATAGTATTTGGACCATATTTTTTTGAAGTAACGGATGGGCCATTTAAAATTTTTAATTTGAATCGGCTATAAAAAAAGTACTGATAATTTTTTAAAATTTCTTGTTTTATTTTGTCATTATACCCTACACCACAATGTGGTACAGGGTATTATAACTTTGTGCATTTGTTTGTAACACCCAAAAGGAGAAGAAATAGACCCATCGTTTATTATACCGATCGACTTAGAATCACTTTCTGAGTTGATTTAGCTATGTCCGTCTGTCCGTCTGTCTGTCTGTCTGTCTGTCCGTCTGTGCATGTATTCTTGTAATCAAAGTACAGGTCGCAATTATGGTCCGATCTCGACGAAACTTTACACATATCCTTTTTTGGTCCAAGGACGATCCCTATTGAGTTTGGTTAAAATCGGTTCAGATTTAGATATAGCCCCCATATATATGTTAGCCCCGATTTGACATGTAAGCGCTGTAAAAACTTCATTTTATATCCGATCAGTATGAAATTCGGCAGAAAGAGGTTTCTTATTATATGGATGAACACTGTTAAATTTGGAAGAAATCGGTTCTGATTTAGATATAGCCCCCATATATACGTTACCCCCCATTTGACATGTAAGCGCTGTAAAAATGTTATTTTATATCCGATCAGTGCGAAATTCGGCAAAGAGAGGTTTCTTATTAAATGAAGGAATACTGCTAAATTCGGAGAAAATCGGTTCAGATTTAGATATAGCCCCCATATATATGTTACCCCCGATTTGACATGTAAGCGCTGTAAAAACTGTATTTTATATCCGATCAGTGCGAAATTCGGCAGAAAGAGGTTTTTTATTACATGAAGGAATACTGCCAAATTCGGAGAAAATCGGTTCGGATTTAGATATATCCCCCATATATATGTTACCCCGATTTCAAATGTAAGCGCTGTAAAAACTGTATTTTATATCCGATCAGTATGAAATTCGGCAGACAGAGGTTTTCTATTATATAAATGAACACTTTTAAATTTGGAAGAAATCGGTTCAGATTTAGATATAGCCCCCATATATATGCTACCCCCGATTTGACATGTAAGCGCTGTAGAGACTGTATATTATATCCGATCAGTACGAAATTCGACAGAATGAGGACTTTTTAGATGAATAAGTATTCAGGGAAGATGGGTTCAGATTTATATTAAAGCTCCATATATATGTTCCTCCTGATTTGGTATCAAACCGCTATAGAAGTTGTATTTTACTTCCGATCATTAAAATTTTCCAGAAAGATGTTTCTCACTTTAGGAACGAATATTGCTTAATTTAGCGATTATCGTTTCAGAATTAGATAATATGTTTCTACCCATTTACCAATTATTCCAAATTATTTTGGCAATGACCCTTATCGCATTGTTAGGGAGGTGTAGGGTATTATATAGTCGGCCCCGCCCGACTTTCTGCCTTTCCTTACTGGTTTTATAATGGAACACAATATCATTCCTATGACTACCACGACTGTCTCGACAGTACCTCATTCGATAAACCCAATTTTTCAGTACATTTTCGATTGTTTCGGGTCGAATCTATTCAATGGCAACTTCGATTTCATGTTTCAACGCTTAAATTGTCTCTGGATGCTTTGTGTTACATTTATCCTTAATGACTTCTCACAGAATATAGTCCAAGCGCTCAAATCACAAGTCAAAATAATCGGTAGCTAAAATGAGGTATACAAAATCTGAAAACACATCTCTCACTTAGAAACGAAAGTCTAGTAACTGTTGTTAAAACAATTACAAAATATTTAATATAAATATTTTTCCCCAAAAAATCGTTTTTTGCAGTTACAAAAAACAATAAAAAAAGTAACAAAAAAAATTGTTTTTCAATTTTTGAAAGCTAGCAACCTAACGAAAAAATAATAATAAATGTATAAATTATAATATATAAATATACAATATATAAATAATAAATATATAATATATAAATTATATTGTAAAAATAGGGAAATTCAAAGAAATATTTTTTCATATTTTTATTTTGTCAATTTTGTTTGGGAGGTACGTAGCAATAAAGCCCATTTTTATACCCTCACTTCAGTGATACGAGGGTATATATTATTTCCTAAAGCCAAAAGTGTAACACATCGAAGGAGTGATCTAAGACCCTAAATATGTTCGGCGGATATTAGTTTTGGGTCATTTTAAGTCGAATGAAAAATGTCCGTCCGTCTGTCTGCTGGCTTGTGCGCACGATAACTCTCGAAAGGAGTAACCGATTTACTTCAAATTTGGTATGTGGTAATATTTTTCTATCTCCGGCTAAGTTCGAAGATGGGTCATATTTGTCCACTCCTTCTTGTACCTCCCCCACAGAGGGTTAGAATATTGTGAAAAATTGATTCTTGAATAACTGCTATACTATTTATTCGAATCTTCTGAAATTTCACACATAGTATTAGTTTATTAGTCGCTACCAACTCGAGCTGGGCGAAGTTTCAATGCACCATTTTGCACCAAATTTTACAGCTTATAACATTAATACCAGTGTATAAATATACTCGAAATTTTGTACAGTGTAATGCTTTTATAGTGCCTATAGCCCTGTAAAAAATGGGCGTTATCACCACGCCCGTTTTTGTACTCCCACACAAAATGGCCAAATAATACAAATATTTAATATCTCATAGAGTTAATATACCAGTACATATAAAAGCTTATAGTTCGGCACAGTGCAATGTATTTAAAGTATCTACTGTTCAGCGAAAAATAGGTGTATTTAAAACCCGTTCTGGTACCTCCCATACAAAGTGACAGAATAAATAAACTATATCAAAAGGGTATAATTTCTACTTTTATAAAAATTTGGAATGAACATTTTTTCGCGTTTTTTTTATTTTTTATGTTTTTTTTCGTGCCATCAAAAAACAATTTTTTATAATTGTTTTAACGAAAATTATTAAACTTCTATCTCTACGTGAAAGTGCTATTGTTAACATTTGTAGTCCTCATAATTTCTTTAAATTTGAATTATATCCCGGCTTTATCGAGCTTATACATCAAAATAGGGTCCAAATACTAAAGACGCCTTCCAAGAAAAGGGGAATTTTAAAGAAAATTTAAAAAAAAAAAATCTACAATAATTACTTTTTAAATATTTTTTTCCGAGTTAAGGACACCATATTACACCAGAAAATATTATGCACTACCCTTCGACAAAAGTTTTTTGCATATTGTAATCGATAAATTAAAATCTTCTCCCACAGTTTCATTTACAGCGGCGATATTTTCTTCAGTACTCATATTCCTCCGATGAGTTGGTGCTACAGCATAATTTAGAGGGTATGTGCAAAATAAACACCCTTTATTTACATAAATAGGTGCCATATTTAAATTTGATTACGTTGTTTGCAAATTCGGCAGTATTCAGATGGAAAAACTCTTTTTGTGCTAAAGTCTATGAAGATCCCTCAAAAAATCTGAATTTTATGACGCAAATATAGAAAATATTGGGAAAACCTTACATAAATATAAAACTTTAACTCGAAATAGACAAAAAGCATCATCTTGGAGCTAGTTTAGAGGAAAGTTTGTCCCAAAATACAAAAAATAAAATTTAAAAATAAAGAAGGATTTTTTGAGAAATTAGTTTCAATAAACATACTGATAGCTTTTACCGACAAAAAGATATTCATAATACCCTACACCCAGTGTTGCCAGAAATGACGATTAATCGTCATTTTGACAATATTTTAAGGTCAAAACAATTAAGAAGTTCAGTCGGGTAAACCGACTTATAAATCCCCTCACCTTGAGTCCCAAAAAAATATTAGTAAATTTATTTAATTTTTGTTTTAATTAAAATATTATCAATTTATATTGCATTTAATAACATTAAAGTATATACTGGTATTAAAGTTATAAGCTGTTAACTTTTGGTGCAAAATTGTGCACTTGTGTGGGGGCTGTTATCTTATGGTGTAAAGTGCTCCATTAGTGTGGGAGGTACCAAAAGGGGCATGCCAATTAAGGCCACTTTTCTTTTAGACTCTATGTACTATAAAAGCATTACACTGTACGAAATTTAAAGTATTTGTATGCACTGGTAATAAAGTTAAAAGCTATTAACTTTTGGTCCAAAATTGTCCATTTGTGTAGTGGGTACCAAAAGGGCGTTGCAACATCGCCCATTTTTGTCGAGGTAATAGTGACTAATAAACTAATACTATGTGTAGAGGATTCAAATAAGTAGTATAGAAGTTATTAAATAATTAATATTTCATTAAATATTAACACTTTGTGGGTGAGGTACTAGAGGGAGTGAACCAATATGGCCCATCTTCGAACTTAGCCGGAGATAGACGTAAATATTACCACAAACCAAATTTGAAGTCAATCTGTTACTCCTTTCGAGAGATATCGTGCGCACCAGCCAGCAGACAGACATACAGCCGGACGATGCTCAAATGACTTAAAATGTCCTAAAATGTATCCGCCGCACATACTTGGGATCTTCGGTCACTCCTTAGATGTGTAACACTTTTGGCTCGTAGCAAATGATATATACCCTCCTCTCTAAGGTGAGGAGATAAACAGTTACATCGATTTTGAGATATCGCAATTTATATTTTTATTTCCGGGAAAGTGACCGAAATTAATTGTTTAAAAGAATATTAATATTTGTGTCCTTTCTTTAAGAAGCAGTATTTTCTATTTTAAATTTTTTATGCTTTGTAGCATTAAAATTAACTTCAAAACATCTTTAAAGAGGAAAAAATCATTTAATTTTTTTAATACTGTGAGTCATTACTCCCACATACTAGGGCAACATTTTCTGAGAATTTGAGAAAGATCTAATTTTTGACCTGTGACTCTTTAGAAGGAACTACCCATATATGTTTCGCCCTTTTTGACCATTAGCGCTATATAAGCTGTATTTTACATCCAATTTTTTATTTTAGCCCCCATATAACGGGTTTTTCGATAGGGATGATATAATTTTGAAGTGACGTTTCGGCCATTTGTAATATGTCATGATCTGTCATTTGTTTTTCATTGTGTTCAGTAATGTTTACAATTTCATCATGGAGAGATATACGAAAGAACAACGTTTACAAATTATTCAGTTTTAAAGCGTGATCCTTTTCGAGGTTCCCTACTTTTTTGAAGAAAAAAAAACAGAAAATTCAAATTGAATGGGGAATATTTATTATCATTTTAAAGAACATTCTTTGGCATTTATTTTTTGAAGATTATGTCTATCAAATATTGGCCGCGGCTACGTCTCAGATAGTCCATCCGTTGAGTCCAATTTTCGATGACTCGTTCGAGCATTTCGACTGGTAACTGGCGAATGACACGCGTAAACGTTGTTCAGGCGTAACTCTTTCCATGATGAAATGCCAAAAAATACTTAACAAAAATAACATGACAGCATGACACGACTCACACGTGATCTGTCAAAAAAAAGGCTATTGAAAAAAGTATATCTACTTGGATCGCCCTATATTATTATAATAATCGTTCTCCAGTAGCAACTTTTCGTGCGCTGTCCATTTAAAAAAAAAACACTTTCCAGTCGACCTACGACATTGACACCCTTGAGCAATATTTTAGCTCTCATTAAAAGTTATCTTTTTGCCATTGACCGATTGTGGTTACGTGCCACACAGCAAATGAAACAATTGAACTGTTGCGAGAAAAGCTTGGAGATTCGATTATTTCAAGAAATTGTGATATTGGATGACCTCTAAGAAGTTGTGATTTAACATCCATGAGCAATATTTTAGCTATCCTTGAGAGCTATCTTTTTGCCATTGACCGATTCCCGATCCGACGTACCTTTACGGAGCTAGAGCAAAAAATAAACTTTCTATCCACATTTGAAAATGATGCTAAGTTCATTTTTTTAAATCCAAAAAAAAAGACACTTTACAGTCGACCTACGACCTTGACACCCATGAGCAATAGTTTAGCTCTCGTTAAGAGCTATCTTTTTGCCATTGATCAATTGTGGCTACGTGCCACACAGCAAATGAAACAATTGAATTGTTGCGAGAAAAGTTTGTAGATTCCATTATTTCAAGAAATTGTGATATTGAATGGCCTCCAAGAAGTTGTGATTTAACACCATTAGACTATTTCTCGTTGGGTTATTTGAAGTCATTGATCTTTCGAAATAAACCAGACTCTCTTCAAGCTTTACAAGTCAATATTGAACGTGCCATTCATGACACGACTTGATTTAGTGGAAAAAGTGCTCGGAAATTGGGTTCATCCAACTCGTTCCTGCAGAAGAAGTCGTGGAGGCCATTTGAATGACGTTTTATTTAGAACTTAATTGTATCAATTGTACTTCACATTAAATAAAAAACTTTTGAATTTACTTAACAATAAGTGTGTGTTTTTTCAAAGAAATCATGGCAGTCTTATTGGTAAACCTTAATATAGAAGATGCATTTTACATTCAATCGTTTCGAAATTTAGCATGGCCTTGATCCACGCACCAACATTGCCGAATTTGATTAAAATCGGTTCTGATTTAGTAATAGCTCCCATATATATGTTTCTTCCGATTTTTGTTACAGAGACAAAGACGTACCAAATGTAAATTATGTAAACAAATTTGAGTTGATGTGTACACTGGATATTTCATTGTTTCAATTCAAATATTTCATTTCAAAAATTATTTCGGTTTGTTGTTGACAGAACTTAATATGATTATACTTAGTTTCACAAAAATTCATGAAATGTGGCAAAAATACTGTGATCACTTAACTTGGGAATGATCCCCCGCATTCAAAAAAGACTATGCCAAATTTCATCAGACTTGAACAAAATTAATTTTCCTGTTCAATCGGATAGAAAATGGATATACAGAATGCTAGTCACCATTTGAAAATTTTGTAACGATGTATATACATTAAGGTGGAGCATTAGAAACATCTGGATCTGACAATATCCTGTACCACAGTATGGTGTTGACCATAGACAGTTCAGTTAATTAAAAATGAACATGTGAAAATAGGTATATTGGCAATTTTTCACTCACACTTTGGATATTTAATTCTAGGAATTTCTTTATTTCTTTATGATTACAATAATATATTCCCTTTAATTTTAGTTAATTAGCAATATTTTATGCTTCAAATAAAAAGAAACAATTTTTGCAAATGTGTTGCTATATGAACTGAACATCCCTTAAATAATTATTGTTTATAATTAATTAAATTCCACTAAATATTGTGCCATACAATTAACTTTAATTCGTATGTTATATATTTATAATGCAAATTTATTCAAATTAAATGTCAATATGTTGACAAAGCATTAAACGCGTTGAAAATTTATTGAGTGGTCTCTAATTATGGGCTTTTATTTGTAATAAACTATTATTATTATTATAGTTTAGCGGGAAAACCCCTTTATACAAGCGAATAAGGGTAAATATTAGACGGGTTGAGGAAAATTTTCTATATTTTATTGTTTTTAATAAAAATATTTCATTTCATAACCTAAACCACAGAGCTTTTTTCTGTTGCCTTTCAGAGAAAAGGGCTAATCCTCATCTGAAATAAGTTTTCCTATTACACTTGGCAAATAACTCCTTTACCAGATTATTCTCCTAAGCCACCTTAGTACATTTACGAGTGTATAAATTGTGGCTAAATGTTGCTTTGTAACTTTATAAAATTATGAAAATAATTTCATTTATTTGCATTATAAATTTATAACAATTTATTTAATATTTACAAATAAAATATGACACACACACGCACGGACAAAATGTTAAACCGTTGAACAAAAATAAACTTCAACACCCCTTAAAACAACAACGAGGCGTGCAATAAATTATATGAAATAAAAGTTGTTAGTGTGAAAAAAATGTTAATTTCATGTAAATGAAGTTAAATTGTTATAGTTTTAATACAATTATTATTGTTATTATTAAAAGCAAAGTAAACACTTATACTCGTATAGTTTATTTGTATGAGTATATTTACCCAGAGTCCTCTACTTATTCAACAAAGTATTCACGCATACATAGAAAAGTACTCACATGTACTTGAACTCCGTTTTAATAAAACCCTCACTTCCGTTTCCTTTACAGTGGCTACCTCACTATATACAGTTATTTATATTTATATATTTATAAAAAAAAAAAACTTTCCAACCTCCCTCGTTGTTGTTGTTAAAATTTATTTCATTGTTGTTGCGTGTTACTTTTCCACTCTAAAGTTTTGTTTTACAGTTTATTTTTTAGGGGGATTTTCGCTTACGTTTTTATCCCTTCGTTGGATGACAACAACAAAAAGTTGACATAAACAGTTGTTAAATGTTGGCTAATACTGATGGACGAAAAAAAGAACGTAAAGGTGGACAAGCTTTTATATGGAAAGGTTGAGAGAACCTTTTCTGTGGAAGGAAGACAAGAAATGTTGCAAATAGGCTTACCAGACTAATGGCAGTTTTCGGAAGAATTATCTGTGAATATTTATTTACTTTGTCTCTCTTTTGACAAATGTGGGCACAGATAAAGGGATTAAAAAGGTAAAGTCTACTAGGACTTATTTTCTTTATCTTCTTGCAGTGTGTCAATCGTCTTTGGGATTTAATATTCCTTTTAAATTTTTAAAGAGTCTAAGTTAAAAATATACTTAAAAGTTAACATAATACCTTTGTCTAAATGAGGATAAATTATTAGTCAAATCAATTATTTGATTTGCAAATGTTTGAGAATAAACTATAAAAATACACATCGAAACAAAATACATAAACATATGTTATTCTTTCAATATTTTTATTCAATTCAATGCACTCTGTAAAGTCTAAACAACGTCCAATTTACTCAACTAACGTTACTCAATCGATGTACTGACAACACAAAAATGTATGGAGAGAAAGAGCGTAGCTTCACTGAAAATATAATGTTCATTAAGTCTAAGAACTATTCTTCATAGATTATTCTTTGTATTTATGCAATTTTCTTAGAGTTTCAATAAATCTAAGAAGACTTGTGATCAATGTTTTATGAAATAATGTCATGATGATCGATTTTGATCCAAAGTGGGGGAAGAAATTACTTTAAGATTAAAATATAAACTGCATTAATATATTTTTAGTCGGACATGTCGCTTACTTACTTCAAGATTGACATAGCTCAAAATTTAAAATTGTCGAGATGTGCAACTTTAGGGCCGTATAAAAACATAGGGCCTGTTTCTGTAACTTATTTTCGTTCGTCTACGGCGAGCGATCAAAATTCTCTCAGCTATTACTTGAATTCTATAAAACGCAGGATAGAAATATTTTAGGAACAAGCTTTTTACATGATTTCCTACAGACACAACGAATTATAAACTTCTACGATTTATAGATTTATCGGAATAATTGAGTGATTTTTGATCGTTCGCAGTAGACGAACGAAAAAAAGTTACAGAAACAGGCCCATAAGTAACATAGAATAAGATGTTTTAAAACACTGCAATAATACGATATATGGCGGTTTACTTATCAACTACTTTTAGCTGAGATTAATTTATGGACATTTCCAAAATTCCCTTTCCGTAAGGCATCCTCAAAAAATTAAATTTTTAGAAGTAAGTCACTATTGCAGTAAGTGAGCGATATGTACATCTGTTTTTCACAGAGATCATATGGTACCTCCAATCGAAGCAGTAACCATTTTTGGGTCTGTGATTTCTTCAAAAACGTATACCTCAATTTTAAAACATTTATACTGCAATACTGGACGTCAAATCAAAGTTTTACCAGGTTTGTCGGGAGAGAAGCTTAACGTTTTTAGAAACTTCTGTATGAAATAATTTCCGTACATAAGTTTTGATTGGGTTTTCGGAATTTGTTATATCAAATTGTGGGAGATCTTAAATAAATAAAAAAATATATCATAAAAGATTATAAATCTCTCTAAACAAATTAAGTCATATTATACTGTAGACATATATATCTTTAAATCGAATTTTTCAAAAATGAGAAACTTCGAAGTCTATTTTAGTGTCATACAAATAACACTATGCAAGAAAATAGATTTTTGTGTCCGAGACGTAAAAACTTTTTTTGTGTAGATTGATGTATTTTATAATTATATTAGATTTACTGAATGTTTCACATTCGATCAACTCTTCCTTTCGAAAGAGAGGTTTTTTGTGGTGTATTGGAAAAGATAAGACACTGCGCTTTGAAAGCCATGTAAACACATACCCTTATACGTATTTCAATCCTGTGCGGGGATATCATCAGAGGGTCTTATACATGACACCGTGTGAGCTTGTAGTTGTGGCGATCTCTTGTATATATACCAATCTACAAAGAAATTTGCATATGGGAATTATATACCTACGAAGAAAGCTTACAAAGTCACACAGCCAAAGAGCTCCAAGCGAGTCTTAAATTTACCATTTTTGAAAATGGTGAATTTAAGTCTCGCCATGTTTACATGGCTTTCAAAGCGCAGTGTCTTATCTTTTCCAATACACCACAAAAAACCTCTCTTTCGAAAGGAAGAGTTGATCGAAAAAGCTGAACAATTCGAATGTGAAAAATTCAATAAATCTAATAAAATTAAAAATTAAATTGATCATTAACAAAAAACTTCTAAAAACATTTAAAAAAAATTTATTTTTTTTTTTGTCAAAAATCGTTTTTTTTGGCACGAAAAAACCAATAAAAATATCAAAAATAGGATTTTTTAAGTAATTTAACTATTATCCTAACGAAGAAGACAATAGTATATATGTACACATGTAAAAATTATGGCCCATATTGTAAAAGTTTGTGTGTTTGTATGCGCAGGAATAATAGTTATAAGCCGTTAACTTTATGTGGCCAATTTATATTGGAGGTACCAAAACGGGCGTGGCAACTTCGCCAATTTTTCTCAAGTTGATAGCGACGGATAAACTGCTACTATGTTTGGAATTGTTAAAGCTTCTGATAAGTAGTATACAAGTTATTAAATTTGTATTTCAAGAAATGGTAACCCTTTGTCAGGGAGGTGCTAGAAGGAGCGTAGCAATATACTCCATCATCGAATGTAGCCTGAGATAGAAATTCATATTATCATACACTAAATTTGATGTCAATCGGTTGCTCCTATCGAAAGTTTTTATGCTCACCGGTCAGACAGACGGACTGATAATGCTTAAATTACTAAAATTACTAAATGGCCCAGAACGGAATTCCGCTAAATATTCTTGGGGTGTCTTAGGTCACTCCTTCGATATGTTGTACTTTTGGTCCGTAGCAAATGATATATATCCTCGTTTACAATAATGAGGTTATAAAAACATGATTATGTTGAAATTCTCTTACTTCTACCAAATGGGGTAGATTTCATAGATATTTTTTATACAGGGTTTTCCAATAAGTGTGATATGATTTCTTTTAAAAAAGCTCACATAATGTTAAGGAAATTCAAAAGTTTTTTTATTTAATGTGAAGTACAATCGATACAATTAAGTTCTAAATAAAACGTCATTCAAATAGCCTCCCCGACTTCTTCTGCAGGAACGAATTCGATGAACCCCACAAGAAATAGTCTAATGGTGTTAAATCACAACTTCTTGGAGGCCATCCAATATCACAATTTCATGAAATAGTCGAATCTCCAAACTTTTCTCGCAACAATTCAATTCATTTGTTTCATTTGCTGTGTGGCACGTAGCCACAATCGGTCAATGGCAAAAAGATAGCTCTTAACGAGAGCTAAAATATTGCTCATGGGTGTCAAGGTCGTAGGCTGACTGGAGGGTGTTTTTTTTTGGATTTTTAAAAACATGGACTTAGCATCATTTTCAAATGTGAACGGAAAGTTTATTGCTCTAGCTCCTTAACAGTACGTCGGATCAAAAATCGATCAATGGCAAAAAGATAGCTCTGAATGAGAGCTAAAATATCGCTCATGGGCGACTTAGCGCACGAAAAGTTGCAATTTGAGAACGATTATTTTGATAATAAAACTGAATAATTTGTAAACGTTGTTCTTGCGTATATCTCTCCATGATGAAATTGTAAACACTACTTAATACAATGAAAAACAAACACAAACTCATATCATGACATATTACAAATGGCCGAAACGTCACTTCAAGATCCTATCATCCCTATTAGAAAACCCGTTATATATCAACTTGTGGAAGATCCTAAAGACAATAAAAAAAAACATGTACTATTTAAAATGGACCTCGAGCTCAACCTTTTGAAATAATATCATAAAGAATGAAGATGTAGATATTTTTAAATCGAATTTCTAAGAAAATTAGAAAAGTGCAACTCATCTGTAATGTCTTACAAATAACACAATGCTTATGGTATTTTTTTTTAATTCCAATTTTCATAGAAAGTGCAGTATTTGGACTATATTTTTAAAATAAGAGCCGGCTAAAGCCTTCGGGTTAAATTATGAGGGCTACATTCACGTAGAGACTGTAATTTTTTAGTAACAATTGGATTTTTTTGTTTTTTCACTTCTGTTTTTTCTGGCACTAAAAAAAACATAAAAATATGAAAAAATTGTGAAAAAGAAGAAAACAATGCAAAAATAATGGTCCATATTGTAAAAGTGCGGGAAATTAAAACTAGTAAGAAAGTTCAGTTGGGTAAACCGACTTAAGAATCTCCTAAAACTCAGTCCAAAAAAATATTCGCAAATTTATTTTTTTTGTTTTAATTAAATTATTATCAATTTACATTAAAGATATGAAATGTTAACTTTTGGTGCAATATGGTCCGTTTGTGTGGGAGGTACCACAAGGGGCGCGCCAATGACGACCACTTTTCTCTGGACTTTAGGTATCATAAAAGCTTTACACTGTACAAAATTTCAAGTATTTCTTTGTAATGGTATTAAAGTTATAACCTGTTAAAGGCCGGGTTAGGCAATCTTAACCGTAATTTAACTTTAGCGCCGCCGTAACGTTGCCCGCTGGAGCAATTACGCAAAACTTGAAAAACGTGCCGTATCACTCAGACATTCACAACAAATTAATTTTATTTTATTTTTATTTGCTACTAATTTATCATTTTATTACTTATTTAACATTACTTTTCAAAAGTTGCGCATAAATTTATTCTTTTTTCATTATTTTGTTTGCAAATGCACCTAAACGTACCGTCCAAATCAAATTTCAGCAGATTCAGCCGTCCGTTTACGTTTCGTTTCCGTTGGCTAATCGTTTACACTGATTTCCATATGTCAGATTGAATCAGCGGATTCGTTACGCTACGGGGGCGTTACGGTTACGTTTGCCTAACCCAGCCTTAACTTTTGGTGTAAAATGGTCCATTTGTGTGAGAGGTACCGAAAGGGGCGCGACAACATCGCCATTTTTTCCTGAGGTGTTAGTAACTAATAAACTTATACTAAAGTCCATGTTCTGTATTCCGAGAGCGGATTGAATCCGAATTTCTAATTCATTAAATTATCCATAATTAATGCTTGAGGACTTTCTTTCTTGTTCCCATAGAACATATTGAGTACATTAGAAACAAATTTGGGTCCGAAATAACAAATTTAGGAACTCGATTCCGAGCGGAGAATTCTGATTCAAGCCACATTAGGGATACAGAACAGAGGCGTAAGTGTGGAATTTCAGAAGATTCGAGTAAGTAGTATAGAAGTAATTAACTTATGAATATTTCACTAAATGTTAACCCTTTGTGGGGGAGGTGCTGGAAGGAGTGGACCAATAGGGCCACCTTCGAAATTTAGAAGATGTTGGAGACGGAGTAACATTACCAAATATGAAGTCAATCGGTTAATCTTTTCGAGAGTTATCGTGCGCACCACACACACAGAAGGACATTGCTCAAATGACTTAAAATGACCAACAACGAATTTCCGCCAAACATACAGGGTTTTCCAACAAGCGGTGTTATTTTGGTATTCAAAGAATAATGCCATTTTTTGAGATAAATTATCGGATGTTTATTTCATAATAAAGAGGGAGGTATGCCGTTAATAATGAAAAACAACATCAGCCAAATGGTCACCACGCTTACAGGACCATATCTTTTTCATGAAGTTTTACATAACCAAATCGCAAAGTGACTGCCCTATGTCCTTGATAGCCTCATGAATTCTATCTTTGAGGTCTCGAAT
The DNA here is from genome assembly GCA_963930755.1 of Eudasyphora cyanicolor. Taxonomy (NCBI): domain Eukaryota; kingdom Metazoa; phylum Arthropoda; class Insecta; order Diptera; family Muscidae; genus Eudasyphora; species Eudasyphora cyanicolor. The sequence continues at coordinate 48,556,356 of OZ005737.1, read as the reverse complement.
CGACGCTGGTATGTTGGCGTAGACCTTGTTTTTTACGTGGCCCCAAAGAACGAAGTCGCAAGGTGTTAAATCACAAGATCTCGGTGGCAATGGTTCGTTGCTTGTGTGGCACGTAGCGCCGTCTTGTTGAAAGTAAACGTTGGAGAGGCTTCTCAACAATAACTCTTGGGTTTTCCGAGCCCCAGATGCGACAATTTTGCTTGTTGACGTAGCCACCGAGGTGGAAATGGGCCTCGTCAGTCAAGATGATTTTTCGGTGATTTTCGATTTTTCGAATTTTAATAATTTCAATGCGTTTTTGAATCGTGTATCGTTCCATTTTTAGTAATGGCGTAGTTTCTACAACTTGTCAAAGAATAAAAGCTTCAAAAGTGACAGCTACCGAAATACCGGGTGATTCAAAATAACACATCTTGTTGGAAAACCTTGGAGTCTTAGGTCACTCCTTCGATGTGTTACACCTTTGGCTCGTAGAAAAGGTGAGGGCTCCTCTCTTAGTTGAGGGGATAAACATCATTTTTCATACTGACAATAACTCCATTTTTTCAATAGACTAAGGCTGCTATAAAAGCATTACACCGAACAAAATTTAAAGTGTTTGAATGTTATATTAGCAAATGTTGGAAATAACACCTTCATATAGAGACAGTGGTTTAGTAACTGTCGATAAAACAATAAGGTTTTTTTGAAAAGTCGTTATTATCTGGTTATCTGGCGCTAAAAAACCATAAAAGATATTCAAAGGTTGACAAAAAGAAGAAAACAATGCATATCTATGCATAAATGCAAAAATTATGGTCCATATTGTAAAAGTAAGAGATTAGAAACATAATTTTTCATGTTGGAAATAACTCGAATTTTTCAATAGACCATTATTCAATGGGCTAGTATAAAAGCATTACACCGAACACAATTTCAATTATTTGTGTGTGAACGAATCGAAGTTATAGCCTTGAATTTTTTGTGCAACAGATTTTCATAGAATTCAACACCCCTAAACAAGAGAATGCTGCTAAATAACCAACTATCGGCCATAGAAGATGAATGATGAAATAAATGAAATGTATTATAAAGGGTGTCCCAAGAAGAGCGCAATTTTTAAATCTCGCAACATTCGAAGTGTCATTGTTTGACATTTGAATAATTGTTATTGTTTGTTAGTAGAAGGTACGAGGTTAGTAAAAATGGAGCGCTACACGAATGAACAACGCATTCTCATTGTGAAATTGTTTTACCAAAATGGTGAAAGTTTTGCGGCTACAGTTCGCAAATTGCGATCAATTTGGGGTCACAATAATGCTCCAAAAGAGTCAACTGTAAAGAGATTAATGGATAAATTTGCCGAAACTGGGTCTGTTAGTGATGTAAAGACAACAACGCGCCATCGACCAGGTCGATCGACCGAAAATGTCACAGCTGTACGTGATGATGTCGCTCAAACTCCATCCACCTCAATTCGACACCGAGCTCAGCAAATTGGTGTCTCCAAATCCACTTTGCAGCGAATTTTGAAATGATAACCAGTTTTTTCTTGCCTAGAATTGAAGAAATGAATGTGGAGGGCATGTGGTTCCAACAAGACGGCGCCACATGTCATACAGCCAGAGAAACAATTCAATTGCTGCATCAGTCATTTCCCGGTCGTGTTATTTCGCGTTTTGGAGATCAGAATTGGCCGCCTAGATCGTGCGATTTAACACCATTAGATTTTTTCTTTGGGGTTTTTTGAAGTCGATGGTTTACGCGAATAAGCCGACGACGACTCAAGCCTTAAAAGACGAAATTGGACGCTGCATTAATGAAATACCGCAGCATTCATGCAAAACGGTCATTGAAAATTTCATTAAAAGATCGCGTGCATGCCAGCAAAGCCGCGTCGGCCATCTGCACGATATATTGTTCCATACATAACCTCATTCTGTCTACTTTACGATATAATAAAGTTTCACGATTTTTTCTTAAATATCTGTGTTTTATTTAAAATTAAAAAATTGCGCTCTTCTTGGGACACCCTTTAATTCTTGATAAATTGGCTATAATTGTTCACTAAGTCCTATTATTTTCTTAAGGTATGGCTCATCTTATAAATTTTAAAAACTGATAACTTTAAGGATTTACGCTCTTCCAATATTTTTTGAACTTTTTTCAAAATAAAAACAATTTTTTTTAAAAATAGATTTCCCCCATAATTGGTTAGATGCCTGCGAAAGCATAAACAAATTAATAGAAAAATAAAAAAAATTAGAAAAGATGAAAGGAAATTTAATACTGGGTAAAAATAAAACAAGTGCGTCAATATTTTTTTGAAATTTGTTAATAATCTGGTTAAGAATTTGAAAAAATAAAACAATTTGAACTGTTTAGCAAAATTTAGATTTTTTGGCACATTTTTTTCCGAGTGTGTTAAGAAAACTGCAATTTTTTCTGGAAATATTGAACGGATTCGACTGAAATTTTTGCAGTTAGGTCCGAAACACTTCCTAAAATATAAATATATCATGAACTTTAATTACCACCTGACCATATGAAAAATATTGCAAAATATTTTTTGCATATGCAATAATTTCACTTTCTGAAGCAGTGATTTAAAATATTTTATGTGTAGAATGCGTCCTATTTCGACGTCCACCAGAATCAGAAAAAACATTTTGGTAGATCGCGCTTTGTAACAAGTTACAGCAAATTTACGGAGACGGTCTTTTTGAAAATATTTTTGGTTCATGATTACAGGACTTCAAGGACCTTCCCAATTTGTCCAAATTTACACAATAGTTAAATCCATTAGTTGTGAGTCCAAAAACGCATTATTTTTTTTTGTCGGATCAAGTTCTCAGTATCCCGAGCCTCCAAACTGTGGATATATAATTTGTAATATCTCCGTCAATTTTTAATCAATCTGCACAAAATCAACGACAAAAGAGACGTGAGAAAACTCACTTTCATATAATTTTTCCTAATATATGTTTTCTTAACCCACTAAGAGCCAATTTTTCAACTTTTTATTTTAAATGCAATGATTTTGGAAAATGCGTTATTGACTGGACTGTTCGTGCGGTGGAAGTATAAATTTGCGATTCTATTAATACAAACAACAACAAAAATTTTTGAGAGTTTGTTTGGGATTTTAAAGTTTGTTCTAGCAAGTTTGTCAAAACCCACATTTTTTTTTTTTTGCTCAAAAAAAATGTCAGGTTACTTAGGTCAGGTTGGGTACTATGTTGTAATTTACGCATGTTTTAAATTATTTTAAATTGGCCTTTGGGGCTTTAAATTAGAAGTTATAATGAAATGAAAATAAGGATACATCTCTTAAAACCAGTAAGGAAAGGCTAAAGTCGGGCGGGGCCGACTATATAATACCCTACACCACTCTCGTAATATTGAATACCTCTGAAATATAAATTTTGTAGTTCATGTATAAATTTATTTATTTATTCTAAATTTCAAAACGATTGGATGTAAAATACAGCTTCTATAGGACTAAAGGGCCAAATCGGACGAAACATATATATGGGAGCTATAGCTAAATCTTAACCGATTTTCTTCAAATTCGGTAGTGTTGGTTCATGGATCAAGAAACTCTACCATTCTAAATTTCAAAATGATTGGATGTAAAATACAGCTTCTACAGGACTAAAGAGGAAAATCGGACGAAACATATATATGGGAGCTATAACTAAATCTTAACCGATTTTCTTCAAATTCGGCAATGTTGGTTCATGGATCAAGAAACTCTACCATTCCAAATTTCAAAACGATTGGATGTAAAATACAGCTTCTATAGGACTAAAGGGCCAAATCGGACGAAACATATATATGGGAGCTATAGCTAAATCTTAACCGATTTTCTTCAAATTCGGTAGTGTTGGTTCATGGATCAAGAAACTCTACCATTCTAAATTTCAAAATGATTGGATGTAAAATACAGCTTCTACAGGACTAAAGAGGAAAATCGGACGAAACATATATATGGGAGCTATAACTAAATCTTAACCGATTTTCTTCAAATTCGGCAATGTTGGTTCATGGATCAAGAAACTCTACCATTCCAAATTTCAAAACGATTGCATGTAAAATACAGCTTCTATAGGACTAAAGGGCCAAATCGGACGAAACATATATATGGGAGCTATAGCTAAATCTTAACCGATTTTCTTCAAATTCGGTAGTGTTGGTTCATGGATCAAGAAACTCTACCATTCTAAATTTCAAAATGATTGGATGTAAAATACAGCTTCTATAGGACTAAAGGGCCAAATCGGACGAAAGATATGTATGGGAGCTATATCTAAATCTGAACCGATTTCAACCAAATTCAATAGCGATCTTAACAGCTGCGAAATACTCTAAACTGCAAAATTTCAGAACGATCGGAGTGAAATTGCGACCTGTAGTCGACGAACAACTTTACATCCACAGACGGACGGACGGACGGACGGACGGACGGACATGCTTAAATCGACTCAGCTAGTGATTCTGAGTCGATCGGTATACTTTAAGGTGGGTCTAGCTGTGTTATTTTTAGGTGTTACAAACATCTGCCGTGAAACAAACTTATAATACCCTGTACCACAGAGTGGTGTAGGGTATAAATATAGATTGAACCATATACGGGGATTTTAGCCTAACTGAAGAACCAGTTGTCGTAATAATTTCAGAAAAGCTTTAAATAATCCTAAATTAAAAAGCCTTTATCTTTTTTAATACCATCAGCAGTTTCAACAATATCATACAAAATGTTGCGAAAAAATATTTTTTTTGAGAAAATTTTAATAATTTTTGAATTAAAACCTCTTTAAAACATCGAAAAATTCACACTTAATATATTAACACTATTTTATCGTTAAGTCTGATGGGTCATGAATAAAACCAGTAAGGAAAGGAAGAAAGTCGGGAGGGGCCGAGTATATAATACCCTACACCTCCCTAATAATGCGATAAGGGTCATTGCCATAATAATTTGGAATAATTTGTAAATGGGTAGAAACATCTTATTCTGAGACGATAATCGCTAAATTAAGCAATATTCGTTTCTAAATTGAGAAACATCTTTCTGGAAAATTTTAACATATATATGGAGCTTTAATATAAATCTGAACCGATCTTCCCTGAATACTAATTCATGTAAAAAGACCTCCTTCTGTCGAATTTCGTACTGATCGGATATAAAATACAGTCACTACAGCGCTTACATGTCAAATCGGGGGTAACATATATATGGGAGCTATATCTAAATCTGAACCGATTTTCTCCGAATTTAGCAGTATTCCTTCATGTAATAAGAAACCTCTTTCTGCCGAATTTCGCACTGATCGGATATAAAATACAGTTTTTACAGCGCTTACATGTCAAATCGGGGGTAACATATATATGGGAGTTATATCTAAATCTGAACCGATTTTCTCCGAATTCGGCAGTATTCATTCGAGTAATAAGAAACCTCTATCTGCCGAATTTTGCGCTGATCGGATATAAAATACAATTTCTACAGCGCTTACTGTTCAAATCGGGTGTAACATATACATATATGGGTGTTATATCTAAATCTAAACCGAGCTTCTCCGAATTTGGCAGTATTCCTTCATGTAGAAAGAAACCTCTTTTTGCCGACTTTCGCACTGATCGGATATAAAATAACATTTTTGCAGGGCTCACATGTCAAATCGGGGGTAACGTATATATGGGGGCTATATCTAAATCTGAACCGATTTCTTCCAAATTTAAAAGTGTTCATTCATATAATAGGAAACCTCTTTCTGACGAATTTCATACTGATCGGATATAAAATACAGTTTTTACAGCGCTTACATGTCAAATCGGGGGTAACATATATATGGGGGCTATATCTAAATACGAACCGATTTTCTCCGAATTTGGCAGTATTCCTTCATGTAATTAGAAACCTCTTTCTGCCGAATTTCGCACTGATCGGATATAAAATACAGTTTTTACAGCGCTTACATGTCAAATCGGGGGTAACATATATGTGGGAGTCATATCTAAATCTGAACCGATTTTCTCCGAATTTGACAGTATTCTTTCGAGTAATAAGAAACCTCTTTCTGCCGAATTTCTACAGCGCTTACATGTCAAATCGGGGTAACGTATATATGGGGGCTATATCTAAATCTGAACCGATTTCTTCCAAATTTAACAGTGTTCATTCATATAATAAGAAACCTCTTTCTGCCAAATTTCATACTGATCGGATACAAAATAAAGTTTTTACAGCGCTTACATGTTTTAATCGGGGCTAACATATGTATATATGGGGGGCTATATCTAAATCTGAACCGATTTTAACCAAATTCAATAGGGATCATCCTTGGGCCAAAAAAAAAGATATGTGTAAAGTTTCGTCGAGATCGGACCATAATTGCGACAGACGGACAGACGGAAATAGCTACATCAACTCAGAAAGTGATTCTATGTCGATCGGTATAATAAACGATGAGTCTATTTCTTCTCCTTTTGGGTGTTACAAACAAATGCACAAAGTTATAATACCCTGTACCACAGTGTGGTGTAGGGTATAATGAGACCATTTAGAAGAAAATCGATGCATAATTTAAATTTTTGTAGCTACTGAAGGCTACTTAATTTAGAATGGTTTAAGGCTTTCCTGAGCCAATTGGGATAAATGGTTTCCGAGTTATGCTTATTTAAATGGTTTCCGAGTTATGCATATATATGTATAAGCAGTTCGCATCCCACAAATTGCTTTTAAGCTATTAAGGCAAATGATAATAAAAACATAGTTTATGACAAAAATGCAAATAGCAGTTTAATATCGAAATAAAAAATCGTTAACAATTGTTTGCAATTTTTTATTTTTGTAAAGCTTAAGAAAAATCTGTTGAGAACCCTTTGGACAAATACAAATAGGCAATGATGTATACCCTCGTCACACTAAAGTGAGGGTATAATTATTTATATGGATGAGAAAAAGGCCCGTGTGACGAAAAAGTCAAAATTCAATAACATCCAACTCGGAACGATCTGGCTGAAACTTTGTGTCATAGCTACTATCCAATAGGTCTTCGAAATGCACTCACTTGACATGATATCCCCATATATTTATTGTCATTGAAAGTCCAGGGAATTCCAATGTACCATGTAACCTATGATGACTATGAATAATTAGTATAACGTATACGCCAGTGCGGTAAAAATGCATAACAAAATTTGTAATAAATCTGGCAATATTAATTTTACATAAAATATCATACTCATATGTATGTGATGATATTTTATATTATCATACGAGTATGAACTCCAAAATGTTCAAGATCCCTATTTAAGTTTAACATAAATTTCAACCTGATGGCAACCATTTTCCGTCAACTGAAAAACAAAATGAATAAACATGCATGACTCCCAAAATAGAAAGGACAACAACAACAGCAACGGCTACAACAAAGCCTGCAACAGCCACAACATAAAAATTGCATGCCACTGCCACTCATTCAGAAACTCGGCATGACAGCCAACTCCGAAGAAGCGCAACAGTCTATAATGACTAAAGCAGTCGAGCGGGAACACACAACAGTAGATTGTGTTATAAACTGTTCCGTTTATTTTTTCTATTTTTCACCGATCAACTGTTTCCTCTTGTTTTTGTAATGCACAGCAAAGTCAGGACAGAGACGACCGCAACAAATACATTAATAACCTCAAAGTGCAACAACAGTGGCAACAGCTACAACAACAATAGCCATATAAACATCAGTACTGCCACCAACGCCATCTACGTACATCGCCACCCCGAGTGGTAACTCCATTAACAGTGCTTAGTGAAACATATCGTAGGAAGAGGACAAAAAGCCAACTTGTCGGTGAACAGTTTCACATGAATACTGAATAACGAACGCTGAATAACGAACTCTGAATACCGAACACAGAGCACAAAACACTCTCTCAACTAGGTGGCGAAACCAATGCAATCAAAGAAAAGTAACATAAAGTTGCATTATGGTTTTATTTGTAAGGGAAATACAAAAGCGGGAGTTAGAATAAGTCGTTCATAATTAAAACTGAAGCGAGAGAAAGAAAGATTAAAAGAATATGGGTAAAATTTTTTCTCTCAAAAGTTTATTGAATGTGAGTTGGGAGAGGACTCCAGGACTCGTTCATTGTTGCTTTTAATAAGTCTGATATTGTCTGAACAAATAAGTCTTACAATCCCGTCATAATAACTACCAGTTACCCACACAATTATGGTCCGATCTCAACGAAACTTTGCACATATCTTTTTTTAGGCCCAATGACGATCCCTATTGAATTTGGTTAAAATCGGTTCAGATTTACATATAGCTCCCATATATATGTACCTCCGATTTGGCATATATGCACTGTATAAGCAACATTTTGTAACCGATTTGTACAAAAATTGACAGAGAGTAGTCTCGTGATACACTTAGATACAATACAAAATTTGGGGGAAATCGGTTCAGATTTATATATAGCCCCCATATATATGTTGCACCCGATTTGACATGTAAGCGCTGTAGAAACTGTATTTTATATCCAATCAGTACGAAATTCGGCACAGAGAGGTTTTTTATTACATGAAGGAATACTGCCAAATTCGGAGAAAATCGGTTCAGATTTAGATATAGCCCCCATATATATGTTACCCCCGATTTGAAATTCAATAGATGTAGAAACTGTATTTTATATCCGATCACAGCGAAATTCGGCAGAAAGAGGTTTCTTATTACACGAAGGTATACTGCCAAATTTGGAGAAAATCGGTTCAGATTTAGATATAGCCCCCACATATATGTTAGCACCGATTTGACATTGAAGCGCTGTAGAGACTGTGTTTTATATCCGATCAGTACGAAATTCGACAGAAGGAGGTTTCTATTTTACATCAATGAGTATTCAGGGAAAATCGATTCAGATTTATATATAAGCTCCATACATATGTTCCTCCTGATGTGGTAACAAAGCGCTATAGAAGTTGTACTTTACTTCCGATCATTACAAAATTCTCCAGAAAGATGTTTCTCAATTTAGGAACGAATATTGCTTTATTTAGCGATTACCGGTTCAGAATTAGATATATCCGCATATATATGTTCTTACCCATTTTCGAATTATTCCAAATTATTATCGCAATAACCCTTATCGCATTGTTAGGGAGGTGTAGGGTATTATATAGTCGGCCCCGCACGACTTTCTGCCTTTCCTTACTGGTTTATTTCGTGATCGTTTGTCCTTTTTACAGGATATTCAAAATTTCAAAGATAACATTTTTGAAATATTTTTTAATGCACTTATTACAATGTGATTTGGTAAATATGCATATAAAACAAGTAAGAAAGTTTCAGTCGGGTAAACCGACTAAGGTATACCCTCACTTTGTGAGTAATGTAATATTGAATATTCCACGAATTATTCTGTTAGATTGTATGGTAGGTACCAGAACGGGTTTAACAAATACACCTATTTCTCGCTGAATAATAGATACTCTAAATACATTGCACTGCGCCGAATTATAAGCGTTTATTTGCACTGGTTTATTAACGTTATGAGATATTAAATTTTGGTATGATTTGGACATTTTGAGTGGGAGGTACAAAAAGGGGCGTGGTGATAACGGCCATTTTTTACAGGGCTATAGACACTTCAAAAGCGTTACACTGTGCAAAATGTTGTGGCATTTTCGTGCATTGGTACTCATGTTGTGAGCTCTTAACTTTTTGTGCAAAATTTTACCTTTGTGTGGGAGGTACAAAAAGGGGCGTGGCAATAGCGTAAATTTTTCACAGGGCTATAGACATTATAAAAGCATTACACTGTAGAAAATTTCAAGTATTTTTATACACTGGTATTAATGTTATAAGCTGTTAACTTTTGGTGCAAAATGTTACCTTTGTGTGGGAGGTACCAAAAGGGGCGTGGCAATAGCGTAAATTTTTCACAGGGCTATAGACATTATAAAAGCATTACACTGTAGAAAATTTCAAGTATTTTTATACACTGGTATTAATGTTATAAGCTGTTAACTTTTGGTGCAAAATGGTGCATTTGTGTGGGAGGTACCAAAAGGGGCGTAGCAACTTTGCCCATTTTTCTCAAGTTGATAGCGACTAATAAACTAATGCTATGTGTGGAATTTCAGAAGATTCGAATAAGTAGTATAGCAGTTATTAAAGATTCAATATTTTACAACATGTTAACACTTTGTGGGGGAGGTACTAGAAGGAGTGGACCAATATGGCCCATCTTCGAACTTAGCCGGAGATAGAAACAAATATTACCACGTACCAAATTTGAAGTCAATCGGTTACTCCTTTCGAGAGTTATCGTGCGCACCAGCCAGCAGACAGACAGACAGACAGACAGACTGACAGACAGACAGACAGACAGACGGACGGACATTGCTCATTCGTCTTAAAATGACCCAAAACGAATATCCGCCGAACATACTTAGGGTCTTAGATCACTCCTTCGACGTGTTACACTTTTTTTCGTAGCAAATGATATATACCCTCGTCACACTAAAGTGAGGGTATAATGAAAGGGGAGAATTCCTGCTATTTATTAAAATTTTTGAAATAATTTTACAAGGACAAAGGTTATAAAGACAATTAATTAAATGTTGAGAGTGGCATATGGTAATTGTACTCTGAGTCAGAAAAATGTTTACAAGTAGTATAAGCTTTTCAAAGAAGGTCGAGAAGATGTGAATTCGTCCTGGAAGATCCATCACATCAAAAACCGGTAAATATGTTGAGAAAGTGAAGTGCGTGAAAACTTTTATGGAGAATCGTCGAATCACTATTAAAGAAGTTGCAGAAGATGTCGTCATATCGGTTTGCCCCTGCTATACATTTTTTTCGGAAATTTTGGGAATGAAGCGATGGAGGTATACTAACTGTGACATTCCGTTTGCAACACATTGAAATATTGATCGGCAACCCCATAAAGTATATATATTCATGATCGTCGTGAAATTCTAAGACGATTTTGCCATGACAGTCTCTCTGTCCGCATGTTTGTCTGTCTGTTCAAATCACGGTACAATCCGAGCTAGATTGATCAAATTTTGTAGAAATACTTCTTATACATAGTTTCAGGTCGTTTGATTTTTTTAATTTAATTTAATTTTTTTAATATAGCTCCCCTATAGAGGTCGCTCCAAAATACGATTTTTGAGCAATGGATAACACATTTGTAAAGCAATTTTGCTGAAACTTTGGAGTTTGTATACTATTTTGACTAGAATTCATCACAGCAAAAATTTTACAAATTGGTTCATATTTTGTTACAGTCACCCTATAGATGTCGCTCAAAAATATACGTATTTAAGCCATAAATACCATATTTTCTAAGCATTTTTACTGAATCTTTACAGTTTGTATTTAATTAAGACAAGAACTCATCACAGTAAAAATTTTTTAAATCAGTTAATATTTTGATATAGTCCACCTATAGATGTCGCTCCTAAAAAAGGCTTATTTAAGCCATTAGCACCACATTTTGTAAGAAATTTAGATTAAACTTTGCAGTTTATATCCTACTTTGGCAAGAAATCATCTCAATAAAATATATACAAATACAATTTTATTTTGTTGTAGTCCCCGTGTAGATGTTCCTCTCAAAAAAAAGCTGTTTTAAGCCATAAATGCCACATTTTTCTGGTGAAGAGTTTGGCTAAACAATTTGCGGCCTAAAAATTGCAGCGTTTTTTTTTAATAGTTTACTTAAACGAAAATGATCGTTTCATGATTTGCTCCACATCCAAAGATTTTTCCAGTAATAAAATTGAATGCAATTAATGGTGGAGGATATAAATATAAGATTCGACATGGCCGAACTTAACGCTTTTACTTTGGTTGGTACAACCCTTCGAGTATCTCCCCCACGAAGGGTCAACATTTAGTGAAATATTGATTAATTCATAACTTATATTATATGTACTTCTCAGAATCTGTCACAATTCTACACTTAGTATTAGTTTCTTAGTCGCTATCATTTTGAAAAACCCCTAATTTGACTTAGTAACGCTTACAGACCACAAATTTCAACTGATTGGGCTGAAAATTGGTAATTTTACCCAGAACCCTTTTATTTACACCCAGAACCCTTTTATTTATACCCAGAAGCCTTCACCGAACAATGGTTATCATAGATCCACCTATTGATATAGATACATGTTCATTAAATAAAATAAAAAAGTAAATTCCAAGTTAAGTATCCAGGCCAATTCCTATTTGTTAAAGGTACACATCTCATTACCGTGTGTAATAATGAAAATTGGAAATAAGTGCACAACAAGTTAAAAATATTCAATCGAGTAAACCGACTGAGGTATACCCTCACTTTTTGAGTAATGTAATATGATACTTTATGGTGGAGCCAGAAAGGAGGAAACATTTGTCGATAGTCATTGCAAAAGCGGCCTAAAATACACAATATGAAATCATTTAGATGATTGCAACTTATGTGGAAGTTGTGTTTGAATGGAGTTATTAGTTAGTTATTGCTTATAGTATTTATCCCAAGACACCCGACAGCCACGCTCATGCCCTTACCCCTGAAAAATCCCCCTCGAAAATTAATGAATAAATTATATAGACAGAATGTAACAGAAACATATGGTCTCGAACCAAAATAAATTCTTTTTTAATAATTAATATCAAAAGTCGTAGAAATTTATGGATTTTTTTATGATGTATTCGACAAAAAGATTCCATGTAAAATATCACTGTAGGTGCAATGCACTTTAATGGCAACCCAGTGGTTTTTTAAATATATTGTATTTATCAACAAAGTTTTCTGGGTAGAGGAATGATTAGTAATTTCAGGAACAGTTCTGGTATAGAAAGCTTCGGAATAGAAGTTCCATGTAAATGAAAGAATGAAATGAGGCACTTTAATAAGTATTTCTCCTCAAACACCCGAAAACACCGTTCATCCCCTTACAAAACTAATGATTTATTGTAAGTCGTTGAAATCGATGGATTTTTTTGGGTGATACATTCGACAAAAAGAAAAAAGCCACTATTGGCCCCACAATACACTTTTATGGCAAGCCGATGGTTTTTAAAAATTGGTTATCTTTCAACAATTGAGAATAAAGAAACATTACAAGAGCACAAACAATTCAATACTTGACCAATAGTTACGATATATTTAAAAAAACATTTCGTTGGCATAAAAGTGCATTGTGGGAAGCTATAGCGATTTTTTACAAGGAATCTTTTTTCGACTTCATCGCCCAAAAATATTGGTGATCCAATTAGAGATACTTTTTTTCAATAGCCTTTTTTGACAGATCACGTGTGAGTCGTGTCATGCTGTCATGTTATTTTTGTAAAGTATTGTTTGGCATTTCATCATGGAAAGTCTTACTCCTGAACAACGTTTACGCGTGTCATTCGCCAGTTACCAATCGAAATGCTCGAACGAGTCATCAAAAATTGGAATCAAATGTTGGCCGCGTCAACTAGACGTAGCCGCGGCCAACATTTGATGGACATAATCTTCAAAAAATAAATGCCAAGGAATGTTCTTCCAAATGATAATAAACATTCCCCATTCAATTTGAATTTTCTGTGTTTTTTTCTTAAAAAAATAGGGAACCTCTAAATGGATCACCCTATACATCAAGTTCTACAACTTTTGGTACAGCCCTATTTTTGGAGGGAGGTTTTTATGGTTAAGGGGATGAGCGGGGGTGTCAGGTGTTTTGGTAGAAATATGTACTTCTTGAAGTGTCCCTTTTTTTCATTCTTTGACATGGAATATCTATTCCGAAGTTTTTATACCCTACACCACACTGTGGTACAGGGTATTATGACTTTGTGCATTTGTTTGTAACACCAAAAACGATAAGAGATAGACCCATTGTTTATTATACCGATCGACTTGTAATCACTTTCTGAGTCGATTTAGCTATTTCCGTCTGTCGTTCTGTAGATGTATTCTTGTAATCAAAGTACAGGTCGCAAATATGGCCCGATCTCAACGAAACTCTGCACATATTGTTCTTTAGACCCAAGGACGATCCCCATTGAATTTGGTTAAAATCGGTGCAGATTTACATATAGCTCCCATATATATCGTCCCCTCAATAAAACAATAGCGTATACGCATATACACCATTATTTTTTTATTACATTTTAAGAATCTACATAATCGATTCTATAGCTGGTAAAAATTTGGTGGAATTCTACTTCCACAAAGTGGGTCAAAAGTTAAATTGAAAAAATAGTGTATATATGTAGTATGGTACTTTGATCCCATTTATATACAATTAACGCACTTTTAGACTAATAGAATATAATCTGGGTGTAGCCTGATTATTTCACCACATATTAAAATGAAAAGAAATTGAAAGCATCGATTCTCTTCTAAGATATACATATTTATCTTCCAAGAAGTATAATTTCACAAAAACTTAAAATGTGATTTTTTCGAAACTACAAAAAAATTATACACTATTGTTTTATTGAGGGAACGATATGTACCTCCGATTTGGCATATATGCATTGTATAAGCAACATTTTTATGATACTTTGATACAAAACAAAATTTGGGGAAAATCGGTTCAGATTTAGATATAGCCCAATATATATGTTACTCCCGATTTTACATGTAAGCGATGTAAAAAGTCTATTTTTAATCCGATCAGTACGAAATTCGCAGAAAGAGGTTTCTTATTACATGAATTAACATTGCCAAATTTTGAGGGAAATCGGTTCAGATTTAGATATAGCACACATTCATGTTACCACCGATTTGACATGTAAGCGCTGTATAAACTGTATTTTATATCCGATCAGTGCAAAATTCGGCAGAAAGAGGTTTCTTATTACTCGAAGAAAAACAGCCAAATTCGGAGAAAATCGGTTCAGACTTAGATATAGTTAATTTATAGTTATTCAAAATTATTATCGCAAAACATGGACAAACCATTTCATGGACACATTTCTACTATGGACGATTAGGTTCAATATATAGTGTAAATTGTTAAATTTCAGCCAGATCAATTGAACAATCCGTTCTCTAGAGCGTCGAGAAGTGACATCGTTAGGGACCTTTATACACACCAAAACATGGACCGATGTGCCCCATTTTTACTACGGACAATTAGGTCCAACATAACGTGGAAATTCTTACATTTCTGCCAGATCAATTGAAAAATTTATTTTCTTCAGCTTTAAGATGTGGCATGGACGGGGGACCTTTATATGGGGATATACCAAAACATGGACCGATGTGGCCCATTTTTACTATGAACGATTAGGTTCAATATAAAGTGTACATTCTAAAATTTCAGCCAGATCTATTAAAATGTGTTCTCTGTAGTGTCGAAAATGACATTGGTGAGGACCTTAATATGAGGGCTATATCCAAATATAAACCGATGTTCCCCACCTTTACTAGGAACGATTAGGTCCAATATTAAGTATGAATTCTCAAATTTCAGCCAGATCAATTGAAGAATTCGTTCTCTGGAGCTTCAAGATGTGGCATCGGCGGGGACCTTTATATGGGAGATATACCAAAACATGGATTTCAATATAAAGTGTAAATTCTTAAATTTCAGTCAAATCCATTAAAAAATGTTTTATCTAGAGTGTCAACAAATTAGAAACTGTATTTTATATCCGATCGCTAGGAAATTAAGCAGAAAGAGGTTTCTTATTACATTAAGGAGCACTGCCTACATTGAGGAAAATCGGTTCAGATTTAGAAACGGCCCCCATGTATATGCTACCTCCGATTAGACATGTAAGCGGTGTACAAACTTTATTTTATATCAGATCAGTACGAAATAAGATAGAACCAGTAAGGAAAGGCAAAAAGTCGGGCAGGGCCGACTATATAATACCCTGCACAACCCTAACAATGTGATAAGGGTTATTGCGATAATAATTTGTAATAACTGGTAAATGGGTAGGAACATATTATCTAATTCTGAAACGATAATCGCTAAATTAAGCAATATTCCTTCCTAGATTGAGAAACATCATGCTGGAAAATTGTAATGATCGGATTATAAAGTACAACTTCTATAGCGCTTTGATACCAAATCAGGAGGAACATATATATGGAGGTTATATATAAATCTGAACCGATCACTGAATACTCATTCATGTCGAATATCGTACTGATTGGATATAAAATAAAGTCTCTACAGCGCTTACATGTCAAATCGGGGGTAACATATACATATATGGGAGCTATATCTAAATCTGAACCGATTTCTTCCAAATTTAAAAGTGTTCATTCATATAATAGGGGTAACATATATATGGGGGCTATATCTAAATCTGAACCGATTTTCTCCCAATTTAGCAGTATTCCTTCATGTAATAAGGAACCTCTTTTTGCCGAATTTCGCATTGATCGGATACAAAATAAAATTTTTAAAACACTTACATGTCAAATCGGTGGTAACGTATATATGGGGGCTTTATCTAAATCTGAACCGATTTCTTCCAAATTTAACAGCGTTCATTGATATAATAAGAAACCTCTTTCTGCCAAATTTTATACTGATGGGATATAAAATAAAGTTTTTATAGCGCTTATATGTCAAATCGGGGCTAACATATCTATGGGGGCTATATCTAAATCTGAACCGATTTTAACCAAATTCAATAGGGATCGTCCTTGGACCAAAAAAAAGATATGTGTAAAGTTTCGTCGTGATCGGGCCATAATTGCGACCTGTACTTTGATTACAAGAATACATGCACAGACAGGCGGACAGGCGGACAGACGGACATAGCTAAATCAACTCATAAAGTGATTCTAAGTATAATAAACGATGGGTCTATTTCTTCTCCGTTTGGGTGTTACAAACAAATGCACAAAGTTATAATACTGTGTACCACAGTTTCTTATTACATTAAGGAGCTCTGCCAACATTGAGGAAAATCGGGTCAGATTTAGATATAGCCCCATGTATATATTATACCCGATTTGACATGTAAGCACAGTAGAAAATGTATTACATACGCATTAGTACGAAATTTGCTAGAAAAATGTTTCTTATTACATGTAGGAACACTGCCAAATATGTGGAAAATCGGTTCAGATATATATAGCCCCCATATACGTAAATGTTACACCCGATTTTATAAGTAAGCGCTGCAGAAACTTTATTTTATATTCGATCAGTACGAAAGCCCTATATAAATTGTACTTTATTTTCGATCATTACAAAATTGGCAGAAAGTAGTTTCTTAATTTAGGAACACATACTGCTTCATTTGGATATAATTTGTTCAGATTTAGATGTAGCCATATAAGAGTATATGTATATGTTTTTGTTTTATTATGAATTATATGACGACCAAGACTAAATGTACTTTATGGGGACATTGATCAATATTTCGATGTGTAACAGACGAAGAGACGATAACCCCCGTCCTATGGTGTAGGGTACAAACACTAACATTATATTTCAATATACATATACGTAACTTTCCTAATCCCTTCCCATATTACCAAATACCCTTTACTCCCCTACAGTGCATGATATACCCTAATATATGACGTGCTGAATACAATTTCAAAATAACCATATCACTCTATTTCTTTTTCAACACTTTCGATGAAATATTAAACTATTTACAGGAACAAATTGCAACATAACAAAGGACAAAATGCTCTGATAAAAACAACATAACTAACCATTATAAAGAGAGAAACAAAAAACGAAAAACTCAAACCATAGAACTACACCGGAAGTCGCGAAACATGGTAATTTTCAAATACGAACAACTGCCGCTAAATGCACACACTCACAGAACACAAAACATAACAGCACTGCAAGTATTGCATTATTTCCGTTTCATAAATTGGCGCGTTATTTCTTTTTTTTTGTCTGCAGCATTACACATGAAACGGGAATATGAGGAAATGGACATGGCACTATAACATACTTCTTTTTTGGAAAGGAACAAAGGCGCTTTGCTCTCTTTCTCCCTGCTGTGTTTATAACTTCAATGAAAAATCGATTTGTTGATTTTTTTATTTTAAATTATTTTTTCAAAAATAATTTTTCAAATTATTCACTGCTTTTTGCATATTTTATTGCATTTACATATGTATATTTCTTCTTATTTTATTATCATATTTTTTTCTTGTTTTCATTAAAATCATTTAATAACGCACCGTTATCATTCTACGACCGTCCATAGCAAATACCGACACAAGACTAAATCCAAACGATTGGTGGAAATTTCTATTTTCCCTCGTTTTTTCCATTCGCATGTCTTGTGAAAACATCGGTGTGTGTATTTTCCTGGCCTGTCATTCGTTTGTAGGTTGTTCCGTTTTTGGCGAAACGAGGACTTCACCAAAAAACCGTACCACACCAACAAAACAGCATTCGTTTACGAATTTCGAAATTCGAACACAAACGAAGAGGGGTGCTTTAAGCGAATCGCCACGAAGTGAAGAGAGTCTAGTTGAACCAAAAGAGTCCTTTTAAGAGCTCCATTTTGTTAGTGGTGAATTTCATTCTTTGAGATTTATACTGAAGTTGGTGGTGAATTTCTCAATTTCTCTAGACTTTTGTTGTCATTTTGCCTGTTCATTGTTTTGGTATTGTCGTTTCGGTACTCGGCTACTCTTAGCCAATGTGTTATCCTTTTGTTCCCGTTTTTAAACGTTTTTAAATAGGTTTGTGTCACGTTTTATGGTAGGTCAAGTTTATCATACGCATATGAGAATATCTCCCCAGGAACAATTTATGTACATTACTAGTCAAAACTATATGTGGGAGGTTTGATTAAAATAAAAAACGGTAATAAAATTTTAACAATTTTCATAAAGTGAAGCAGCTATAAGGGGAAGAATAAAAATGATTATTTAAATTAGGAAACATTTTAAATAAAATACATAAAAACCCAGCAATTATCTTCAAGATATTATCATTAACTATAACAACTTTATGAGATTTTTAGAGAAGTACTGTAAAGTCATAAGCGACACTTTTAATGGTGAACATCATTTTTAGAAAAAGGATTAAAAATCATAATAAATAATAGGGAATATTTTGATAAAAAGGGATGAAAACTTTTAGCAATTATATTAAAGATGTTATGACAAGTACTAGAAAAAAACTACTAATGGAAAAATTTTAACATTTTTATGAATTTTTTCTATTTATCTTCAACGACTTCTCTTCATATGTGGTATTGATTGACAAATCAGAAAATATTTCCAGCAATTTTACTAACAATCTCAGGAAAAGCATATATTTTTACAAAATGTTAAATTTTTTTTAGCTTTTAATGAATACACCTTACCCATTACCTCCCTTTGTCTCAAGATGAGGAAAAATATTTAAATACATGTAACTATTAGTACTCTTCTAAAGACGACCATTAGGGTTATCTACTTTATAATAAACGACAAATTGTGTCATTTACTCTATAATCCTATCTCTATAACATAAGACTAATAGGGTCGACGATCAATTCTGTCTTCAACTTTAAAAAAGACTACAAATCGAGTTATCTACTTTATAACACCGCGAGACACTATTTTTGGTCATGAACATCTCTACATAATTCAGAAAGAAACAAAACAGTATACTCATTATTTTCATTTTCTGGTCGAGTTCGCGATTTAACGGACGTGACATTTTTTTAAGGATATAATTATTCAGAATTTTTTTGTAGTTTTTCTGAAAGTCCTATTAGGAAGATATGGGTGTCAAATTTCAGGGCACATTTTGGGCTATCTAAATACTGTTTTTGTTTTTAGAAAACAAGGTTGAAAATTTTGAAAAAAATATATTTTGCGGATCCTACAGTTTAGCTATTTATACCCAAATATTTAGCATTCTACATTGATTAGTTTGTTTTTTAGAACTATTTTAATTTTACATTGACAGATATTTTCTTATTCTTTTATTTACAGAAATCTGAATAGGTAAGAAACATTCAACACAATTGACTTTCTTGACTTTTTTCAAAAAAGGGCCAAATTGACCCATTAAGAGGGCAGCTAGAGGGTTAAGAACTTCCACAAAAATGATCCTCATAAAATTCCACTATGTAACTCTGACAATCAGAAATCACTCAGACATTAACATAGAGCATTTTTTTCATTTAGCATAATTGTCCCTTCGACCAAAAATGAAAACTTTGACACACAGTAAAAAAAACTTAGACCAGCTGGACCATAAGTTTATTCTACCAAAATAATCTATTCAACATGCCCTTTCAGAGTTACAGAGTCGCTATTCTATAGTTCTAGTCGCTATAGTTCTAGAAAACAAACTAATTAACGTAGAATGCCAAAATTTTGATATGAATAACAGTAAGATCCGCAAAATATATTTTTTTTTCAAAATTTTCTAACGTGGATCTTAAAGGTAGTACATTGTAGTTCCAGTTTCTAAAAACAAAAATAGTATTAAGAAAGCTCAAAATGTGTTCTTTCATTTGACACATATATCGTCTTACAACAACTTTCAGAAAAAATTACAAAAAAAGTGGAATATTTATATCCTTAAGAAATGTCATGTCCTGTTAAACGTGAACTCGACCAGAAAATAAAAAAACTTATTACACAGTTTTGCTGTGTTTCTAGCCAGCTTTCAGAATTATATACATTTCGATGACCAATAATTTTTGTTCAACTTTGTCGCACGGTATATTAACCAGTAATTAAAGGCAGAAAGTCGGGCGGGGCCGACTATATAATACCCTACACCTCCCTAAAAATGCGATAAGGGTCATTGCGATAACAATTTGGAATAACTGGTAAATGTCTAATTCTAATTCTGAACCGATAATCGCTAAATTAAGCCATATTCGTCCCTAAATTGAGAAACATCTTTCTGGAGAATTTTGTAATGATCGGAATTAAAGT
This sequence comes from Eudasyphora cyanicolor, assembly GCA_963930755.1. Taxonomy (NCBI): domain Eukaryota; kingdom Metazoa; phylum Arthropoda; class Insecta; order Diptera; family Muscidae; genus Eudasyphora; species Eudasyphora cyanicolor. The sequence goes on along the minus strand of OZ005737.1, from coordinate 48,535,500 downwards.
ACAACTTCTATAGCGCTTTGTAACCAAATCAGGAGAAACATACGAGTATATATGGAGGTTATATATAAATCTGAATCGATTTTCCCTGAATACTCACTCATGTAAAATAGAAACCTCTTTCTGTCGAATTTCGTACTGATCGGATATAAAATATAGTTTCTATGTACAGAAACTATATTTTATATCCGAATCTGGGCTAACATATATATGGGGATATATCTAAATATAAACCGATTTTTTCCTTCATGTAATAAGAAACCTCTTTCTGCAGAATTTCGCTGTGATCGCATATAAAATACAGTTTCTACAGCGCTTGAATTTCAAATCGGGGTAACATATATATGGGGGCTATATCTAAATCTGAACCGATTTTCCCCAAATTTTGTATTGTCTCTAAGTGTATCATCAGACTACTCTCTGTCAATTTTTGTACAAATCGGTTCAAAAATGTTGCTTATACAGTACATATATGCCAAATCGGAGGTACATATATATGGGAGCTATATATAAATCTGAACCGAGTATAACCAAATTCAATAGGGATCGTCCTTGGGCCTAAAGAAAGATATGTGCAAAGTTTCGTTGAGATCGGACCATACTTTGATTACAAGAATACATCTACAGACAGACAGGCGGACAGACAGACAGACAGACGGACATACCTAAATCGACTCAGAAAGTGATTGCAAGTCGATCGGTATAATGAACAATGGGTCTATCTCTTATCCTTTTGGGTGTTACAAACAAATGCACAAAGTCTTAATAGCCTGTACTACAGTGTGGTGTAAGGTATAAAAACTGGTTAATCTACTCTAAAACATGTACTTTATAAAGGATGACCTATTTTGTAATTTACTCTATAATAAAAGTCATTTACTCTATTATAGTGGACCAATTAGGTAAACAACTCTTACTAGAAGGTAAGTTGGGTCATATTCTCTACAATAAGTGACTAATTTGGTCATAAAATTCACACTCTACTCTATATTAGATGTCCAATTGGGTACTTCATAATGTACGAATTTGGTCATTTATAATACAGATTACTACCCTATTGGTAGTACATAATAGAGTAAATAACCTAATTGGACGTCTATTAAAGAGTATAATCCATTGGTAGGCCTACTATAGAGCTGACGACTCAATTACTCATCTATTGTAGAGACTAGTCGTCTAGTGAGAGTTATTTACCAAATTGTTCGATGACCTACTTTGTCCTTTATAATACAGTAAAAGACCAAATTTGTCATATTTTATGATGCACATTACTCAATCTATAACTAAAATGCCTAGTTAGTCATCTACTATGATAGTTGACATATGGCGCCATTTACTATATAATTGACGACCAATCACGTCTTTATAATAGAGGATCAATTTGGTATTTTACTCTATAGTAGAGGTTATCATGTTGGTTATCATCTTTAGGACAGTTAGGTACGTAACTATTTACAATAGGTGACTAATTGGGTAATAAACTTTATAATATACCTTCATCCATATAATATAAAATACGTCCAATTGGGATATCAACTATGTAAAGGGTCCGCCATCTAACGTTTTTTTTTCAACTAGTGCTTATTTCGTGAATGGTAACACTTAGCTCATATCTGATTTGACAGATAATTAGTTTTATCCTTCGAAAATGAGCAAGGAGTGGCCGTTACAGTCAATGGCGATCGTTATCGGGCCATGTTGAACGAATTTTTGTTCACAAAAATTTAAGAGGAGGATATTGGCAACATTTGGTTTCAACAGGACGGCGCTACGTGCCACACAGCCGAAGCTACACTAGCTGTTTTGCGCGATGTTTTTTAAAAAAAAAGTTATATGGCGGACACTTTATATGTTTTTGTGAGGAATAAGCAGATTTCGAGTTATTATAATTTGTGTATTTTTATACCCTACACCACACTGCGGTACAGGGTGACTTTGTGCATTTTTTGTAACACCCAAAAGGAGAAGAGATAGACACATTGTTTATTATACCGATCGACTTGTAATCACTTTCTGAGTCGATTTAGCTATGTCTGTCTGTCCGTCTGTCTGTAGACGTATTCTTGTAATCAAAGTACAGGTCGCAATTATAGTCCGATCTCAACGAAACTTTGCACATATCTTTTTTTAGGCCCAAGGACGATCCCTATTGAATTTGGTGAAAATCGGTTCAGATATACGTATAGCTCCCATATATATGTACCTCCGATTTGGCATATATGCACTGTAAAAGCAACATTTTTTTGAACCGATTTGTGCAAAAATTGACAGAGAGTAGTCTTAGATACAATACAAAATTTGGGGGAAATCGGTTCAGATTTAGATATAGCCCCCATATATATGTTACCCCAGATTTGACATGTAAGCGCAGTAGAAACTGTATTTTATATCCGATCAGTACGAAATTCGGCAGAAAGAGGTGTCTTATTACATGAAGGAATACTGCCAAATTCGGAGAAAATCGGTTCAGATTTAGATATAGCTCCCATATATATGTTAGCCCCGATTTGACATCCAAGAGCTGTAGAGACTGTAATTTATATCCGATCAGTACGAAATTCGACAGAAAGAGGTTTCTATTTTACACGAACGAGGGAAAATTTATTCAGATTTATATATAACCTCCATATATATATTCCTCCTGATTTGGCTACAAAGCGCTATAGAAGTTGTACTTTACTTCCGATCATTACAAAATTCTCCAGAAAGATGTTTCTCAATTTAGGAAGGAATATTGCTTAATTTAGTGATTATCGGTTCAGAATTACACATATATATAATTTCTTACCCATTTACCAATTATTTCAAATTATTATCGCGATAAGGGTTATCGCATTGTTAGGGAGGTGTAGGGTATTATATAGTCGGCCCCGATCGACTTTCTGCCTTTCCTTACTTGTTCTTCTTATAGAAGATATATATAAATTTGTGTAAAGTATTTTCCGGTTGGTGTCTGTGATACATGTTTAATGTATGGCCTGCAGAACTAAAAACAATTATGAATATATTTTAAATTTCTGTGTTTGTCGGAGGTCTGAAATGAAAAAGTCATGATTAAAATCAACAAGGCTAATTGAAAGTAAATTATTTGTGAGTCAACCTTGGCTAAATATTCTGGGTTTGTCTGTAACTGTGAAAAAAGATTTGTCAAGTAAAATCAAATTGAACGAACGACGTCTTTATTTATTTAAATTTCCAAAATTGCATGAAGACAATAATGAAAACAAAAAAAAACATAAAATCAGAGTAAATTATAAACAATAACAATACAACAAGTAAGAAATATTCGGTCGTGTAAACCGACTAAGGTATACCCTCACTTTGTGAATAATGTAATATATAACATTACACTAATTAATCTGAAACAACAAATACACCTATTTTTCGGTAAACAGTATTTTCTTAAAAAACATTGCACTGTTCCGATCTATAAGCGTTTATGGTATGGCATTATGGCATTGGTATATAACCGTAACGAGCTATTCAATTATGGTATGATTTGTTCATTTTGTGTGGGAGGTACAAAAAGGGTGTTGGTGATAACGCCCACTTTTCACAGGACTGTTGGCCCTATAACAGTATTACACTGTACAAAAAATGTCAAGTACTTGTATGCACTGGTATTAAAGATATAATCCGTTAACTTTTGGTATAAAACGGTCCATTTGTGTGGGAGGTACCAAAGGGCGTGTCAATAATGCCCACTTTTCACTGTATTGTAGGTACTATTAAACCATTACAATGTACAAAATTTAAAGTCTTTGTATGCACTGGTAATAAAGTTATAAGCTATTAACTTTTGATGCAAAATGGTCCATTTGTGTGGGAGGTACCAAAAGGAGCGTGGCAACATCGCCCATTTTACTCGAGGTGATAGCGACTAATAAAATAATACAATGTGTGAAGTTTCAGCATATTCCAATAAGAAGTATAGACGTTATTAAAGAATCAATATTTCACTAAAAGTTAACCCTTTGTGTGGGAGGTACGAGAAGGAGTGGACCAATATGGCCCATCTTCGAACTTAGCCGGAGATAGAAAAAAATATTACCGTATACCAATACATTTGAAGTCAATCGGTAACTCCTTCCGAGAGTTATCGTGCGCACCAGCCAGCAGACAAACAGACAGACGGACATTTCTCATTCGACTTAAAATGACCCAAAACGAATATCCGCCAAATATACTTAGGGTCTTAGATCACTCCTTCGATGTGTAACACTTTTGGCCCGTAGCAAATGATATATACCCTCGTATCACCTCGTATACCCTCGTATAAAGTGAGGGTATAAAAATGGTTATGTTAACGACCAAGTGTGGGAATAGTTTAATTATAGGGGAGGTTCCATAATGGTTGACTAATATGTTTCATCTTAGAATATGCAAAATGTAGTCACTTGATTACTCCTTTCGAAAGACAAGTGACGAATAGGATACAAATGACTTGAAATATTCTAAAGCAGGAAATGTTCCCAAACATTTATTTATTTAATTTAAGCGTAGTAAAATGTCAACAATGCCGGGGAAAACTTGTTGCGGCGAAGAATCATTTTGCACACATACATACATATTTCATAGCTCAGGTAGCGAATGAGCTATTTTAATATGAACAAAAATATTCATACCTCATAGTGGCTGTCGCCAACTATGTGTACATATTAGAGCCACAACGTATGTGTGGACGATTGTTCAAGTTCAAGTCCAAATTCAAATTATCATCGACAGACACACAGTAACATCGGATCCCTTATCTGTAGAACGTTATGAACAATTTTTCTATGTAAAGGTTAATTTTATAATGTTTTTATTAAGTGTTTAATTACTTCTAAAATGTTTGTCAGATTTATTTATTTCAACAGCTCGCTGGAAAGCTAGATTTTATAATTATATTGGAATAAAAACCGAACAGCAAAACAAAAAGTTTTTATACTTACATAAGAGCATGCTAGTGGTAAACATCTCAAATGAAAGTTTGTTTTGTTTAGTGAATATATTTAAAATATTAAGGCTATGTCTTGAACCGATATTACATTAAGGGGTAACGGTTATAAATAGAGAATCTAAATAGAGAATCTTTCAAGAATATTGTGTGAAAATTTGAGGTAAATCGGAGCAAAACTGACAAAGATACAACAGTCTAAGCAACCGCGCCTCATACGTAACTCAGAACATCAGAAAAACTTTAAAGCGTTTTTCCCACAGCCAATGTGTTCGACGACGGTGCTCCTCGTAACTCAAAAACTACTCAACCGATCCTTTGCAATTTTTAACATTATTTCTTTACACAATTTTCGAGGTAACGCCATCGGTTTTTTTTTAAATTTGTTAATTTTTTTTATATAACAATAACCAATTATTCGATTTTTTCTCGCAAAAATCGCATTTTTCTTTTCAAAGTATTCCCAAAAATTTAAATTTCGAAAAAAAAAACTCGACAGCGTTACCTGGCTATAACGATTATCTAACTAAATAATTTTTTTTTTTATTTTCTGATGATCCGATATCGGGTCATGGGGGGCACCGCAATTCAATTTTTTTCAAGACGCTACCGCATAATTGCTGTCGATGCTACATTTTTTAATATTTATACACTACACCACACTGTGGTACAGGGTATTATAACTTTGTGCATTTGTTTGTAACACTCAAAAGGAGAAGAAATAGACCCATCGTTTATTATACCGATCGACTTAGAATCACTTTCTGAGTTGATTTAGCTATGTCCGTCTGTCTGTCTCTCTGTATGTCCGTCTGTGCATGCATTCTTGTAATCAAAGTACAGGTCGCAATCATGATCCGATCTCGACGAAACTTTACACATATATTTTTGTTTGGCCCAAGGACCATCCCTATTGAATTTGGTTAAAATCGGTTCAGATTAAGATATAGCCCCCATATATATGTTAGACCAGATTTGACATGTAAGCGCTGTAAAAACTTTATTTTATATCCGATCAGTCTGAAATTCGGCAGAAAGAAGTTTCTTATTATATGAATGAACACTGTTAAATTAAGAAGAAATCGGTTCGATTTAGATATAGCCCCCATATATACGTTACCCCCGATTTGAAGTGTAAGCGCTGTAAAAATGTTATTTTATATCCGATCAGTATGAAATTCGGCAGAATGAGGTTTCTTATAATATGAATGAACACTGTTAAATGTGGAAGATATAGCCCCCATATAAACGTTACCCCCGATTTGACATGTAAGCGCTGTAAAAATGTTATTTTATATCCGATCAGTGCGAACTTCGGCAAAGAGAGGTTTCCTTCTACATGAAGAAATACTGCCAAATTCGGAGAAAATCGGTTCAGATTTAGATATAGCCCCCATATATATGTTACCCCCGATTAGACATGTAAGCTCTGTAGAGACTGTATTTTATGTCCGATCAGTACGAAATTCTACAGAAAGAGGTCTTTTTACATGAATGAGTATTCAGGGAAAATCGGTTCAGATTTATATAACATCCGTATATATGTTCCTCCTTATTTGTTATCAAAGCGCTATAGAAGTTGCACTTTACTTCCGAGCATTAAAATTTTCCAGAAATATGTTTCTCAATTTAGGAACGAATATTGCTTAATTTAGCGATTATCGGTTCAGAATTAGATACAGCGCTAACATGTCAAATCGGGTGAAACATATATATGGGGACTATATCTAAATCTGAACCGATTTTCCCCGAATTTAGCAGTGTTCATTAATGTAATAAAAGAAACCTTTCTGACAAATTTCGTACTGATCTGATATAAAAAATCGGGGGTAACATATATATGGGGGCTATATCTAAATCTCAACCGATTTTGACCAATTTCAATAGGGATCGTCCTTGGGCCAAAAAAGAGCACTGTGCTAAATTTCATCACAATCGGACCATAAATACGACCTGCACTTTGATTACAAGAATACGTGTACAGACAGACAGACGGACATGGCTAAATCGACTCAAAAATTGATTCTATGACGATCGGTATAATAAACTATGGTTCTATTTCTTGTCTTTTTGGGCGTTACAAACAAATGCACGAAGTCATAATACCCTGATCCACAGTGTGGTGTAGGGTATAAACACAGAAAATTTAAATTGAATGGGGAATGTTTATTATCATTTGAAAGAACATTCTTTGGCATTTATTTTATGAAGATTATGTCTATCAAATGTTGGCCGCGGCTACGTCTCAGCTGGTCCATCCGTTGAGTCCAATTTTCATGACTCGTTCGAGCATTTCGACAGGTAACTGGCGAATGACACGCGTGATGTTTTACTCCAAGGCCTGAATCGAAGCGGGTTTGTCCGCATAAACTTTAGACTTTACATATCCCCACAGGAACAGGTAAGAAAGTTTCAGTCGGTTAAACCGACTAAGGTATACCCTCACTTTGTGAGTAATGTAATATATAACATTACACCAATAAATCTGTCAATTTGTGTGGGAGGTACCAGAAGGGGTTTTCCAAATACACATATTTTTCGGTAAACAGTACATTCTTAAATACATTGCATTGTGCTGAACTATAAGCGTTTGTGTGCACTGGTATATCAAAGTTACGAGCTATGTAATTTTGGTATGATTTGGTCATTTTATGTGGGAGGTACAAAAATGGGCGGGATGATAACGCCCACTTTTTACAGGACTATAGGCAGCATTACACTGTACAAAATTTCAAGTATTTGTATGCACTGGTATTAAAGTTACAAGCCGTTTACTTTTGGTACGAAACGGTCCATTTGTGTGGGAGGTACCAAAAGGGGCTGTACAATAATGCCCATTTTTTACCGGACTATAGGCGCTACAAAACATTATACTGTAGAAAATTTCAAGCATTTTTATGCACTTGTATTAAATTTGTAAGCAGTTAAATTTTGATGCAAAATGGTCCATTTGTGTGGGAGATACCAAAAGGGGCATGCCAACTTCACCCATTTTTCTCGAGTTAATAGCGACTAATATACTAATATTATGTGCAGTATTTCAAAAGATTCGAATAAGTAGTATAGCAGTTATTAAAGAATCAATATTTCACTAAATTTTAACCCTTTGTGTGGGAGGTACCAGAAGGAGTAGACCAATATGGCCCATCTTCGAACTCATCCGGAGATAGATCAAAATATTACCACATACCAAATTTGAAGTCAATCGGTTACTCCTTTCGAGAGTTATCGTGCGCACCAGCCAGCAGACTCACAGACAGACGGACGGACATTGCTCATTCGTCTTATAATGACCCAAAACGAATATCCGCCGAACATACTTAGGGTCTTAGATCACTCCTTCGATGTGTTACACTTTTTTTCGTAGCAAATGATATATACGCTCGTCAAACTAAAGTGAAGGTATAAAAAGGGGATATGTAAACGGTGTGATATCACACGATCTTGGTGGCCAATCGATCGGCCCAAAACATGAAATTATCTGCTCACCGTAGTGTTCTCTCAAAAAATCCATTGATTGATACGATATGTGGGAAGTGGCACCGTCTTGTTGAAACCAAATGTCGCCGAGATAACGAGCTTCAATTTCACTTTGATCACCCTATATATAGACACTCAAGTCCCTCTAGATTTGACTTTGTAACGCCACAAAAACCTCAAATTTCAACGAATTGGGCTAAAATTTAGTATAATGAGTTTATTTGTATCCGATAACATTCTTATGCGATCCATGGTTGAGGGTATATAAGAGTATGATTTGGATGGCCGAACTTAATCCTTCTTTACTTGTTGTATTTATACTATAAATATACCCTCACTTTAGTGTGACGAGGGTATATATCATTTGCTACGGAAAAAAGTGTAACACGTCGAAGGAGTGACCTAAGACCCCAAGTATGTTCGGAGGAAATCCGTTTTGGGTCATTTTAAGTCGAATGAGCAATGTCCGTCCGTCTGTCTGTCTGTCTGTGTGTCTGCTGGCTGGTGCGCACGATAACTCTCGAAAGGAGTAACCGATTGACCTCAAATTTGGTATGTGGTTATATTTTTTTCTATCTCCGGCTAAGTTCGAAGATGGGCCATATTGGTCCACTCCTTGTAGTACCTCCCCCACAAAGGGTTAAAATGTTGTGAAATATTGATTCTTTAATAACTGCTATACTACTTATTCGAATCTTTTGAAATTCCACACATAGTATTAGCTTATTAGTCGTTATCAACTCGAGAAAAATGGGCGAAGTCGCCACGTCCCTTTTGGTACCTCCCACACAAATGCACCATTTTGCACCTAAAGTTAACAGCTTATAACATTAATAACAGTGTATAAAAATACTTGAATTTTGTACAGTATTATGCTTTTATATTGCCTACAGACCAGGGAAAAATGGGTGTTGTTGTCACGCCCCTTTTGGTACCTCCCACACAAAGGTACCTTTTTGCACCAAAAGTTAACAGCTTATAACATTAAAACCAGTGTATAAAAATACTTGAAATTTTGTACAGTGTAATGTTTTTATAGTGTCTATAGCCCTGTGAAAAATGGGCGTTATTGCCACGCCCCTCTTTGTACCTCCCACACAAAATGCCCAAATCATACCACAATTTAATGTCTCACAACGTTTATACCAGTGCACATAAATGCTTATAAGTCGGCACAGTGCAATTAATTTAAAGTATCTAATGTTCAGCAAAAACAAGTAAGAAAGTTTCAGTCGGGTAAACCGACTAAGGTATACCCTCACTTTGTGAGTAATGTAATATTAATTATTACACAAATTATTCTGTCAATTTTTGTGGGAGGTACCAGAAGGGGCGTGGTGATAACTCTCATTTTTCACTGGACTATAGGCATTATAAAAGCATTACACTGTACAAAATTTCAAGTAATTGTATATACTGATATTAATGTTATAAACTGTTAACTTTTGGTGCAAAATGGTACCTTTGTGGGAGAGGTACCAAATGGGGCGTGACAATAACGCCCATTTATCAATGGACTGTAGGCACTATAAAAACATTACGCTGTACAAAATTTCAAGTATTTTTACACACTGGTATTAATGTTATAAGCTGTTAACTTTTGGCGCAAAATGGTGCATTTGTGTGGGTGGTACCAAAAGGGGCGCGGCAATAACGCCCATTTTTCACTGGACTGTAGGCACTATAGAAGCATTACACTGTACAAAATTTCAAGTATTTCTAAACACTGGTATTAATGTTATAAGCTTTTAACTTTTAGTGTAAAATGGTGCATTTGTGTGGGAGGTACCAAAAGGGGCGTGGCAATTTTGCCCATTTTCCTCGGGTTGATAGCGACTAACAAACTAATACTATGTGTGGAATTTCAGAAGATTCGAATACGTATAATAGCAGTTATTAAAGAATCAATATTTCACAACATGTTAACCCTTTGTGGGGGAGGTACCAGAAGGAGTGGACCAATATGGCCCATCTTCGAACTTAGCCGGAGATAGAAAAAAATATTACCACATACCAAATTTGAAGTCAATCGGTTACTCCTTTCGAGAGTTATCGTGCGCACCAGCCAGCAGACAGACAGACAGACAGACCGACAGACAGACAGACAGACGGACGGACATTGCTCATTCGACTTAAAATGACCCAAAACGGATTTCCGCCGAACATACTTGGGGTCTTAGGTCACTCCTTCAATGTGTTACACTTTTTTCCGTAGCAAATGATGTATACCCTCGTCACACTAAAGTGAGGGTATAAAAAGGTGTATTTGACAAACCCCTTCTGGTACCTCCCACACAAATTGACAGAATAATTCGAGTAATATTCAATATTACATTACTCACAAAGTGAGGGTATACCTTAGTCGGTTTACCCGACTGAAACTTTCTTACTTGTTTTTTATGGGATTTGTCAAACACTTGATGTTATGGAAAAGAAATGTTAATTATGTCCAACTCAGTCCTTAGAAATTATAAGGAATACATTGCTTTCACCGAGTATACATCAAAGAGCATATGCAGATGTGGTGTAACCGTTTTTCTACAGCAAATTTTATTTACTATCAATTATATATCAATAGATCCATTGTTTATTATACCGATGGACTTGTAATCACTTTCTGAGTGGCAGTAGAAACTGTATTTTATATCCGATCAGTAAAAAAAATTGGCAGAAAGAGTTTTCTCATTACGTGAATTAACACTGCCAAATTTGAGGGAAATCGGTTCAGATTTAGATATAGCCCCCATATATGTATACATACATATGTTACCCACGATTTGACATGTACAATCTGTATTTTATATCTGATCAGTAAAAAAATCTACACAAAGAGGTTTCTTATTATATGAAGGGATACTTCCAAATTCAGAGAAAATCGGTCCATTTAAACTTCGAAAGCGGTGAATTTAAATGTAATCGTTTGAGCTATAGAAAAACTACTTCTTTATTATTATTATATCTACACCACACTGTGGTACAGGGTATTATAAGTTTGTTTCACAGCTATACCCACCTTAAAGTATACCGATCGACTCAGAACCACTAGCTGAGTCGATTTAACCATGTCTGTCCGTCCGTCCGCCCGTCCGTCAGTCCGTCCGTCCATGTAAAGTTGTTCGTTGACTACAGGTCGCAATTTCACTCCGATCGTTCTGAATTTTTGCAGTTTAGAGTATTTTGCAGCTGTCAAGATTCCTATTGAATTTGGTTTAAATCGGCTCAGATTTAGATATAGCTCCCATATATATCTTTCGTCCGATTTGGCCCTTTAGTCCTGTAGAAGCTGTATTTTACATCTAATGGTTTTGAAATTTAGAATGGTAGAGTTTCCTGATCCATGAACCAACATTGCCGAATTTGAAGAAAATCGGTTAAGATTTAGCTATAGCTCCCATATATATGTTTCATCCGATTTTGCTCTTTAGTCCTGTAGAAGCTGTATTTTACATCCAATTGTTTTTATACCCTACACCACACTATGGTACAGGGTATTATTTAAGTATAAAATGTGCCAAAAGTAAATTAATGTAAACAATTTATACATGAATTACAAAATTTATATTTCAGAGTTATTCAATATTACGAGAGTGGTGTAGGGTATTATATAGTCGGCCCCGCCCGACTTTAGCCTTACCTTACTGGTTTTAAACAGTAGTTGATTCGAGTAGATACCCTAATTTTCCATTTTCATTTCATATCAAACGTATTATAACAATGCTAACATATTCCCAATTAAAATTTATTATAAACAAACAAACAACCAAAATCCATTCCAGCCATCATAATCTATTTTAGAACAGTAAAAATGTTTCGATTATTCGCTCGTAATAGATAACGAACGAAAACATTTTTCAAATGTTTTAATTGGCTATGAAATGCTAATATAATGATTTGCGATAATAAATTCAATATGTATGTACATACACTGCGATATGATTGAACATTTGAAAAATGCAAAAAAGAAAAAAAAACTCACAGAAATAATAAAAACAAGATTTGTTGCCATAAACAACGAGAAATCTCGAACATCCGGATTGGAAAACTGATACAAGAATGGTTGTCATGAATATGCCGCTGATGTTGACCCTCTTTGGACCCAACATGTGTATGTGTAGGATATGTGAGTACTTATGGTCATCTCCCCAAGTCCCCCACATGGCTTTAGCCTAACAACCATGGCCATAATTTCCATTGTCAACTTATTATGATCGTTATGATTGTTATTATTTTTATTTATCGTTGTTGTTGTTGTCGTCATCGAAATTGTTACTACTGCTCGGTCCTTATTATCCATCATTAGAGTGGACATTGTTATTATTGATGATAACAGTGGAAATATAAAGTATATGTGTGACCATTAAAGGGTTACGACTAAGGAATGACACATATTTCAAATTTATAATGAGGTGCACGAAGGCGCGAAAAATGAATAATATTTATAGCGTATAATGTTTATTTTTCGAGGTCAAAGTTCTGAAAAATCGATTTTTTTATACTCTACATACACCACACTGCCATGAAACAAACTTGTAATACGTACAGGGTATTATAATGTTTGTAACACCTGAAAATACTATATCTAGAACCACCGTAAAGTATACCGATTGACTCAGATTCACCAGCTGAGTCGATTTAACCATGTCTGTCCGTCTATCTGTCCGTCTGTCCATCTTAAGTTGTTCGTCGACTAAAGGTCGCAATTTCGCTCTGATCGTTTTGAAATTTTGCAGTTTGAAGTCTTTCGCAGCTGGAAAGTACCCTATTGAATTTGGTTGAAATCGGTTCAGATTTAGATATAGCTCCCATATATATGTTTCGTCCGATTTGGCCCTATGGCCCTATAGAAGCTGTAGTTTAAAACCAATCGGTTTGATATTTAGCATGGTAGAGTTTCTTGATTCATGGACCAACTTTGTCGAGTTTGAAAAAAATCGGTTCAGATTTAGATATAGCTCACATATATATGTTTCGTCCGATTTGGCTACAGATGCAGAGGAGACGTACCAAATTTAAATTGTGTAAACAAATTTTGGTTGAAGTATACACTGGATATTTCATTCTTATCCAATCTTACTAGAGTGGTGTAGGGTATCATATAGTCGGCACCACCCGACTTTAGCCTTTCCAGAAGAAACCAGTCTGTAATGGTTTTTTGGAATTAATTTTAATGCTACAAAGCATAGGAATTTTTATATATAAAATATTTTTTCCTAAAGGATTTTTTTATCTGAAACAATTAATTTCGATCACATTTCGTGGCGAAAAAATAGAGAAATATGAAACATTGGGACACAATGGCTTAAATATGGTACAATGGGACAAAAAGGGTTAACTATGTCACAGTGGCACAAGAATGTGTTAACTATGGTACGAGTATAGTAAGGCAAAACGGGTTATGTATGGTACAGTGTAACATAAATTTTTAAATACGATACAGTGGGCCAAAAGAAACTCTTAGAACATATGTAAATATGAGATAAGATTTTTTTCAGAATGTATCGTTTTAGCAGCACTGTGCTGCAAAAAGGTAAAAATTATGGTGCAGTTGGTGTAAAAAGGGGTTAACTATGGGGTAAAAAGGGTTATATATAATCCCAGATATATAATTTCGTACTTAAGAGTAAAAGTGGAGTAAAAAGGTTTAAACATAGTACACGTGGCCCCAGACTGCAAGGGTAGCACTTCCAGCAGAAACAAATATGAGACATTTTTCGAAATACTAATAGGTAAACTTCTAGGTGCGGTATGTTAAAAAAATATCGGGAATTTTTAATTTCCGCGGGCTACGTGTATTTGATTTTGTGACAGTTTTGTAGCGTTATGTTGGTACTCATGTCCCTTACTTATGCTGACAACGTCGGCGATTTTGAATGTTTAGTTAATTTTTGACAGCTGTTGTGCTTGGATGTGTTTTAACTTGTCTTCGATTTTTATCTATTTTAGAAAATGGATCAAAGAATCTGCATCAAATGTTGCGTGAAAAACAAAATAACACATTCCAAATGTTAACTGTGGCATATGGTGAAGCTACCTTGCACCAAAGCAACGTTTATCGGTGGTACAAAATGTTCTTAGAGGGCCGAGAAGATGCGAAGAACGAACAGCATGCCGGACGCGCGAGCTCACAGTTTTCTTTGATTGCAGGGGCGTGGTGCATTATGAGTTCTTGCCACAGGGTAGTACGGTCAATAGAGAATATTACCTGCAAGTGATGCGCACAGCAATCCGCCAAAAACGCCCGGATTTGTGGAAGAACAAAAACTGGCTTTTGCTGAAACTGAAAAGGCCCATGAAAGGACGACGCTACGCCACGATTGAGGAGATAAAAACGGCATCGAAGGAGGAGCTGAACAAGATCACAAAAAATGATTTTTTGAAGTGCTTCGAGGATTGGAAAAAACTTTTGGCAGAAGTGTATTATATCCGAGGGGAATTACTTTGAAGGGGACAAAATAGATATTTATGAATAAATAAATACTTTTTGAAAAAATACAAAATTCGCAAATTTTTTTGAACATACTACGTACACAGTGGTACAAAATAAGTAAAATATGGCAAGGTGGGGTAGGATTAAATACGATTTTATGTTCTACGAACTATGTTTTTTATATTCATTTTGTCACTCCTTTTGTAACAACTCTAAATATTGATCTGAGACCCCCTAAAGTATATATATTCTTAATCGTCTGTCCGTCCGTCCATCCGTCGGTTGAATCACGCTGCAATCGATAATACTTGAGCTAGCTGCAGGTAACTTTGGATTGAAAATGGGCAATATCGGTCCATATTTCGATATAGCCTCCATATATAACATCTTACTTATTGTGATTCCTACTGTTCTCATCTTTAACCATATTTTCATCCCCTCACCTAGAGAGGAGAGTATATATCATTTGCTACGAACCAAACGTGTAACACATCGAAGGAGTGACCGAAGACCTTAAGTCTGTTCGGCGGATATCTGTTTTGGGCTATTTTATGTCGGATGAGCAATGTCCGTCCGTCTGTCTGTCTGCTGGCTTGTGCGCACGATTACTCTCGAAAGGAGTAACCGATTGACTTCAAATTTGGTATTTGGTAGTATTTTCTTCTATCTCCGGCTAAGATCTAAGATGGGCCATATTCGTCCACTCCTTCTAGTACCTACCCCACAAAGGCTTAAAATTTAGTAAAATATTGATTAATTACACTATGCAACAAATGAACACTTTTTGAAAAATACACGAACCTGACTGTATAGCTTCGATTCTACTACCAAATGGTAGTATAACCCTATACTCAGTTTGGCGAGATTGGTGACCAATTTTTTTTTATGGGCCTCGAAAGATTCGGAAAATCAGTGGACCCCCTGAAAAAAGGTGTCATCGGTTTTTGAGCAACAGCTACTTCAGACTTGGTGATAGCGCTTAACTATATTTGGCAATAATGTAGCTAAGAACACGTAGAACAAAGTCTGTTAACATTTCATGCCAAAAAATTTTGTTTTCCTGCACTTTTTTTCGAAAAACATAGGATTAAATTTATTTTTTTTCACTTTTTTCAGCATAACTTTAAGGGATCGCTGATTTTTTAGTAACAATATTTGGCAATATTGTAGCCACGGTAAATCTGAACAACTTTTATGAACATAACAATACAATCTGAACGTGTCTAGGCACCTTAAATAGCTCAAAAATCCACATTGTACCCCAAAAATGTAAGTATTTCACTGTTATGAAACAAAAATATATTTTTCTGGTAAAGGGTATGTTCAGCAATTTTATAGAAAATATTAAGGCCAATATTTTTGTGGAACATTTTAACCCTCTAGCTCCCCCACATAACTGTAATTTTTGGCCCCATTTTAACAAATCGTAAAAAACACCCCTTAAAAGTGGGAGGGCGGGGATGAAATATTCTACAAAAATGTTCGCCATAAAATTTTACTATATGTGTCAGAACACATCAGAGCTCAAAACATAACACAAACACCAAAAAAGGTCAAATTCCTGATCATGCAGGAATGTTAGTCGTACGATCTAGTGGTTGAAGCAATGAAGATACCAGTAAATAACGTTGTTGGCAGGAATTTGACCGTTTTTTGGGTTTTTGTGTTAAGATTTGGGTTTTAGTGTGTTCTGACACATATAGTCAAATTTTATGGCGAACATTTTTGTAGAACATTTCATCCCCGCCCTTTCCCTTTTAAGGGGGGTTTTTTACGATTTGTTAAAATGGGGTCAAAAATTACAGTTATGTGGGGGAGATAGAGGGTTAAAATGTTCCACAAAAATATTGGCCTTAATATTTTCTATAAAATTGCTGAACATACCCTATACCAAAAAAAGTATATTTTTGTTTCATAACAGTGAAATACTCACATTTTTGGTGTACAATGTGGATTTTTGAGCTATTTAAGTTGCCTAGACACGTTCAGATTGTATTGATATGTTCATAAAAGTTGTTCAGATTTACCGTGGCTACAATATTGCCAAATATGGTTAGTAAAAAATCAGCGATCCCTTAAAGTTATGCCGAAAAAAGTGAAAAAAATAAATTTAATCCTATGTTTTTCGAAAAAAAAGTGCAGGAAAACAAAATTTTTTTGGCATGAAATGTTAACAGACTTTGTTCAACGTGTTCTAAGCTACATTATTGCCAAATATAGTTAAGCGCTATCACCAAGTCTGAAGTAGCTGTTGCTCAAAAATCGATGACACCTTTTTTCAGGGGGTCCACTGATTTTCCGAATCTTTCGAGGCCCATAAAAAAAAATTGGTCACCAATCTCGCCAAACTGAGTATAGGGTTATACTACCATTTGGTAGTAGAATCGAACCTATACCATCAGATCCGTGTATTTTTTTCACTGTTGCACAGTGTTATTAACATCTATACTACTTATTTGAATCCTCTGAAATTCTACACATAGTATTAGTTTATTAGTCACTATTATCTCGAGAAAAATGAGCGAAGCGTTCACGCCCCTTTTGGTACCTCCCACACAAATGGACAATTTTGAACCAAAAGTTAATAGCTTATAACTTTATTACCAGTGCATACAAAGACTTTAAATTTTGTACAGTGTAATGGTTTAATAGTACCTATAATCCAGTGAAAAGACGCCATTATTGACACGCCCTTTGGTACCTCCCACACAAATGGACCATTTTGCACCAAAAGTTACCAGCTTATAACTTTAATACCAGTGCATACAAATACTTGAAATTTCGTACAGTGCAATGCTTTTATAGTACCTAGAGTCTAGAGAAAAGTGGCCGTAATTGGCACGCCCCATTTGGTACCTCCCACACAAACGGACCATTTTACACCAAAAGTTAACAGCTTGACATTTTGTACAGTGTAATGCTTTTACATTACCTAGAGTCCAGAGAAATGTGACCTTTATTGGGACACCTCTTTTGGTACCTCTCACACAAATGGACCATTTTGTACCAAAAGTAAACTGCTTTTAACTTTAATACCAGTACATGGTTTAAAGTTATTAAAAGCAATTTAAATTGCTAATAATTTAAATAAAACCAAAAAAATAATAATAATTAATTTACTAATATTTTTGAGACTCAAGGTGAGGGGATTCATTATTCGGTTTACCCGACTGAACTTTCTGACTTATTTTGTGATTCCCACTGTTCTTGTCGACTAGACATTTACCATATTTGTATATATATAAAGTACATATATTCTTAATCGTCTTAAAATTGTAAGACGATTTAGCCATGTCCGTCTGTCCGTCCGTCCGTCTGTTGCAATCATGCTACAATCTATAATACTTGTGCTAGGTGGCTGAAATTTGGTATAGCTACTTCTTATACCAGCAGGTAACTTGGAATTGAGAATGGGCTATATCGGTCCACATTTTGATATAGCCCCCATGTATAGCATCTGTCCGATTTGACTTCTTAAAACCATAGAGACCACAAATGTCAACTGATCGGGCTGAAAATTTGTAATATGACTTTATTTGTGCCCGGACCTATTCACATGCTATCCATGGTGCCGGGTATATAAGATTCGGTCAGGCCGAACTTAACGCTTTTAATTGTTTCAAAATTCATACTTTTAGTGGCATTATGGAACAAAAACGATTAAATATTGTACAGTGGTGCAAAACTTGTTAATTATGACACATTGTGGCAAAAGGTTTAAATGTGGTAAAATGTAGCGAAAGTGATTAAATATGGTTTTATTGGGATTAATTTTAGCTTTTTTTAAAATTCGTACCTTTAGATACAAGGTAGGACAAGCATGGTTTTATATTGTACCATGTGAATGTGGCTATTGGAACATAAACTAAGCTAAAATCGTTTTCGACATTTAGAGGGCAAGTGTAACTCTTGGAACATAAACAAGAAATTAAACAGGGGTTTTCGTATTATATTGTATAAAAGTAGTCAGATCTACTTCATTTTGCCCCATATGGAATAATCATGTGTTTTTTAAGGAAAGATATATATAACTATTTTGCAGTATCCTAAACAGAAAATTAAATAAAGGATGGGTCTGCGAAGCGCACCGGGTTAAAGCTACACGCTAAAAATCGCTTCTGTAGTATATTGTCCCAAATTTATTAGGCTTGAAACATATCTATGTTTAGGGTACACTCCAAACATATAATATTTTGAACACACAAAAATTATATATTTGGGCAGATGTTGTTCTAAAGAAATATTTGTTTACATCCCAATATGTTTTAATTTGGAATATGTTTTTATATACATTAAGGTATTCAGAAAATACCGAATTGTATTAAATTTTTCAGTAATTCAAAGTAAATTTTTTAGAAATTTTTCATGTTTGCAAAAATAGAGATAATTGAAATCGTATATTCGTGGATAGAAATAAATTAATTTAGGGATTGACAACTAATGATGGCTTTGAATACTCAGAAATTTTAAATGATTGATTTAAAACAGATGTTAATGTTGAATTTGTTATCATAAGTGGGAGGTTCAATTCGAAACCAATAAACGTTTAAACTGAAATTCGAAAAATTCAACAAAAGTTTTGAAAATCCTTTTTAAATAAAATATATTTAAATAAATTCCTAAACAATAATTTTATTTGTATTTAAACACATATTTTATTTGAGAAATTTGTATGTATTGTAAATATTATATGTTGTAACATATTAATATACGAGTTCCAAATATATTTTATTGATTTTCAAATAAAATGTATTTGCTCATAATTATATAATATTTAAAAATTTGTGTTCCAAATATATTTTCTTTCGATTCAAACATATCAAAAAAGGCGATTTTGTAGTAATTCCATAAAATCAAAACCAAAAAATTTTTAATGGTAAACTTTTTTAATATTTTTTTTTAATTCCAATTTTTATGGAAAGTACTTATTATACGCTTTAAATTTAAGATAATTACGAGGGCTACAATTGTCGAAAATATCACTTTCATATAGAAACTGGATGTAGTTTTTTTAAATTGGTTTTTGCTAGCACGACAGAACCATAAAATAGAAAAAAGACGCAAAAATGTTTGTTCCATTTTTTGAAAGCTAACTTTCATAGAAAACAATGCCTATTTACTCGTACTAAATCTATGGATAAATGTAAAAATTATAGGCCTTTGGGTAGAAGTACGAGAATTTAAACAAAATCGTCTGTGTATTCCCTCACTATTGTGAACGATGGTACATATTAGTTGCTGTGAGACACCAAGTACACGGGCCAAAATCACCGTTTTTGATATGTTTGAATCGAAAGAAAATATATTTGGAACACAAATTTATAAATATTATGTATTTCTGAGTAAATAAATTTTATTTGAAAATCAATAAAATATATATTGGGTACTCGTACGTTAATATATTACAACATATAATATTTGCAAACTAAATTTCTCAAATAAAATATGTGTTTGAATACAAATAAAATTATTGTTTAGGAATTTCTCCAAATATATATTTTTTTTAAAATAAACTTTTATAAAATTTTTCGCATTTCAGTTTTATTTTTTTTTGGTTTCGAATTGAAGCTCCCGTTATGATAACAAATCCAGCATTAGCTTCTGTTTTAAATAAATCATCCCAAGCCATCTTTAGTTGTCAATCTTCCAAGTAAAATATTTCGATCCAAGATTATACGATTACAATTATTATTATTTTTACGACATTTAAAATTTCTAAAAAATAACTTTGAATTACTGAAAAATTTAGCACAATTTAGGTATGTTCTGAATACTTAAATACAAATAAATAATTGTTTCGGAAAAAATAGTCCAAAGTAAACACATATTGGGATGTAAACAAAGATTTGTTTAGAACAACATATTCCCATGGGCGTGGCAACTTCGCCCATTTTCCTCAGGATTATAGCGACTTAGAAACTAATACTATGCGTGGAAAGATTCTGAGTGCTAGTATAGAAAGATTCTGAGTGCTAGTATAGAAGAAGTAATAAAAGTAATCAATATTTCACTAAATTTTGACATTTCGTGGGGCAGGTACTCGAAGGAGTGGGCCAACATAGTCCATCTTTGACCTTAGTCTGAGATACAGGGTGGCGCAGAATGATCTATATAGTTTGAATTCTTTATAACTTTTTTAATTATTATTCTTTCTTTGTTTTTTACAGCATTTTGTGAAGAAGACTTGGGGAATTATTTATGAATCGAACAACGTACAAAAATACTTGAATTTTTCCGAAATTTAGCAAAATGTTATAGAAAATGTGCTTAAAAGAGCACGCATGTGCGAAGCAGAAAATGGACATCACTTACAGGATATCATTTTTCAAAGCTATTTGCGAAAAATTCCCCAATAATATACTGTAATTTTTTAAAAAAATTAAAATTAAAAAAAGTTATAAATTATTTAAACAATATGTTTAAACCACCCCGTAGAAAAAAAAATATTGACACATGTACGGGAGGAAATCGTCCTTTTTAATATGTTTGAGTTCAAAGAAAATATATTTGGAACAGGAAATTTTAAATATTATATATTTATGAACAAATAAATTTTATTTGAAATTCAAGAAACTTTATTTGGAGCGTATATATTAATATATTACAGCAAAATATATTTGGGACCTAATTTTCTCAAATAAAATATGTGTTTAACAACAAATACAATTATTATTTAGGAATTTCCCCAAAATTATTTTATTTAAGATTGATTTTCAAAACTTTGTTGGGTTTCGAATAATTCGGATTTCGAATTATATGTATGATACAATTAATAATGTCATATGTCGCATTAACGTTTGCTCAAAGGACCCATTTTCAAATTCAAAATATTCCAAATCAACATTTTTTTGTCAATTTATCGCTATTCAAAATTGTACGATCTAAATTATAAAGGACTTTTTGAACATTTCTTAAAACTGAACTTTGAATTACTGAACTTTGAAAACAATCAAAGAAATTTTACTAACATTTAAAATTTCTAATTAAATTACTGAACAACTTTAAACTTGGCATACAATCGACACACGAATATTTTCTGAATTTTCATATTTTCTGATTAATGCAAAAAAATCTTTGTTTCCCAAATAAAAAAATATTAGGACGGAAACAAGGATTTGCTTAGAACATGATCTTCCCAAATATTTAATATTTGTGGGTTCCAAATATTATATGCTTCGCATGTACCCTAAACATATATAAAGGGTGTCCCAAGAAGAGCGCAATTTTTTAATTACTGATGCAGCAATTGAATTGTTTCTCTGGCTGTATGACATGTGGCGCCGTCTTGTTGGAACCACATGCCCTCCACATTCATTTCTTCAATTCTAGGCAAGAAAAAACTGGTTATCATTTCACGATACCGAACACCATTGACTGTTTGCGCTTGACCTGCCTCAAAGTTCCAATGATACCTCCAGCCCAAAAACCACACCACACAGTGACACGTTGAGGATGCATTTGCTTCTCGTGAATCACTCGAGGATTTTCCGCACCCCAAATGCGACAATTCTGCCTATTGACGAAGCCATCAAGATGAAAATGGGCCTCGTCACTGAAGATGATTTTATCGGCAAAATCAGCATTTTCATGTTGTCTCTCCAATACCCAATTAACGAATTCCCTTCGCTGTCCTTCTCCATTTTTACTAACCTCGTACCTTCTACTAACAAACAATAACAATTATTCAAATGTCAAACAATGACACTTCGAATGTTGCGAGATTTAAAAATTGCGTTCTTCTTGGGACACCCTTTATATTTCAAGCAGAGTATGTTTGGGACAATATACTACAGAAGCGATTTTTTTTCAGCGTGTACCAAATTTTATGTCAATCAGTTCATCCTGTCGAAAATTATCGTGCGCACCAACCACTCATACAGACGGGCATTGTCCAAATGACTTAAACTGGCCCAAAACGGATTTCCGCCATATATACACGCTGAAAAAAAATCGCTTCTGTAGTATATTTTCCCAAAAATATTCGGCTTGAAACATTTATATGTTTAGGTTACACTCTAAACATATCGCACCTGTTCCACAAAAGGGTAACAACTCTAAATTTAAAAAATTTCACTAGAGGCCAAAAACTGTTTCCGTTAATATTAATGCTATATTACAAAAAAAGAATATGTCGTTGCAATAAAATATCATAGAAAAAAGTAATAACGCTATCTTCCTTTTTGTTTTTTTATTGATTTTAGAAAAATAACAACTTTTTTGAGTTGTTACTCTTTTCACGAAAAAAGTTTGTATATAAATAGTGGTATTATTATGAGTTGTAAACTTTTAACTGAAAAAATCTTACTCGGATTATAAGTTGAAAAGGGCACAACTAAAAATATTACTCTTTAGATGATAAATCAACGGTCCCATTTGCTTAAACAATCGGAGACAATTCAAAATGTAACTCTTTATTTGAATGTAAAGACGTTATTCTGTAAACACAGAGAGAGTCATAACGGTTTTTTATTATGAAAAAGAAGAAATATCATCGGACATTTTTGGCAGAAATTGTGGGTAGGAATTGCCATTGTACGTTGTTTTCTTGCAAAAAAGCAAAATTTCAAAATTTTGAGTTGTTACCCTTTTGTGGAACAGGTGCGATATAATATTTGTTACACGCAAAAAAATATATAGGGCGTGGCAATGCAAAAGGACCATTTTGAACAAAAAAATTAACGGCTTATATCGTTGATTCCAGTCCATACAAATACTTCACATTTTGTGGAGTGTAATGTTTGTACAGTACCTATAGTCCCGTGCAAAATGGGTGAAGTTACCACGTCCGTTGGGTACCTCCCATACAAATTAAATCATTTTGCACAAAAACTTAGATTCCTGCACATACAAACTCTTGAAATTTTGTACAGTGTAATGTTTTTATAGTAAGCATTAAAACATTGGCGTTATTGCCACGCCTCTTTTGGTGTCTCCCAAACAAAATTGTCTAAATAAAACATATGATTTTTTTTTTAATTTCTCTATTTGTACAATATGCGGGGTGGGCCATATAAAATTTTAAATTTGAATCGGCTATAAAAAAGTAATAATAATGTTTTAAAATTTCTGGTTATATTGAAAATGTTGAACGCTGTCAATAAATAGTGGAACACAATATCATTCATATGCTACCACGACTTGCTCAGCAGTACCTCAACCGGTCAACCCAATTCTTCACTTCATTTTCGATTGTTTTGGGTCGAATCTCTTCATTGACAACTTCGATTTCTTGTTTTAACGCTTCAATTGTCTCTGGATGCTTTGCGCAACATTTATTCTTAATGGCTCCCCACAGAAAATAATCCAAAGGGCTCAAATCACAAGTCAAAGTAATCGGTAGTTAAAATTTATAATTTTAAGTGGCTCACCCTTTATAAACATCTATCCATAGACTTTTTGCAAGTGGACACTATTTACTTCGTTAGGATGCCAGCTTTCAAAATATGGAACAACCCAATTTTTTCTATTTTTCATGGGTTTCTTCGTGACAGTAAAAAAAATATTTATTTGAAAAAAATCTAATATTTTTTACCAACACTTACGAAACTTCCGATTCTACGTGATAGTGATGTATTCAGCATTTCTAGCCCTCATAATTTCTTTTAATTTAAATGGTATCTCTAGCTTATACTTCAAAAATATGGTCCAAATATTAAAGTTAACTTCCATAAAATTTGGAATATTAGAACAAAAAATTTCAAAAAAATACTATAAACAGTTTTGTGTTGGTTTCATAAAATATTATGCCTTAATTTATACAAAAAAAAGTTTTTAGGTTTCGGAATTGTTTTGTTACATGGTATAATCTGACAGTAGCGAAGCTCTTCTTATTCTCACAGGTAAAGTTAGGGTATAAGTTTTCTTCTCTAACATTTAAGTCCCTATTTATACAAAAATTTACTTTTGTAATTAACTCTCCACTGATAACATTGTAACAATAAAGACATAATTCTGATAAACGTAAGTATCAATATGCCAATCCCCCAAATGATACTAAGCTGTATACTTCCATTGAAATGAAACGGTCATATATTTTTATTGGTAATTCCATCAGCAGCAGAAGTAACAATCCAATTCCAGTCAATTTCGCAATGTATTGTGATATGCCAATACCGGTACAGGTTTTCCTTGAAAACACAATGTGAAAATATGCCTCTTATCATTGTCAAGAGTATAACGAATACTCCCACACATTCCGCAACACACAACTCGCTTTGGAAATTGCATTTTAATATGTTACACGTGAGAGTCTCATACATAATAATACTCGTACAGATATATGTACTTAAACAGTATACTCATAAGGACGACGAGTATACTCATAAGGACGACAGTAGGTTCTAATAAACACTGAGAATTTGTATTATTGTTCACAATCACAATGATTTCCAAAGTGTAGAGTAGGTGTAGTACATCTTTCGCCTTACGCCGTTGCGTCTCATAAATTGAAGGCTCATTTAGGCTACAATCAGATAAAGAAAATACCGAACGTTGTTACAGTGTAGAAGTGCTTCTCCTGCCAAGGACATTTATTCTCGTATCTTTATACGCTATGACATCAAATGGGATTCGAATGAAAATACAATTTAGTTATTGTTGTTGTTGCTATTATGAGGGTGTAAGGTATCGTTATACTCATACATACATACGAGTATGAGAAAAAGTCTATGACATTACTTGGAATGCAGAGGGGTATCTGTTGGAAGGTGCAGGTAAGAGGCTCAGCGAATAGAGGAAATCTGAATATGTATAATGAGTAAATTTGGCTATGCCAGTATCTGTGTCACTTTGTAAATCTGTAATCTTTTAATCAAATATATATATATAGTCATATACATTTTCAAACTCTGCAATTAAGTGCGAGTTTTGTCATCTCAAATGACCAATGCTTTAATGAGAATCACTAATACATCATCGCCGGGGTTTTGAAGGAGCAACTGGAAATTTTGCAAAGCCATTACATTGATCACAATAATTCCAATTCAAAATTTATGTCAATTGTGAACAAATAATAATGATTTTAATTTTAACATAATATGTATATCAACGAATAATATGTATATCAACGAATTTCAATATGTATATCAAATAATTTGGGAAAAATATTTTTTCATCTAATCATTACCTTCGAAGGTGCCTGAAAAGTAAAGAAAAAATATGGTTTTCACTAAAATAACAAAAATAGAAGAAATGTAAGACAACATAATGAGAATAATGATTTAATAAAAAAATATAGTCATTGGAAAAGAGATGGCCGGAATTGCATTTAATCCTGTTACCGTACAAACCATGAAATGGAAAAAACAATCAAGGACTGTCAGGTCCTTTTTTTATTATTCTCTATGAGGGTTTGATCTGTAATTGATCCTATTTTATGATTTTCTCACTGTTGGGTTGCGCTGAAGATCAAATGTTTCCTTTTAAGTGAAGGGGATCATTTTGAATAGTCAACACTAACCATCGAAGATTAGACTTTGCCTAACCAGCATCTCAAAAGCTAAAGCGTTGTATTGGCCAGCGTTTCACTATATAGAAAATACTTTTTGGTAGCAAATCCTTTTAAATTCATATTTTCAGCCAATATTTGTAGAAAATTTGCTATCTATGGCTTAGCCAAAGATATATAAGAGCGACCTCTATATGGAGACTATATCGAAACATAGAATTTTAGTCTTACCAAATTTCAGTACAAATTAAACGAAAGCTGTAAAATTACAGACAAATCGAGTGGAAAAACTTGCCTTTATGCATAGATCGGCAAAGTAGGGTTCTTGGACGGTTCTCTCCTCTCACATATTGAATGAGAATAAAATAATTCAGTTTACATTGAGTTTTTGGTATGGTTGCATGAAAGTGCCTATCCCAGCTTTATGTTTTTGTTTCCGAGATTAAAAACCTTTTTTTTTTATAGATTGAGGAATACTATTTTTTTTAAAACAAAAAAAGAAAATATTTATTTATTTTTCTAAAATTACAATTTTCGTGGGAGGTACCTTTAGTATTTGGACCATATTATTTGAAGTAGCTCGATGAAGTCGTGATACCATTTAAATAATTAGAAATTATTAGGGCTAGAAATGCTGAAAACATCACTTGTATGTACTAACAGATGCTTATACACCCTCGTTCACAATAATGAAAACTGTTAGGTTTAGAATTATTGAAAACATCACTTTTACGGAGTAGCAGAAGTTTAGTAATTGTCTTTAAAACAATTAGAAAAAATTGTTTTTTTTTTAATTTTTTTCCTGGCATAAAAAAAATAGAAAAAAATCGTTTGTTCCAGTTTTTGAAAGCTATCATCACAAAGAAGAAAACAATGCCTATTTAAAAAAAATCTATGGATAAATGTAGAAAGTATTACATATTGTACTCGTATTAGTAAGGGAAACTCAAAAAATAATTTTTCATATTTTCTTATTTTTGCCATTTTGTTTGAGAGCTAACAAAGGGGCAGATATCTCGGCAACTATAAGAGATAACTCTTTGGTGTAAGCAGTTTATTTGTAGACCCCATTTAGTAGAACACACGCAAAAATAAATTTAATAAATCGGAAGAGAAACACGAGTTACACGCGCTTGAACATTTTCTTCACCCGATGTGGCCAACTTTGAGGCCCTCTAGCTACGTCCCTGTCTGACATATGAGGCCCACATAAAAAACGTAACTTCTCTAACCCCTCTTCATCTACCATGGCAAGTTTGGTGGCAATCGGTTGTTTGGTTAAGAAACGGTCGAATTATTTCCCCTTTTTGAATTTGTCAGGCTAGTCTTGGTCCATAACTATAAAAATATTGACTCTCACAAAAACACTGTTCTGGATTTGTGAGAGTGCGACGAATATTCTGTGAAAATTTGAACAAAATCGACGGGGAGCAATTTTTTCTACAAAGGTTTTTCCAAAAAAAACTTTCGTAAAAAAATTAAAAAGGTGCTTTGTGTCCTCTTTAAAACAAAGTAAACTTTACAAAAATCGTTCAGCCGATCGAGAGCAATTACAAATTTCGTAAAACACAAAACCTTTTTTTTCTAATTTTTTCAAAAATTAAAATGTCCACAAAATAGTTTAAAAATTTTTTTTTTAAAAAAAATTTTAGCGAGATCTTATTTTATCTATTTGTAAATGCTTATAAACATTTTAGCCAAAAACAAACTACATAGGTCGATATTAAATATTCTGACCCCATAGGTACTGTAAAAGCATTACATTCCACAAAATTTAAAGTATTTGCATTGATTGGAATAAAAGTTATAAGCTGTTAACTTTTTGTTCAAAATGGTCTCTTTGTATTGCAGGTACGAGAAGTAAGTGTTAAGTTCGGCCATGCCGAATCTTGTATACCCTCCACCATGGAAATTTCAGCCCGATTCGTTGAACTTTGTGGTTTTTGTTGCGTTAAGGTAAAATCTAGAGGGATCTTTGTATGGGGTCTATATCAAAACATAGACCTATGGCTACCGTTGTTCGTG
The DNA here is from genome assembly GCA_963930755.1 of Eudasyphora cyanicolor. Taxonomy (NCBI): domain Eukaryota; kingdom Metazoa; phylum Arthropoda; class Insecta; order Diptera; family Muscidae; genus Eudasyphora; species Eudasyphora cyanicolor. Next base: position 48,507,186 of record OZ005737.1, on the reverse strand, counting down.
TGAAGGTTTCCAAGTTGTACATTTTCAGCCCGATCAGTTGACATTTGTGGTATCTATGACGTTATTAAGTCAAATCGGACACATGCTAGATATGGGGGCTATATCAAAATATGGACCGATATTGCCGATTTTATCTGCAATCCCAAGTTATCTGCAGCTATAAGAAGTATCTATACCAAATTTCAGCCACCTAGCACAAGTACTTATATTATTGTAGCGTGATTACAACAGACGGACATGGCTAAATCGTCTTAGAATTTTAAGACGATTAAGAATATATACTTTATGGGGTTTCAAAGCGATATTTAGAGGTGCTACAAACGGAGTGACAAAATGAATATACCCCTTATCCTATGGGGGAGGGTACAAAAAGAGGCATGGCCACTTCGTCCATTTTCTCCAGATGATAGCGACCAAGAAACTAATACTATGTATGTGTAAAATTGCGGAAGATTCCGATAAGAAGTATAGAAGTTATTTAAGAATAAATATTTCACTACAATTTTACCATTTGTGGGGCAGGTATTGAAGGAATGACTAACATAATCCATCTTTGACCTTACCCCAAGATAGAAAAAAATATTAGCACATACCAATTTTGAAGTCAAGCCTTTAGTCGAAAGTTATCGTTCGCACCAACCATTCAGTTTGACGGACATTGCGAAAATGACTTAAAATGGCCAAAAACGGTTTTTTCGCAAAATTTTCTTGGTGTCTCTTAGGACATTCCATCGATGTGTAACACTTTTGCCCCGCAGCATCTTGTATATACCTTTGTTCACAATTGTGGCGGTATAAAAACCGTATTATGTATGTTGAAATTCTCTTATTTCTACCAAAAGTGCTATAATTTCTACATTTTTCATAGATTTTCTCAAATAGGCATTGTTGTCTTCGTTAACAAGCTAGCTTGCAAAAATTGGAACAGATAATTTTTTTGCGATTTTTTTCTTTTTTTTACGGCATTTTTCTTGCCAACCAAAAACAAATTGTTTCACCGACAGTTAATAAACTCCTGGTTCCACGTGAAATTATCATTATTAACATTAGTCCACACAATTTCTTTAATTAAACGTATATCTCGGCTTTATCGAGCATATGCTTCAAAAATACTAAGAAAAAGGGAATTAATTTTTTTTTTAAATTTCCCATAAATATTTTTTTTTAATATTTTTTCCTGCTTAGGGCACCACTTTTACCAGAAAATGTTATGCACAGCCCTTCGACAACAATTTTATTGCTTAGTTTTATCGATAAAAGAGTTCAAACGTCACTCGCATTCAAGGAGCATCTTTGTTTCATTTTTATATCCTCCACCATAGGATGGGGGGCATATTTATTTTGTCACTTCGTTTGTAACATATCTAAATATATCTATCTGAGACCACATAAAGTATATATATATTCTTAATAATATTAAAATTTTAATACGATTTAGACATGTCCTTCAGTCCGAGGACTGTAATACTTTAGCTATGTGGCTGAAATTGGGAATAAATACTTTTTATATCTGCGGATAACTTAGTATTGGAAATGGGCAATATCATTCCATATTTTTATATATCCTCAATATATAGCATCTATCTGATTTGACTTCTTAACGCCATAGAGACCACAACTGTCAATTGATCGGGCTAAAAATTGGTAACTGGGGTTTATTTATACCCGGAACATTTCACAGGAACAACTGTATTCATGGGTCCAAGTTTTGATATAGCCCCCATTCAAGGGTCCACCTAGATTTGAGTTCTTAATGCCATAGAGACCACAAATTCCAACTGACCGGATTGAAAATTTGCAACTAGGGTTTATTTATACCCGGAATCTTTCGCACAAGCAACGGTGGTCATAGGTCCATGTTTTGAAATAGCCACCATACAAAGGTCCCTCTAGATTTTATTTCGTAACACCATAAAGGCTATAAATTCCAACTGATCGGACTGAAGGTTGATAAATAGGGTTTATTTATATCCGGAACATTCCACACGAACAACGGCAGTCATAGGTCCAAGTTTTGATGTAGCTCCCATACAAGGGCCCCTCTAGATTTGTCTTCTTAACGCCATAGGGTTTGGTAACTACGGTTTATTTATACCCGGAATATTTAACACGAACAACGGTGGTAATATGTCCATGTTTTGATATAGCCCATATACAAATATCCTTCTAATTTATATTTATTAACGCAAGAAAACCACAAATGTCAACGAAGTCAGCTGAAATTTGTTATAATGAGTTTATTTGTACCCGAAGCCATGCACATTCGAGCCATTTTGGAGGCTATATAAGATTTGGCATGGCCGAACTTAATCCGTCTTTACTTGTTACTTAGTTCCAATGATTTATTTTTCTTCTTAGCAAAAATTAAAATACTTTTCTATCTAAAAGTTGTTTATATCGAATGCCTTGATTTGGCCCCAGTTAATTGCTTAGCGAAGCCAAGCATTTTCTTTCGCAAAACTGCTATCGTGAAATGGTTTTAAACCATACTTTTTTATTCTTGGGCACATAAACAATTCGACAGAGATCATCAGAAATTTAAAAAAATTTCACCCCATCCAATTTCGCCTCATCTTTACAAGAAAAAGTCTCTAGATTCATTGCTTGAATGAATTTCTCGATATGTTCCATTTTGGAGGCCAAGGTATTGATTGCAACATATGAGATGGTAAGACCCTTAAAGATTGTTTTTCGCTAAGAATGGGACAAAATAACTTCAAGCCACATTAATGCAGCATGTGGCAGGCAGACGGACAGACTAGATGTTATTATCTAAGATAAGGTGCCTACGTCACGCAATAAGATATTTTCTTAAAATTTCAATTATTTTCTCCATATACAGTAGGTTTTAAATAAAAACCAGTAAGGAAAGGCTAAAGTCGGGCGGGGCCGACTATATAATACCCTACACCACTCTCGTAATATTGAATAACTCTGAAATATAAATTTTGTAGTTCATGTATAAATTGTTTATTCTAAATTTCAAAACGATTGGATGTAAAATACAGCTTCTATAGAACTAAAGGGCCAAATCGGACGAAACATATATATGGGAGCTATAGCTAAATCTTAACCGATTTTCTTCAAATTCGGCAATGTTGGTTCATGGATCAAGAAACTCTACCATTCTAAATTTCAAAACGATTGGATGTAAAATACAGCTTCTATAGAACTAAAGGGCCAAATCGGACGAAACATATATATGGGAGCTATAGCTAAATCTTAACCGATTTTCTTCAAATTCGGTAGTGTTGGTTCATGGATCAAGAAACTCTACCATTCCAAATTGCAAAATGATTGGATGTAAAATACAGCTTCTACAGGACTAAAGAGGAAAATCGGACGAAACATATATATGGGAGCTATAGCTAAATCTTAACCGATTTTCTTCAAATTCGGCAATGTTGGTTCAAGGATCAAGAAACTCTACCATTCTAAATTTCAAAACGATTGCATGTAAAATACAGCTTTTATAGGACTAAAGGTCCAAATCGGACGAAACATATATATGGGAGCTATAGCTAAATCTTAACCGATTTTCTTCAAATTCGGTAGTGTTGGTTCATGGATCAAGAAACTCTACCATTCTAAATTTCAAAATGATTGGATGTAAAATACAGCTTCTACAGGACTAAAGAGGAAAATCGGACGAAACATATATATGGGAGCTATAGCTAAATCTTAACCGATTTTCTTCAAATTCGGCAATGTTGGTTAATGGATCAAAAAACTCTACCATTCTAAATTTCAAAACGATTGGATGTAAAATACAGCTTCTATAGGACTAAAGGGCCAAATCGGACGAAACATATATATGGGAGCTATAGCTAAATCTTAACCGATTTTCTTCAAATTCGGCAATGTTGGTTCATGGATCAAGAAACTCTACCATTCTAAATTACAAAACGATTGGATGTAAAATACAGCTTCTATAGGACTAAAGGGCCAAATCGGACGAAAGATATATATGGGAGCTATATCTAAATCTGAACCGATTTCAACCAAATTCAATAGCGATCTTAACAGCTGCGAAATACTCTAAACTGCAAAATTTCAGAACGATCGGAGTGAAATTGCGACCTGTAGTCGACGAACAACTTTACATCCACAGACGGACGGACGGACGGACGGACGGACGGACGGACGGACATGCTTAAATCGACTCAGCTAGTGATTCTGAGTCGATCGGTATACTTTAAGGTGTGTCTAGCTGTGTTATTTTCAGGTGTTACAAACATCTGCCGTGAAACAAACTTATAATACCCTGTACCACAGAGTGGTGTAGGGTATAAAAATAAATATAAAAAATTTAACTTGGGCATACTTTGAGCGCTAAACCCTCTAACATCTTCTATAGGTATAAAAAACTCAGCTTATCCCCTTCGATAAGTAATAAGAAACGTCTCTGCTTAGTAGTCCTTCTTCTCTCTACCTCTGCTTGTTGATATTCCACTTATTTCATACTCTTAACATATTTATCACAAATTCTTTGTCATTTGTATTGTTCATGTTTCTTACATTGGCCTAAAACTGTTTTTCTTCTTCTCGAGCAAATCAGGCCAGAATGTTAGTTGGTTGCCTGGTTGGCCTTACAATTGTACTGGTCTGATCTCGGCAAGGTAGTCGCACCCCCTTTTTTATTTGTAATATTTTAAGCTATTTATTTTTCTCGTCTTTCTAGTTTTTCCCCGGCATTAACCAATGTTCTTGTTTTCCTTTTCAACATATCTACCAAGGGTACAAATATACTATATGAAAGTATGCAAGCGATATGGTGTCTTTTGTTATCGGTATTAAGGTTATTCACAATGTGAAGTCAATTTTAAATCAGAGTTTTGTTCAATTTTTATTCTATAGTTTATAGTAGTAGAACAAAATGTTTTGAATAGGCTTTATTTTCGATATTGATAAGAATTTTTAAATATTGTCAATTTATTAACAAGCCAATATTATCGTCATTAAGGTTATTCACACAGTGCGGTAGATAATAAACCAGATTTTCATTAACTATATATTTTTCAGTTTTATAACAAAATAAAATATTTGAATTAGGACTTTCTTTAACTTTTACAATTCATAGCACTTCTAATCTATAGTTTTGTCTTTGATGGCGTGAATAGCCCTACTGCTTTCCCTCTCATTGCCTAAGGGTCGTTAGGGAATTGTATCTTTTTTTGCCATCGTTTTATTTTTTATATTTTTCTCTCTCTCTTCTTTTTTCTTTGTGGCATTCTGTCGTAGTTGTTCTTCTTATGTGATTTATGTTAAGATGATTACGTAGTCGTTGTCGTCGTAGTCCTGGTGCTAGTACAGCAATTGCTCATTGATAGATGTTGCCTGAGGAGCGGTTAAATGTTGGGGCAAACTAAACCTTCAACACCACGACCACCACTACATCCAGCCACAACAGGAACAGCAACAATCAAGCTCTGAGCCCCTAAGGCCAAACGTGAAGTGATAGAACATACCAAGGGATAGACGGACAGACAGACAGACATATTCCACATATATCTCCATAGCTCCATATGTGTAAGACTATTTTAGTAAATTGCCTTTGATTTTCCTGATCTATGACATTTTTTATGTCTCCCCAAGAAATACATATATACTGTGCGATTTTTTTTTCTCATCTCATCATTATGGGTGTTTATTACGAATTGTAATTTATTCATGAAAAGATTATTTCGATGATTCGAAAACAATTGACATCATTTTTGGGGAGATATGTTTTCCTGATTATTTGTAGGAAAATTATTAAGGTAAATGTTATACATATTTCCATTGTTATTTAATAGTCCTTTGGGAAACCAATTCCAATGGTGATATATAGATTTAACTCTCTTTGGGAGGCATTAATTGAACATGAAACATATAGGCTCTTTTATCACAAGGACTACTATAGGCATAGCAAGTTTTAATTAATATTCATAAATTTCATATGTCATAAATGGGACAATTAATAATACTCTTGGTTTCAGAGTAAAGGTCGAACTGAGTATGCCAAAATTATCATTATTGATATACTGGTATTCAAATGGAATTTACTATTTTTTAGGAGCAACGCAATATTTCTGCATTTTTTATTAATGTACTCTCTTAGAGCTTTCCGAAAAATAAGTTTACATTATAGTTTAAGCCGTAGAAGCCAAAGAAGTACCTCAAATTTTTAATGAATACATACTCAAATTGCATAAAATATTGATTTTCAATTGGACTATAGTATTTTTCAGGCGCATAACCTAATGTTTCTGATTTTTTGTATTATTGTACTCCCTCAGAGCTTTTCAAAAATTGTAATAAATATCGCTATTCATATCCTAAAGTTTAAGCTGTAGATGCCAAAGAAATATGGGAACATTATCAATAACACTGTGCGACAGGCACAATCGAAGGTTGGTTCTGACTACCGCGAAAAGTTACATATATCGGTCAAAAAAAGTTTAAGCGTCCCGGCGTTTCGCTGGATCAGGTCTAGGAATCGAGATATATCGACTTGAAGATAGTGAGTATAGTAAGTAAGACATATAAGGGAATTTGTCATTTGAGGGCCTTTTGTTTGACACAACTCGAGAACGACTTGTCGTTAAAACTATTAGAAAAATTAATTTTTTTTTCACAAAAGAAAAAATTTTTTGTTGACACGAAAAAACCATAAGAAATATAAATAAAAGACTGAAGTCGGACGAGGCCGACTGTATAATACCCACCACCATTGTTTGCCAACAAATACATGGATAACCATTATTACTATTAACAGATGTAGGTTATATAGAGTACATTTCTAAATTCCAGACACACATGTTAAAAAACTTGACCTACATGAGGGGCTTATACTTATCAAAACACGGACCGATATACTCTATTTTTACTAGAGACTATTTAACTCAATATGAAGTACAAAAGCTTAAATTTCAAAATGATGGGTTAAAAAATGCGTCCCCTAGAACTCTAATAAGTCTAATCGGAAAGGACCCTTATATAAAAATATAAAAATTTTGACCGTTGTTTCCCATTTCCACTAGGAACGATTAGGTCTAACATTAAGTATGAATTCTTAAATTTCAGCCAGATCAATTGAAGAATCCGCTCTCTAGAGCGTCAACAAGTGACATCGGTGGGGACCTTTATATGGGGGCAATATCAAAACATGGACCAATGTTCTTCAATTTTACTAGGGACTATTAGGTATAATATGTAGTACGAATTCTTAAATTTCAGCCAGATCAATTGTAGAATCCGTTCTGTAGAGCGTCAAGAAGTGACATAGGTGGGGACCTTTATATGGGGGATATACCAAAACATGGACCGATCTGCCCCATTTTTATTACAGACCATTAGGTCCAATATAAAGTGTAAATTCTTAAATTTCAGCCAGATCCATTGAAAGATGTTGTCTCTAGAGCGTCAAGAAGTGACATCGGTGGGGACCTTTATATGGGGGCTATATCAAAACATGGACCGATATGCCCCATTTTCAATAGGGATCATCTCTGGTCTGAGGAATGTTTCCGTAAAAATGTTCGTAAAGATCGGTTCATATTTGCCTTCTGCACTTTGAACACAAGAATGCATGGAAAGACAGACAGACGGACAAAAAAGTGATCAATCAGTGAGATCAACTCAAAAAGTGATTATATGCCGATCGGTATAATAAACGATGGGTCTATCTCTTTGTTTTTTAGGCGTTACAAACAAATGCACAAAGTCATAATACCCTGTACCACAGTGACGTGTACGGTATAAAAAAAGCAAAAAACAATGTTTGTTAAATTTTTGGAAAGCTACACGCTGAAAAAATCGCTTCGCATATATGTGTTTAGGGAACATTATAAATATATCTAAACTAATATTATATTTTGAAGTGCCTTTTTTATGTTCGGAACAATCTTGAGAAAGGCCCGACTGATTTTCATGAAATTTTTTATAATAAAAAGCTCTCGACCTGGTGAAGGTTTTAGGCCAAACAAATTATTAAAAAGTTTATTAGAAAAGGAGATTCATGGCTTTCAAAATCCTAAGTAAAATTCCCCACGTACATGAAATACTCATAGCGTATAAAAATTTTAGTTGTGGTAGTGAAAAATAAAGCAGTGTGTGGCATATCGACACGATGCGAGTGTTCCAATATTTTACTCTCCCATCCTACAGTGAGTATTGCTTTGCTGAGAATAGCAATGTGATTTGTTTTTGTTTTGCCTACATATGGCCGAGCGTGTGTGTGCTATGGATAGCAACAGAGAATGGCAATGTATTTTGTTTTTGTTTTTCTTTGTCGTACGCTATGCGTGGTGACGTGAAAAAAGACAGAGGCAAGCAAAACCAAATATAGCCAAACATTACCATGCTGCAGTGATGTTATGTTTGGTTTGAGTTTATTTTATTTTTACCTTTGTTTTACTATTTTCTTGCAATGCGTTTACATTTATTTGCCGTTATTTTTCAGAGCAGAATATCAAAATTTTTTTCAATTAAGCTCATTTTATGTGTATGTAATAAAAAGTAAGTTCTTTTTGTGCCCGCGAACTGAATCGCTATCTAAATTCTAAATATCTAAAAAGTGCATTATGCCTAAAGTGCGAACAAAGCTTTCTAGGAAAACTCCTGACGCCACTAGAATGAGTCGATTGAGACAGACTGTAGTGCATTTACCGCGTACTTTTACTTCAAGATGTGCCTTTTTTTACCAAAGTAATATTGACTATTTAAGCTTTACTGATATTCAAATTGGTAATATGGACAAAATATGTCCAAAGTGTAATGCAAAAAAATGGAATTTTATGTCGGCTTAGCCGCCTAGACGCCGCCGCCGATCTATAATTTTCAATGCCAATTTTGGCTCGGCTTCATTCTCTGGTCGTGGAGCTACAAACAGGAACGATGGAAACATTTGGCATGACACCCCCATATAAATAAAAAATGTAGAACGCAATATTTGAAATAGTATTGCGGCGATATCTTTGCAAAAGAGAGTGATAAGGCCGTGGCGCCGATATGATATTTCTAATATCATTGCAGGACAGTTTTCAAAATTTGCATGAAAATAGTGCCGATACTCAAAACGAAATATAGAGAGGCGTTGCACTCATCGTCTTGAAGTTTTTAGTGGATGCTGTTGATAGCACTCTACGGAATCTGATTAAAAAGCTGATCAGCGGAAGTATCTGTGCATACGACACGCTTGCTGAAAACGAAATAACTGGAGACCATTATATCTAGATTGACGCTTTACCAAGTGTGTTTAGTATTCAAGTGCCTTAAAAGTTAGCACGTGACTCAACAAAATTGGGAGATATCGGATTAGAGGGCGTGAATACGCGCATGCGGCATCGTTGTAGAAAAAATAAATACTGATAGAATTATTGCACTAATTGGTATGACTGTATTTCACAGCAATCTATATGCCCCAACAGAGAATGGGCGACGTAGCCTCCCAAGGTGATTTTACGGGTATTGCACTACACTAAATTTGTGCATTTAAGTGCAATATGGATGACCCGAAAACACCGCCGTTCTATTTCACTGAAACGTACTTTGAGGGCAGCGAAGCGCACCGGGTCAGCTAGTAATTATTATATACTTGTGAAGATGCTGTTCCAAACAAATCTTTGTTTCCATCCCAATATATTTTATTTGGGAATTATTATTTCCAAAAAAAAAATATTTTTTAGATACACGTATTCAGAAAGTGCTTGTAACTTTGATTCCAGTCTATGCAAATACTTAAAATTGTGTGCTCTGCAAAGACTTAAAATTTTAATGTCTTACGAGTATAGTACCATGCAGAATGGACGTTATTAGCACGGCCCTTTTGGTACCTCCCATACAAGTTGAACATAGGAACAAGGATGATAGCTTTCAGGCAGTGTACCGTCAGAACTGACACTAACGTAGACAATCTTTTCATTTCCAGTGCGAAGAGATATTATGACCGTCTCAGGTCATACCTTGGCCAGATTTGTCTAGCTACCCTACAGGTTCCGATTTGTGTCCATCTTTCGTTGAACTGCCTGATTGCCTCTTGCCTAAGCCAAAGCTTCTTCGAGAATTTGAAATGTCGTACCTTTCCTAGCAAGTTCATCCGCTTTGCAGTTCCCCGGGATATCCCTATGCCCAGACACCCATATGAGGTGTATGTTAAACTGCTCAGCCATCTCGTTAAGAGATCTGCGGCAGTCGAGGCTAATTTAGGGTTGTGGCCTCCAGATAATTGATGGCAGACTGGCTGTCCGAGTAAATGACAACGCCAGTGTTGGTTACTATGTTCCGACTCAGCCACTTGGCGACTTCCCATATTGCCATTATTTCGGCTTGATAGACACTGCAGGTATCCGGTAGTCTGTGAGCTATATCCAAATTAAGTTCTTCACAGTGTACTTCGAAGCCAACCTTTTCATCAAGCTTCGAACCATCCATATAGAAGTGGAGATGGTTTCTATTTCCGGGTATTCTGCCATCCCATTCGTCCCTGGCTGGTATCATAGTGATGTAGTTCATCTCAAAGGTGCCATGGCACTACACTTTGATATCCTCATGTGACCGTAGTTCTTGTACCTCCACATTGATAGGCAGTTTAATCTTATTGCCGCTTTGGTTGCAACTTCTCTCGCCGCAACATTAATCGGCAGTATATGGAGAAGGGCTTGTAGAGACTCAGTCGCTGTAGTCCTTAACGGTCCGCTTATGCACAGACAGGCAGTTCTCTGAACCCTTGATAGCAGGTTTGTGATGGTTAGTTTGTCAGTTGCCGTCCACCATACCACAATGCCGTATAACAGTATTGGACGAACCACTGCTATATATATCCAATGGACAATTTTAGGAGAGAGGTTCCACCGCGACCCTACAGCCTTTTTGCAGGAATATAGGGCGATGTTGGTCTTCTTTACACGTTCCAGTACGTTTAGTCTGAATGACAGTTTCCTATCCAAAATTATTCATAAAAATTTTGCACTTTCAGAAAAGACTAGATCTGTTCCATTTATCCGAGGAGGAGGGTCCACATGAGGGACATTATTCATCCTAGTAAAGAGAACCAATTCTGTCTTGTTTGGGTTAACACCCAAACCGCTGTTTCTGGCCCATCTAGACAACTTGTTCAGAGCCACCTGTAGAATATCTCGGAAGATGTTTTCGAATTTGCCACTCACTGCGATTGCCAGGTCGTCCGTATATGCCACGACCTTGCAGCCACAACGTTCTAGATCTAGCAGGATTTCATTCACCGCTAGGTTCCAAATTAGTGTAGACAGTACTCCTCCTTGTGGGGTCCCTCTGTTTACAAACCTTGTTAGAGTCGTGGACCCTAGACATGCTGCTATGCGTCTTCTGTTGAGTAGTCTTTGAATTAGTCTAATCAAGCTAGAGTTCACCTTTAGATGTGACAATGCCGCGATTACCGCATCTGGGTGTATGTTGTTAAAAGCCCCTTCTATGTCAAGAAACGCCACCATGGTGAATTCCTTGAAATGTAGGGACGATTCGATAGTGCTCACAACTTCGTGCAGGGCTGATTCTGTAGACTTTCCCTTATTGTAAGCATGTTGGTTCCCCGACAGGAGTTTTGTATCCAGGTTTTGCCTAATGAAATAATCTAAAAGTCTCTCCAGACTTTTCAATAGGAAAGAGGATAGGCTAATTGGTCTGAAGTCTTTTGGCCTAGTGTGTGATATCTTCCCCGCTTTGGGTATGAATTCCACTTTGGTATCCCTCCATCGATTCGGGATGTATGAAAGCCTAATACAGCCTACATACATTTTCTGCAGCCAGGGGATAATGTACTTTAACATTTTCTGCTGGAGTGATGCCGTCTGGTCCAGGTGACTTGAAAGGCTCAAAGCTGTTTATTTGGATCTCTCAGTCAACACGCTAGTGACGCTCGCAGTCCACTCGCACTCTTGTTGGCCCTGTTGATCCTCGGGCTCTGTTGATGATTTCCCCGGGAAATGTGTGTCGAGCAGTACACTTAGCGATTGCTCGCTGTTTTTTGTCCAGTTGTTTGCCTCATCGCGGATAGTACCTTCCTCAGCCTTGCGGCGTCGGAGACCTTTTCCACTTCGCCACAGAAGGAAAACCAAGAGCGTCTTCGGGCCTTCCTTAGCTCCTTCTTATAAATCTTGAGTTGCCCTTTATATGCATCCCAATCATCAAAGGCTCCAGTAGATTTCGCCTTGTTAAATAGCTTGTTGCAGGCCTTTTTCCTTGCCGTTAGCTCAGAAGTCCACCATTGAGGTTTAGTTTTACCCTTGTACCTTGTTTTTGAACAGGCTTCTTCAAGGGAACTATTGAATGACCAGATTATCCAGACCGGCTTTGTCATTCGGTTCATAAAGAAGTTTAGAGTTGAGGACCTTTTTAAAATTCTTCTCATACAGGTGCCACTTTGTCTTCCTCACATTTCTGTGGACAGCAGGTTTAGGCGCTTTTTTCGGCGGGTTTGAACTCTATATAATGGTGATCTGAGAAAGAGTCCCAGCAAAATTTGTCATTACCAAATAATTCGACGAGTAAGCAAAGTTCGATAATGGTAAGTACTTATTATTTAGCCACTTTTCTCATTATTTTAACATGGGCATGTCATTGGAGGGAAGTACTTCCCAAAAGCATACAATAAAGTAGCATAATAAGTACTTATTTTTAGCATAGGCATACCACATGTGCTTATGTTTTCACGATTTTAAGTACTTGAGTAATGCATTACCAATAAGTTACAAAATACGTAGTAGATATGGTAGATATGTAGAGATGGCCATTTAAAGTAATTTTGTGCATATTGTCGCGCATATTTCGAATTTCTGAACCCAAACCACCATGTGAAAAATTCCTCAATGGTCTAACATCATACGATATACGTAAATTTTATTTATTTTATTTATTTGAATTACAATACAAAGTAAATTTATATTCTAATTTTAAGGTCCAGGGAAAGGCCGGGTTACAAAGACCATATGGCTAAATGTTTGCAGCGACAGACCAGAGCCTCTGATGGGAATCGAACCCACGACCCCCAAACTCATAGGCGAGTACGCTACCATCTCGCCTACTGGGGCGCTCGTTATACGTAAATATTTATGGTATTTTCATTCAATTTGCACGTATTTTTGGAAAACTTGTTGAAAATAAATAAATCTTCTAGAATAACCCACATAGAGCCAAAATTGCATTATACTAAAATTTGCCAAAAATTATTTTGATAAAAAAAATCACTTATTTCTGTTATTATTGGTAAGTCATCATTAATAAGCCGAAAGTAATTCAGCGAATAATGAGATGTCATTATTTGGTAATGCAGGGAATAATGGCAGGTACTTACAAAGATTTTGCTGGGGTGGTCGTCCAGTACATTCCACCCAATAATTTTGTCTGACACCCGGTCAGTAGCAAAGTACTTCTTGTATGTCTTTAATTGTAAAAGTCGGTTTATTGCCAATGTTACAAATAGTTAGGTTGGTAGTTAGAATAAAGTCAAGAAGCGAATCACCCCTATTATTTATATCCGTACTACCCCAGATGATGAGCGTTCGTGTTTGCGCCAATAATCAGCTAGAGCTCGTCAGACGTTGCTTCTTCTACTACTTCCCTGAAGAGAGCTGTCGGTATTACAGCTTCATAAGGAAAGTAACTGGAGACCACGCAGTATATGCGATTACCAATCTCCAGACTAGCAGCTTTTTGGTCTTTACGACTTACATTAGTGAGGAGAAAAATACTTAGATCCTTGCCTTCACAGTTGGCGACAAGCAGTTTAAAGTTTGGTGTCTTGATACCGCAAACACCCGTCCTCCTACTACATAGGGCTCCTGGATCAGGACGATGTCTACTGCACCTGTGGACAGGCGCAGCAATAAAGCCGCTAAGGCTGCTTTAGCGTGATGGAGGTTAATCTGTAGAATTCTTACCATCATTGATTGACATCCACCCCGACAAGGGTGTTATCGAACTCTTCGTCCGTATCATCAGAGACGACATCAAAGTTTGATGCATTTTTTAAATTTGTGTGGAATTCCTTTATAATGAATGTCGAAAGACCTGTATTGTTTTGTGAATAACTTTTGATTGCGTTGACGGATAAACACCAAATTTTGTCTGAATATAATGTTGAATATTTAGAAATTAAAAATGCAATTTCCCAAATAACACCCTTTGTCGACTTATCATGTTTTAGAATGGTGGTATCGATTTAGAAATTACTTTCATGTAAGAACCATTTCAAGTCAACCGCCTGCCGCCGTAGTTATTTTTTCCCTTGATTATTTAAGTTGTTTTTTGTTGTTGGTAGATGTTTTTTCTACACAAACAACTTGCTTTCTTTCTATTCCACTGCTTTAGTGGTAGATTTGAAAGTTGACAGTAGAGTACTATCACAACAAAGGCTGTATGTATATATTTTAACGATCCCCGTGCTCGTGGCAACGTTCCATTTCACTGCAATTATAACGAAACTCTGATCTTCAGCTCATATCCACAGTGAGAAAACTCAAAAATAATATGATATATATTTTTTTTTAATTTAAGCTGTAGCAGCCAAAGAAACATGCCAAAATTATCTGATCTTTCCGAAAAATAAGTCTTATTCAAGTCAATATTCAAACATTTCAGTTTTAGCTATAGAGGGCAAAGATGTATGTCAAAATTATCAGTAATTATATTTTTCAAGTGGTCTTTCCTATTTCTTTATGCGCACAACCTAAAATTTCGGAATTTTTGTATTATTGTAATTGCTCAGAGCTTTCCGAAAATAAAACTTGTTAATTTATTACTGTTCAAGCGTTAAAATGTAAGCGGTGGAGGCCAAAAAAGTATGTCGAAATTATCAATAATTACATTCGGATATTCAAGTGGACTATACTATTTCTTAAAGAGCTCAACGAAATACTCTTTCATTTTTGTGTTGTTGACTCCCTGACATCTTTCCGAAAAATAACATTGGTCACCATTCATACATTATAGTTTAAGCTGTAAAGGCCAATGAAGTGTGTCAATAATATCAGAAATTATATACTGATTTGCATGTGGACTTCATTATTTGTTGATGCTGACAACATACGATTTCTGCAATTTTGTATTATTTTACTCCCTTACTTTTACTTTGTATTATTTTACTAAATTATGTTAATTACGTACTAATTTTCAAGTGGATTTCATTTTTTTTTGTGCGCGCCACCTAATATTTCTGCGTTTTTGTATTATTCTACCTACTGGTTCTGGTTCATCAATAAAAGTCCCAGACCCGTCCTTCCTCCTCGCTTGGACCCATCCGTGTAGCAGCTGGTTCCCACTAGCACTTTGGCCCATGTTGATGAACCAGAAGTCGAACTTCACTTCCGCCTCCCTGACCGTAACTCGGTATTTCAAGCAGAAGTTCGAGCAATCATGGAGTGTGTGAACTGGCTCAGTAACACGACAAAACCTAAATATGCCAACATCTTCACAGATAGCCAAATGGCAATTAAAGCAATAACATCGGAAAAGGTCAAATCCAGAACCGTGTTGGACTGTAAAAGAAAGATAAATGATTTCTCAGCCCATTGCGTATTTGCTGGGTACCAGAAAACAACGGAGTGATTGGAAATGAAAAGGGAAAAAAGCTTGGCTTCAAAGGGATTTGAACTTCGAGTAATAAACTTGGAAAATTGGAAACCTTTCGAAGTCACGAAAAATGAGTTGAAGCACTGG
This sequence comes from Eudasyphora cyanicolor, assembly GCA_963930755.1. NCBI lineage: Eukaryota > Metazoa > Arthropoda > Insecta > Diptera > Muscidae > Eudasyphora > Eudasyphora cyanicolor. The sequence continues at coordinate 48,491,514 of OZ005737.1, read as the reverse complement.
GCAGTGATGGCTCACAAAACTGTGTGGAATAGCGCAACAGTAGGAGCAACTACAAAGATACTATGGGGTGACCCAAGTGAAAAGAAAACAAGAAGTCTTCTGAAACTAAACAAGATCGATATTAGTAAGATGATGAGTGCTCTAACGGGACATTCAAGCTTACAAGCACATCTTCATCGCATAGGATTAGCAGGAAACGACGAATGCAGGGCATGCAGGGAAAACATCGAAACGATGGAACATTTCCTGTGTCACTGCCCGGCTTTCACACATGCAAGATCCCAACATTTCGGATCCGACATATTACCAGACTTGACTCATCTCAGAGAATATGACTGAAAGATACTGAGAAAATTCGTGTCTAGTACCGATTTTATGTAACTCGTGATGTATAAAAAGATCATCAATAAGGAGCGCACAACAGGCCGAACCACTGGCTTAAGTGTATGTCGATGGACATGAGACGTTTAAACGTCTCCTCTCTTCAACCTAAACTAACCTAACCAAACCTACTCCTTCAGAACTTTCCGAAAAATAAGTTTCGTCAACCTTCACACATTACAGTTTAGGCTGCTGATGCCAAAGAAGCGTTTTCAAGAGGACTTTACTATTTTTGTATGCGCACAACCTAATATTTATTGCTATCTATGAGCTTTGCCACCATTCACAAATTATAATTTATGTCGCAAAGTTCATACGACGAATCATATCTAAATTGTGATATTTTTGGCTACGCAATCAGTTTTAAAATACAGTCCTTAGAGTGTAAAGGCGCTAAGTCCAATTTTCTAAATTTTACAGGAGAGATCAAATACTTTACATTTTTTTCATATTAAATTTTCTTAAAAACTTCAAGTGCATTTTTGGTGGTTTTCGTTCCCTTTTCAATCTCAAATAATGCAAAATTAAAAATATTTATTTACTGCCGAGTTGTAGGCTTATTGGGACTTACCGCCGTATATTACACTTTTTTATTGGACATAGCACCATATCTTGTAAACATCACTGCATTTTCTTCTTAACATTTTTAGAAACAATTTTTCTTTTTATATTTTCTTCTATATTAACATACATTCTAACAAAATAGAAACATAATCGCTGCTTTTATAGAAAAACTATGTTATATTACACTAAATCAATTATACCCTCACATTAGAATAACGAGGATATATCGCTCACTTACTGCTGATTACTGATTGTCCTAACTCAAAATTGAAAATTGTTTAGATGTGTAACTTTAAGTCCGTATAAAAAGATGAAATAGGAAGATTAACAAGTAAAGACGGATTAAGTTCGGCCATGCCGAACCTTATGTACCCTCCACCATGGATCGCATGTGAATGGCTTCGAGTACAAATAAACTCATTATAAAAAATGTCATCAAAACATGGACCTATGACTACCGGTGTTCGTGTGAAATGTTCCGGTTATAAATAATCCCTAGTCATCAATTTTCAGCCCGATCAGTTGGAATTTGTGGTATTTATGGCGTTACGAAATCGAAACGAAATCAAATCTAAAAGGACCTTTGTATGGGGGCTATTTCAAAACATGGACCTATGACTACCGTTGTTCGTGTGAAATGTTCCAGGTAGAAATAACCTATTTACCAATTGTCAGCCAGATCAGTTGACATTCGTGGTCTCTATGGCGTTAAGAAGTCATATGGGAGAGATGCTACATATGGGGGCTATATCAAAAAATTTACCAATATTTCCGATTTCCAATCCCAACTTACCTGCAGTTATAAAAAGTATCTATACCAAATTTCAGTCACCTAGCTCAGTCACCTGTTGAGTTATTACAACAGAACGACAGGCGGACGGACAGACAGACATGGCTAAATAGTCTTAAAATTTTACGACGATTAAGAACATATACTCTATGGGGTCTCAGATAAATATTTAGAGGTGTTACAAATGGAGTGACAAAATGGGTATATTAATGTTGTCACACCGTTCGTGCCATCATATGGTGGAGGGCATAAAAAAGGTGGAATATTCCGAAATATGATTGTTTACTTATAAACTAAATTTCGTTGAGATTAATTTATGGATATTTACAAAATTTGCTTTTTGTAAGACAACCACAAAAATTTTAAATTTTGAGTTAAGTCACTCCTGAAGTGAGTGAAGCGATATGTATATCAATTGTATGTTCGGCGGAAATCCGTTTTAGGACATTTTTAATTATTTGAAAATGTCTGTGTTTAAGTTAGAAACGTTGTATCACAACTTCGTGAGTTCAGTCAATTGACATCACTGGATCCCACTGACATTGCTCTTTGGAGACTATTCGTGTCAAGTGTAGGAGTGAGAGCGTCCGTTGTTGTGATTTAAGTGTCACCTTGCTCTGTGTTCGTCTCTTCCGTTGCAACTTCACTTGTCGTCTTACTCTCGATTCGAGCGCTCGCGTTTTTCGTGAACTAACACTCGCACACGGTAATACTCACCCCCCAATTTTGTTGTTTGAAAAGAATAAAGATCCCCCATTTTTAATTTACCATATACTGAAATTCGATTGTGTTTTTATTTCTTTTTATTTATTTCTTGATACCACCTTTTTGCGCCGTACGCTAACATTTGGTCGCATCGAGCCGGATCGGTTTCAGTATTGGATTAATCGTTTGGTTTTTTCTTTTGTTTGAAGGAATTTGTCGACATCCCCCTCACCACCTTCATCACCAAAAAAAAAAAAAAACAAAACGCATCGTCATCTTCATCCACATTACCATCGTTATCATCACAATCCGTATCATCATCATCAAAATCCACAGGTGCGTAATTTCAGTTTCTGTATTGTGAGCACCGCGATTTTGTGTTTTGTTTAAAAAGAAAAAAAAAAACGAAAATAAAAAGTTTAGTGGTCGCCTTTCTAGTTCCCTACGAATTTCGGTGTAAACTAAAAAACCCTGAATACAGTCCATTCGGTCGCCGTGTGTCGTGTAATTATACATATATTTTTCAAATATCGAATTTACGCGGAAAAATAATTATTAGTTTCGGCTATTTTTGGTAAATAAATACGATTTATTTACACATAAATATCCCTATTGTTCTTTCGAATCATAGTGCTTTAGTTATTGGTGTGCCTGTTCTCTACCGGTTTGTTTCCCTTTGCTTTCGTTCGCAACTGCGTTTGATATTACAACAAAAACGTTACACTGCAATCGCAGTTTCTCATAGTCCAACAAATTCAGCGTCGGTCAATAACTACATAGTAGCCACCATCACTTTTCGCTTATTTATTTGCACATCCGTACATAATCACATACCCCCATACATATCTCGTTGACATTCCCACTGATGCTGCGTTCATTTGCTTTGTTGTGATTCTTTTGAACAGCTGAAGTGCGTTATTGTGATTGAACATCTGACGTGTTCCTTATTGTGAACCGCTGACGTCGGCACAGTGGTCCCAAGCGACAAAAACGCAGATACGTAAAAAATATTTTAGCTTGAATTTTTTTAATTTCGGAAACAATTGTTGTTTGTACTAACAATTTGTACATTGTTAAGTACTATTCGACTGCGTGCACCCTACTCTCGGTCAATTCGTCATATTTCAATTTAAAAATATTTTTTTTTGGTATTTCTCGTTTCGGGTCTTACGAATTGCGTGTATTTGGACACAAAAGTGCTACATTCGGTAGATTTTCTTACGTAATAGACCGGGAAACCTCGTTCGGTACACCGCGAGAAATTTTGAATCCTTTTTTTTGAATATATTCATATTTATTTATTGATTTATTGCTGTGCGCAACTTTAATTTTGATTTTTTGTTTGCTATATTGGCTCGTGTGGTCAAGGTTTAATTTGTTTTCAGCCTTCGGTTTGTTAGCTTTTTGAAAGGTTCTAAAACTTTTGTGTTTGGTGCCTCCTCGACTACTTTGAATATTTAGTTTGTGGGATTTTCTAAGATTACGTTAACATTTCTTGGTATTTTTACTCGGTTCATTTCAATTGAAATTCTGTCCATTGTTTGATTTCCCTTGCGTGATTTTCTTCCTGGGTTTCGCGAATTTTTAGCTTGTGTTCGAAAGTCCTTATCTCTTTAAAAATGCTTACTCCCCTTGATTTTTTCATCAGCGCTTCTGAGGCTGTACTGAAATTTGATTCTTCATTCCGTGGTTTGAATGAAGAGGACCACGATGTTTATGAGCTTGAGATTTGTAGTACCGAGTTAAATAACATGTGGACTACAACGCGCGAAATGTTTCAGAAATGTTTGGACTATTTGCAGTCTTCTCCAGACGCGGGGAAGGATGATATGGACTTGGCGAACACCAAGTACGACGTGTCCCATCAGACCTATATACAGTGTCTCGCCGCTATAAAGCGGAAGTTGTCCACGTTCAAACGCTCTCGTAGAACCTCGCTTAGTTCGACTATGAGTGGGTCAGTAGTTTCATTGGTGCAACAACCGTTCAGGGACTCACGCAATACTGACTTGTTGCACAACGTGAGTGCCTCCACGCGCGCTTCTCGGGATATGGGTACTCAGGCCGATCTGTCGAATAACTTAGATCTGGGAAATATTACGAGGCATGCGGGCATAATTCAGCCAATTAGTGACGTCATGCATAATATTTCGATACCGCCTTGTGATACCGACGTTTTTGAGGGCGATTTCCTTTCGTGGCCCACGTTTCGAGATTTATTTACGGCGGTTTATGTGAATAACTCTCGGCTTAGCGATATCGAACGACTTTGTCATTTGCGTCGGAAAACAAGCGGTGAGGCCAGAGAAATTGTTGAAAAATTTCCCCTTACCCATCGTAGCTTCGATCTAGCTTGGAAAGCGTTGAAAGATACGTACGACAACAAGCGTATACTGGTGAATAATCACCTCAAGCTTTTATTTGATCTTCCGATCATTGATAATGAGACGAGTTCGGGTTTGAAGACTCTGCAGCGAGGTATCAACGGTTGTCTATCGGCCATGGCCGTATATGACATCGTCACGGTCCACTGGGACCCTATATTAGTGTTCATCTGTATCCAGAGGCTGCCAAAGCTGACGCTCACGCTATGGGAACAAAGCATTCGGGTTAAATCCTCGCTGTCTTCCTGGGAGGACTTAGATTCGTTCCTAACAGAACGAATACAAACACTCGCTTGTCTTCGAGACATAAAAGGCGTAGATTCGTCAAAGGGCCATAATTCTGGAATGATTAGGACGCACTTTACTAAGGCGGCGACTTCCGAAAATGCTAAACCTCCCTCCAACAATTGTAGTTTTTGCCCGAAAGAAAACCATCCCATCCTGTCTTGCCCTCGTTTCAAAAAGCTCCCCCACGATCAGAAATTTGCGGCAGTGAAAAAACAAGGTCGTTGTCTTAATTGCCTTTCACGGGGTCATGGCTATAAAGATTGTCCCAGCACACATAACTGTAATGTGTGTAATGGAAGGCATCACACCCTCCTGCATCGCCATAACAACTCGGTCCCTTCCATTGTTCCGTCGTCCCCATCCACCCATGCTGCTAGTGACTCCTCTCCTAATCCCATTCTGGATAATATGGCTTCCACGTCCACTGGGGCTGACCCCACCATTATGAATCGGCAGGTATTTCATACATCGCAAAATCGTCAGGTCTTGTTAGGGACAGCGATGGTGAATATAATAAATCACGGGGTTGCATACACAGTTCGAGCGCTAATCGACCCTGGGTCGGAAGCTTCGTTCGTTACTGAGAGTTTACAGAATCGCCTCAAATTGTCCGCTCACTCTATTCTCGCTAAGGTTTCCGGGGTAAATGGTTCCGTTTCTGCTACTGCTCGGAAGAATTGTTCCTTCAGTTTAGGTTCGCCGGTGGATTCGTCGATTATTTTAGAGACGGTCGCCTTTGTCCTCCCCCAGATTTCTGGAAATCTTCCCTCATTTCCAGTTACCCCTGACCTCGCCTTAAATTTACCTGATCTCCATTTGGCTGACCCCCACCTTTTTAACTGTCGACCTGTAGATGTGTTGCTTGGTGCTGATTTGTACCCCCGTATTTTGCGGCAAGGCACTCATCCAAATATTTTAGGCTCCCTCCTAGCGCAAAACACCATATTCGGTTGGATCATTACTGGTCATGTGCCTTCTTCACCCTTGCAGGTCTTTACGACCACTTTTGAATATATGGAAGCAGATACGCTCAACAAGACTTTGCTCCGATTTTGGGAATTAGAAGAGACCCCTAAGCGGAAACTGCTATCTCCATCGGACCAATTTTGTGAGGACAATTTTAAGTCCACCACCACGAGAAATTCGGAGGGACGTTACGTGGTCACTCTACCCTTCCGGGCCGAATTCCCTCAGACGTTGCAACTAGGTGATTCACGTCACAATGTGCTTCGACAGTTCTATCGAAATGAATGTACCCTACTTCGAAAACCAACTGTTAAACTTGTTTACGATCAAGTTGTTCGGGAATATCTTGATCTGGATCATATGCGGCTTGTTTCGCCTTCGACACCCGCAGACTCTCGCATATGTTATCTACCGCATCACCCAGTGATAAATCCTGATAAACAAACAACTAAATTGCGCGTTGTTTTTAATGCCTCTAATAAAACTTCGAATGGAAACAGCCTTAACGACGTGCTTCATGTCGGGCCAACCCTTCAGGCTGACCTGGTTTTGTTGATTTTACGATGGCGTCTATTCCGGTACGTGTTTAATTGTGACATCACCCAAATGTATCGTCAAATACGCGTGGATCCGAATCACGCTCCATTCCAGCGTATTTTATTCAGGAATGCCACTTCGGATCCAATTCAGGATTTTGAGCTACAAACTGTTACGTTTGGTGTCAATTGCGCACCATTTCTCGCCCTTCGAACTCTGCTTCAGCTGGCGGACGACACTGAGGCTGAGTATCCTCTCGCGGCGCATATTCTGCGCAACTGCATGTATGTCGATGATGTACTGGCTGGTGCACACGACGTAGATACGGCGTTGATGGCCAGAGATCAACTTATCGATGCGTTATCTACGGCCAAATTTGAATTGAGGAAATGGACATCTAATGATAAGTCCATTCTTGATCGATTTCCTACCGATCATTTAGTAGACGCCCAGGTTCTCTACTTTGTGGAGTCTAGTAGTTCGAAACCCTTGGGCATTAGGTGGAATGCTAGCCTAGACTGCTTCTACTTCTGTGTAGATCCCATTCCCAAAAAGACCCAATATTCGAAGCGAGAAGTTTTGTCCACCATAGCCAAGTTATTTGACCCCGTTGGTTGGTTATCCCCCGTAATTATCGTGGCCAAAATTATAATGCAGAAGGTGTGGCTGGATAATCTAAATTGGGACGATTCTCTTCTTGACGCGACAAAAGATTTTTGTCGCGTCGCGTTTATATACGCACCCAGACCCCACAAGGCGTAGCTAACGTTCACCTTTTGTCTTCTAAGACGAAGGTAGCCCCACTTAAGTCGATCTCATTACCCCGGTTGGAACTTTGTGGAGCAGTTTTGGCTTCAGAACTCCTTAAAGCACTCCTGAGTGAGATAAATATCCCAATTCGTAAGGTATATTGTTGGACTGACTCGACGATTGTCCTTTCGTGGTTGTGTAAAACACCTGGTACTTGGACAACGTTCGTTGCTAACAGGGTATGTAGGATTCAGCAGAACGTGGGTAATGCGATTTGGTACCATGTAAGGTCTGAGGATAATCCTGCTGATTTGGGGAGTCGCGGGGTTTCCCCTCTGAATTGTCACATTCGTCTCTCTGGTGGCATGGTCCCCAATGGTTGTCGTTAGATCCATCTCAGTGGAAACTTTCGAGTTCCACCCGTCTGGAAACGGATCTGGAGGTTCGAGGTATTAGGACTCATGTTTCATTTTTCTCAACCTATGATGAAGTTCTAGATCGATTTTCGTCGCTCGACAGGGCCTTACGCGTGCTTTCCTACGTATTCCGCTTTTATCATAGGACCCACCCCGCTCATAGAGCACGATTCGTCCGCGTTACTTTGTATATTGCGCCAGACGAAATAAAAGCGGTGAAAAAGCGCCTGGCTATCATTTCTCAGAAAGTTCATTTCGCCGACGAATATAAATGTCTTTTGGACCTGACACCCTTACCCTCTCGTAGTTCTCTCCTCTCATTGAACCCGACCCTAGACGAAGATGGCGTGATGCGTCTAAACGGACGTTTAGTCAAATCTCCCACTCTTTCGTATACCGAAAAGCATCCGATTGTTTTGCCATACTCCAGTCGTTTCACTCGCCTTCTCGTTGACTATGTACATTCCATATCTATTCACGGAGGAAATCAGCTTATAGGTTAGGGTGGCAGCTGTATTTTTTTTACAAGCTCACATAGACCAGTTTAGGTCCCTAGTGTTACCACGGTCTGAAATGCCCCTCATCGAAACCAACCTGTTTGATATATAAATTTATCGATAGTACGAATATCAGTACTGGAAAGATCTGTTAGGCTGCCTAAAAAGGCCGACCCCAGTATATCCAGTCGTCGTTTACTCAAAGCGGGACAGTCGCAAAGCAAGTGCTCAATGCTCTCCACTTCTTCCTCATCTCCACAGCTTCGGCAGAAGTCATTGGAGTCAATACCCAATCTTTTGGCGTGTTCGCCGATCAAGCAGTGTCCCGTCAGAACCTGTACTAACGTAGACAATCGTTTCCTCTCTAGTGCGAGGAGATATTTTGACCTTCTCAGGTCATACCTTGGCCAGATTTGTCTAGCTACCCTGCAGGTGCCGATTTCTGTCCATCTATCGTTGGACTGCCTGATTGCCTCTTGCCTAAGCCAAAGCTTGCACGTGGATAGTGGCGCACCAATATATGCAAATTCTTCGAGAATTTGTAATGTCGTCCCTTTCCTAGCAAGTTCATCGGCTTTGCAGTTCCCCGGGATATCCCTATGCCCAGGCACCCATATGAGGTGTATATTAAACTGCTCAGCCATCTCGTTAAGAGATCTGCGGCAGTCGAGGGCTGTTTGTGAATTTAGGGATGTTGCCTCCAGAGAATTGATGGCAGCCTGGCTGTCCGAGTAAATGACAACGCCATTGTTGGTTACTATGTTGCGACTCAGCCACTTGGCGACTTCCCATATTGCCATTATTTCGGCTTGATAGACACTGCAGGTATCTGGTAGTCTGTGAGCTATATCCAGACTAAGTTCTTCACAGTGTACTCCGAAGCCAACCTTTTCATCAAGCTTCGAACCATCCGTGTAAAAGTGGAGATGGTTTATATTACCTGGTATTCTGCCGACCCATTCATCTCTGGCGGGAATCATAGTGATGTAATTTCTCTCGAAGGTGTACACTGTTGGTATATAGTCCACTCGGTCGGTTACCATAGCACTACACTTTGATATCCTCATGTGACCATAGTTCTTGTACCTCCACATTGATAGGCAGTTTAATCTTATTGCCGCTTTGGTTGCAACTTCTCTCGCCACAATATTAATCGGCAGTATATGGAGTAGGGCTTGTAGAGACTCGGTCGCTGTAGTCCTTAAGGCTCCGCTTATGCTCAGGCAGGCAGTCCTCTGAACCTTTGTTAGTAGGTTGGTAATGGTTAGTTTGTCAGTTGCCGTCCACCATACCACAATACCGTATAACAGTATTGGACGAACTACTGCTATATATATCCAGTGGACGATTTTAGGAGAGAGTCCCCACCGCGACCCTACAGCCTTTTTGCAGGAATATAAGGCGACGTTGGCCTTCCTTACACGTTCCAATACGTTAAGTCTAAATAACATTTTCCTATCTAGAATTATTCCTAAAAATTTTGGACTTTCAGAAAAGACTAGATCTGTTCCATTTATCCGAGGTGGAGGGTCCACATGTGGGACATTATTCATCCTAGTAAAGAGAACCAATTCTGTCTTGTTGGGGTTAACGCCCAAACCGCTGCTTCTGGCCCATCTAGCCAACTTGTTCAGAGCCACCTGTAGGATGTCTCTGAGGACGTTTACGAATTTGCCACTCACTCCGATTGCCACGTCGTCCGCATATGCCACGACCTTGCAGCCACAACGTTCTAGATCTAGCAGGATTTCATTCACCGCTAGGTTCCAAATTAGTGGAGACAATACTCCTCCTTGCGGGGTCCCTCTGTTTACATACCTTGTTAGAGTTGTGGACCCTAGACATGCTGTTATGCGTCTTCTGGTGAGCAGACTTTGAATTAGTCTAATCAAACTAGTGTTAACTTTTAGATGTGAGAGTGCCGCAATTACCGCATCGGAATGAATGTTGTTAAAAGCCCCTTCTATGTCAAGAAATGCCACCATGGTGAATTCCTTGAAATGCAGGGACGATTCGATAGTGCTCACAAGTTCGTGCAGGGCTGATTCAGTAGACTTGCCCTTGTTGTAAGCATGTTGGTTCCCCGACAGGAGTTTTGTATCCAGGTTTTCCCTAATGAAATGATCTAAAAGTCTTTCCAGACCTTTCAATAAGAACGAGGATAGGCTAATTGGTCTGAAGTCTTTTGGCCTAGTGTGTGATATCTTTCCCGCTTTAGGTATGAATACCACTTTGGTATCCCTCCATCGATTCGGGACGTATGAAAGCCTGATACAGCCTACATAAATTTTCTCCAGCCAGGGGATAATGTACTTTAACATTTTCTGCATTTCTGCTGGAGTGATGCCATCTGGTCCAGGTGACTTGAAGGGCTCAAAGCTGTTAATAGCCCAGCTTATTCTGGATCTCTCAGTCAAGAAGCTAGCGACGCTCGCAGTCCACTCGCACTCTTGTTGGTCCTGCTGATCCTCGGGTTCTGTTATAGAGTTCCCCGGGAAATGTGTGTCGAGCAGTACATTGAGCGACTGCTCGCTGTTTTTGGTCCAGTTATTTGCCTCATCCTGTAAATATCCCACTGTACAGGGTGAAGCAGATAATATCTTCCTCAGCCTAGCGGCGTCGGAGACCTTTTCCACTTCACCACAGAAGGTATACCAAGAGCGCCTTTGCGCCTTTCTAAGCTCCTTCTTATAGATCTTGAGTTGCTCTTTATAGGCATCCCAATCATTAGCGACCCCAGTAGATTTAGCCTTATTGAATAGCTTGTTGCAGGTCTTTTTCATAGCCGTTAGCTCAGAAGTCCACCATTGGGGTTTAGTTTTACCCTTGTACCTTGTTTTTGGACAGGCTTCTTCAAGGGATCTATTGAATGATATGGTGATATGATCGACCAGATTATCCAAACCGGCTTTGTCATTCGGTTCGTACGGAAGTTTAGAGTTGAGGACTTTCTTGAAATTCTTCTCATACAGATGCCACTTTGTCTTCCTTACATTTCTGTGGACGGCGGGTTTAGGCGCTTTTTCCGCGAGTTTGAACTCAATATAATGATGATCTGAGAATGAGTGGTCGTCCAGTACATTCCACCCAATAATTTTGTCTGACAGCCGGTCAGTAGCAAACGTTACGTCGAGTACCTCTTGTCTGTCTTTAATTGTGAAGGTCGGTTTATTACCTATGTTACAAATACTAAGATTGGTAGTTAGAATAAAGTCAAGAAGCGAATCACCCCTATTGTTTATATCCGTACTACCCCAGATAGTATGATGAGCGTTCGTGTCTGCGCCAATAATCAGCTCGAGCTCGTCAGACGTTGCTTCTGCTACTACTTCCCTGAATAGAGCAGTCGGTACTACAGATTCATAAGGCAAGTAGCTGGAGACCACCCAATATATGCGATTACCGATCTCCAGGCTAGCAGCTGTTTGGTCTTTACCACTTAAATTAGTCAGGAGAAAGATACTTAGATCTTTCCTGGCCAAAATGCAGGTTCTTGGAGTGCCTTCACAGTTGGCCACAAGCAGTTTAAAGTTGGGTGTCCTAATACCGCACACCCTTCCTCCCACTACGTAGGGCTCCTGTATCAGGACGATGTCTATGCTCAGCTTATGCTACGTCTAATTCGAATTGAATATTGGGTTCCTCGAATTAAGACTCTGATTCGCGCTGTGATTAATCGTTGTAAAATATGTATCCTCGAAAAGAAACGGTCATGTACCCAGATCATGGCTGCGTTACCTCCCGAAAGAACTATCGTGTCTAGGGCCTTTACCACCACTGGGGTGGATTTCGCTGGGCCTCTTGACATTAGGTCTTTCACTGGTCGAGCTTGTCGTATCACGAAGGGCTACGTTTGTGTTTTTGTTTGTTTTTCGACGAAGGCGGTTCACTTAGAGGCCACCTCCGACCTGTCGTCAGCCTCTTTCTTGGCTGCTTTTCAGCGCTTTATAGCCCGCCGTGGCTGTCCGAGGTCAGTATTTTCCGACAATGGTACTAATTTCGTCGGTGCCTCTCGAGAAATCGAAAAAGATTTCAGGAGTTTTCTTCGAGAGAGTCGGGAAACCGTTTGTTCCGCTATTGGTTTTCAAGAGATTACCTGGAAGTTCATTCCAGCAGGCGCTCCTCATATCGGTGGCCTCTGGGAGGCAGCTGTAAAAAGCTTCAAGTTACATTTTCGGCGTCATTCTAGGGACCTCAAATATACATTCGAGGAGCTTGCGACGGTATTAGCCCGGATTGAGGCTTGTTTAAATTCTCGACCCCTCTGTGCCATGTCTGATAACTCGGATGATATGGTCGCACTCACCCCTGGCCACTTTCTCATTGGCGCGCCCCTGTTGTCACCCCCCGAACCGTTAATTGAAGAGTCCCCCTTGAGTCTGGTCAATCGTTTTCGTAAATTTAAAGCCCTCACGCACCAATTCTGTATTCGATGGAAAGAGGAATACTTACATAGTTTGAGCAAACGGTATAAATGGAAATTTCCGCAGCGTAATATCCAGGTCGATGATCTTGTCGCGATTCGCCACGAACAGTTAGCTCCTACCTCCTGGCGTTTAGGTCGCGTTGTTAAAATTCATCCCGGCGATGACGGTAACGTGCGCGTCGTCGACATTCGGACTGAACAGGGGATAGTTAGGCGACCCGTTACTAAATTAGTCATTTTGCCAAACTAGCTCCTTCCCCTGCTAATAACTCAGTATTGTTGTTTCATCGCGTCCCCTTTGTTGTTCGTGTCTAGACATGGAATCTACTCCGGAACTGTTCCCAGAGGTCGTCTTGTCTGACTTTGATGAGATAATGCTATCGGACGAAGACAGAGAAGTCGCGAGTGTGCCGGAACCGACAAAGCCCCCCGTTACGCGTGCTCTCGCTGAGGTAGTGCCAGACCAGGCACCTAGTTCCCCTCCCCCTGCCGTTCTAGCGCCGCCCGCCGCGGTGGCCACCCCGAAGCCAAATCCTGTTCCGACTGCGTCGTCCAAGTTGTGTAAGGTTTGTGCAAGGCAGCACCCCTTGCACAAGTGTTGGACCTTTCGGAAAATGGATTATGCGACTCGACTCCGGACGGTTGTCTTGCATCGGTATTGCTATGTCTGTCTCCGTGCCGACCACATCCAGAGCTCGTGCCGTTTCCCTCATAGGTGTCGCCGATGCAATGACTCGCACAACACGTTGCTACATGCGCCACCTTCTAAGACTACCAAACCGCCCGCTCCGTCGCGTCACTCAGGTCCCCACCCCTCTCGTCCACAACCGGTCCCGTCCTTGTCCCAAGCCGTGCAACCGGTCAGCACGTCGTCCATGGTCCTCCCGCACGCCAGGCTCCCCGTCGGTAGAGTAGTTGCCTTGGCTCCTACCCTTGTGGTTCGGTTTTGTCTGGGGGACTCCAGTATACCCGTGCGGGCCCTCTTAGACCCTTGCTGTCGCGTCAGCCATGTTTGCGAAACGCTGATAGAGCACTTACGATGGCCGATCAGCCATATTGGCGATACTGTGTATTGCGATATTCTGATCGCGTTATCGTACGACTCCGCTCAAAGGCAGTACGTGACCGCTAAGGTGGCTAAGTTGAATTGTGGCGTCACCCCGGCTGTATCCGTATCTCCCACGCTAAAAGAGTCATTCGCAGGACTGGAACTGGCCGATCCCACTTTTTACCGCTCCGGGGCGGTCGCGTTGATTTTGGGGCCTGAGATTTACGCAAAAATTATTGCTCCACGCGTGCTCACTCAACCCGGTCTCCTTACAGCCCAGTACACGCTGTTTGGCTGGGTAATTTCTGGTTCCACCTCTATGTAAACCTCATTGTTAAAATTTTTATTTTTTTTTTTGTTATTGTTAAGTTTGAATTGCATTAATGAATTACACGCTCACTTGAAACTGAATTTACGTTCCTCCATTATTATTGTAGTTAGAAAATCCTAGTTTAAGTTACATAATGTTGCAACAGTCGGATGTTGCAAGGTGGCCGGCAATGTTTAAGTTAGAAACGTTGTATCACAACTTCGTGAGTTCAGTCAATTGACATCACTGGATCCCACTGACATTGCTCTTTGGAGACTATTCGTGTCAAGTGTAGGAGTGAGAGCGTCCGTTGTTGTGATTTAGGTGTCACCTTGCTCTGTGTTCGTCTCTTCCGTTGCAACTTCACTTGTCGTCTTACTCTCGATTCGAGCGCTCGCGTTTTTCGTGAACTAACACTCGCACACGGTAATACTCACCCCCCAATTTTGTTGTTTGAAAAGAATAAAGATCCCCCATTTTTAATTTACCATATACTGAAATTCGATTGTGTTTTTATTTCTTTTTATTTATTTCTTGATACCACCTTTTTGCGCCGTACGCTAACAGTCTGTCTGTCTGTCTGGTTGGAGCGCACGATAACTCTAGAAAGGAGTAAGGGATTGACTTCAAATTTGGTATGTGATAATCTTTTTTTTTTTCTTTCTCAGCCTAAATAAGAATATGGGCCATATGAGTACACTCCTTCAAGTACCTCTCTCAAAAGTGTTTAAAATTTAGTGAAATTTTGATTCTCTAATAACTTATTTACTACTTATCCTAATCATCACATAGTAATAGTTTATCCGTTGCTGTCACTTTGAGAAAAATGGGTGAAGCGTCTTAAGACACCTCCACAAAGAGACCATATTGTACAAAAATTTAACTGCTTGTATATTTAATACCGGTGCATATAAATACTTGAAAGTGCACCGGAATGCTTTTATAGTACCTAGAGTCCAGTGAAAAGTGGGCGTTATTGGCACACCCCTTTTGCTACCTCCCACACAAATGGAACATTTTGCCTCAAAAGTTAACTGCTTATAAATTTAATACCAGTGCAAAAAAATACTTGAAATTTTGAACAGTGTAATGGTTTTATAGAACCTAGAGTCTAGTGAAAAGTGGACGTTATTGGCACATGCATTTGGTACCTCCCGCACAAATAGGACTTAGCACCTTTACGTTCTTAGGTATCGATGTAGTCTTATTCCGCTCTATCAAGGTGGTTTGGGTATCATATAGTCGACTCGCCGTCCTACCTCTGACTTTTGTTTTCGTATTGAATTGTGTTGTATATATTCGAATATTTTATACAATTTCAGCAGTTCGTCTATTCGTTACTAATTTGTCTACTTTACTATTTTCCTTTTGGAATCTCTAAACTATTTTACCATCTTAACCACACAGCTACATAGTCATAGAGACAAATAATTTTAAATAATTAAGCAATTAACATAAATAAAACTGTAATCTTTAGGCGATTATTATCATTATTGAGAGATTTAATAAACTGTTGTGTTAATGTATGTACTGAGATAATTGTTTTTAGCACTTAATGACATGAATATTTGAACAACAAATTTTGTATTTAAGTTTATAGATATTTTCTATAAGTTCAATAACATTTGCAAACAAATATTGAAAAGTCTTTGAACACATAAAGACATTACATTACATAAAATGGAAGGCAATTTTAAATATAACTGCTAAAAATTATAAGCTTTCTTTTTAATAGTGCTTTCAATTTCCATTTCACACAAAACGGGTTTAAAAACTTATATTGCAAATATTTAATTCTTATTTCCATTTTACAAACTTTCAGCACAAGTACTATGTAAATAAATATTATTCCAAATAAGTTGAAACAGAGTAAAAATTAATTTGATATTTATTTGTCTTTGGCAACAAATCGTTATCGTTATTGTTACTCAAAACTTTTGCTTTCTGCTGCAATTTAATTAAATGAGACCTTAATAATATAATATGACTCCAAGAGATATATTTACAATTGCCTCTGCATTTGCATTGATGATCTCTGCATTCAAAGAAATTCATTAAAAGTAAATAATTCAAATGCAAAATTGTAAGAATAATATTATCATTAGGATTAGTATTGTTTAAAATGTTAACTAAGACATAATCAACTACAATACGAAACTCTAATAATAATAGCAAACTGTATTTAAACATTATGTGCTTGGATAATGGTGATGAAGTAAAGGGTGATGAGGTTAGTACAGAGTATATTTTGAATAAATGAACGTATATATAGCGTGATCCATTTCGAGGTTCCCAACTTTTTTAAAGAAAAAAAAAAACACAGAAAATTCAAATTGAATGGGGAATGTTTATTATCATTTAAAAGAACATTATTTGGCATATATTTTTTGAAGATTATGTCTATCAAATGTTGGCCATCCGTTGAGTCCAATTTTCGATGACTCGTTCGAGAATTTCGACTGGTAACTGGCGAATGACACGCGTGATGTTTTGTTCCAAGGTCTGAATCGAAGCGGGTTTGTCCGCATAAACTTTAGACTTTACAATATCCCTACAGGAAAAAGTATAACGGTGTGATATCACACGATTTTGGTGGCCAATCGACCGACCCAAAACGTGAAATTATCTGCTCACCGAAGTGTTCTCTCAATAAATCCATTGATGTGTGGGAAGTGGCGCCGTCTTGTTGAAACCAAATGTCGCCGAGATCACGAGCTTCAATTTCAGGCATCAAATAGTCGGTTATCATGGCACGATAACGGTCGCCATTGACGGCTACGTTCTCACCGGCATAATTTTTGAAGAAATATGGACCGATGATTCCGGTACGTCGGATCGGGAATCGGTCAATGGCAAAAGCATAGCTCTTAACGGGAGCTAAAATATTGCCCATGGGTGTCAAGGTCGTGGGTCGACTGGAAAGTGTTTTTTCAGTTGGCGAACCATTATTTGGATAATAAAACTGAATAATTTGTAAGTGTTGTTCAGGCGTAAGTTTTTCCATGATGAAATGCCAATCAATACTTAACAAAAATGACAGCATGACGCGACTCACACGTGATCTGTCAAAAAAAGGCTATTGAAAAAAGTATCTCTACTTAGATCACACTATATTTATAATCACCACTTAAATCAAACGGCTGAAGGCGGACGGACGGACAGACGGGCATGGCTAAATTGTCTTAGAATTTTACAACGATAAGGAATATAACAGGTGGCGCAAAAGTAACCTTTCAATGTTTTTTGTGCCAAAGTCACCGACCGATTATTGGTCAAATAATTAGTCAGCAATATTCCGCGTTCTGGAGCAGTGTAGCGTAACGTGTATTTCGCATGTGTTTACTACACAAATGTCAACATTAGGCATTAGGGGCCAATCGCAAAATTTATAGCATTTTCTGATAGGAGGATTACTTTTGCGCCACCTTGTATATACTTTATGGGGTCTCACATCAATATTTAGAGGTGTTACAAACGGAGTGACGAAATGAATATACCCCCCATCCTACGGTGGAAGGTATAAAAAGGGAAATAATTAAGCCGCGAAATAACTTGACATGCTTACAGAAGAGGAAGTTTTAAGTTGGGCCCCATACACAGGCGGACAACAGGGCCTCAAGGTTGGCCACCTCGGGTGAACAAAATATTCGGGTGAACAAAATATTCAAAATATTTCGTCTACTTTAGATTTGTGATGTCAAAACCAACAGACTAAAAAATATTTCATTAAAATATATTATTATACCCTCACTTTAGTGTGACGAGGGTATATATCATTTGCTACCGAAAAAAGTGTAACACATCGTCCGTCTGTCTGTCTGTCTGTCTGTCTGTGTGTCTGTCTGTCTGCTGGCTGGTGCGCACGATAACTCACGAAAGGAGTAACCGATTGACTTCAAATTTCGTATGTGGTAATATTTTTTTCTATCTCCGGCTATGTTCGAAGATGGGCCATATTGGTCCACTCCTTCTGGTACCTCCTCCACAAAGGGTTAAAATGTTGTGAAATATTGATTCTTTAATAACTGCCATTATACGTATTCGAATCTTCTGAAATTCCACACATAGTATTAGTTTGTTAGTCGCTATTAACTCCTGGAAAATGGGCGAAATTGCCACGCCCGTTTTGGTATCTCCCACACAAATGCACCATTTTGCACTAAAAGTTAAAAGCTTATAACATTAATACCAGTGTATAAAAATACTTGAAATTTTGTACAGCGTAATGCTTTTATAGTGCATACAGTCCATTGAAAAATGGGCGTTATTGTCACGCCCCTTTTGTTACCTCTCCCACAAAGGCACCAAAAGTTAAAAGTTTATAACATTAATATCAGTGTATACAATTACTTGAAATTTTGTACAGTGTAATGCTTTTATAATGCCTATATTCCAGTGAAAAATGAGCGTTATCACCACGCCCCTTTTTGTACCTCCCACACAAAATGGCCAAATTATACCACAATTTAATAATATGGGAGATACCAAAAAATATCTCAACGTTAATATACCAGTCCATATAAACGGTTACAATTCGGCACAGTGCAATGTATTTAAAGTATCTACTGTTCAGCGAAATATAGGTGTATTTCTTAAACCCCTTCTGGTACCTCCCACAAAAATTGACAGAATAATTTGTGTAATATTCAATATTACATTACTCACAAAGTGAGGGTATACCTTAGTCGGTTTACCCGACTGAAACTTTCTTACTTTTTTTTAAATATTTAATTTTTAATGATCCTGTGGCAGCATTTTATTAATGTCAAGATTTTATGGATTTATAAAGATTCCGTCTACCTTTGAACAATTTTTATTTATTTTTTTCCGGTCCTTTCCACGAATCGATATATATTAGAGCTGGTTATATACCGATTCCTTTCTCATTATTCTGTTCTGGGTAGACAACATAACTTGCCAATTAATGCAAAAATATTGCAATTTGATATACCTGCTGAGACAAAATTTGTGACCATTTGAAATTATACCTTATATTCTCCAGGAATTTTCCTTTAAGATGAATATAAATATGTTATACTTTCTTTTTATAATTTTTATATACAAAAATTACCTACTGTTGACAATATAAACAAATTTGTGGCCATAACTTTTGTCTCAGTGGGTACATCTGGCCGAAATTTTTTACATATTTTTTACGTATAGCTAGTTTTGTTGTAAATTTAGTAATGTTGGAGAAAACGTTTTATATTCTGCCCTGATATTAAGAAAATGCTATGACGGGTCAGGAAAAAATTAAAAAATCAATTTTCAAATGCACACAGAAATATGAAAATACTATAAAATATTTTAAAATTGCCATATTTCAATGAACTATTTTGTATTTTGTAGGTCTTGGCACCACAAATTTAATGTAATGCAAAAAAATAGCTTCTGTAGTATCTTGTCCCAAACATATTCGGCTTTAAAAATATGTATATTTAGGGTACACTCTAAACATATAATATTTGGTACACACAAAAATTAGATATTCGAGAAGATGTTCAGAACAACATCATTGCTTACATCCCAATATGTTTTTATTTGTGACTATTATTTCCGAAACAAAGATTTATTTGCATTTAAGCATTCAGATAACACCTAAATTGTGTTAAACTTTTCAGTTATTAAAGGTTAATGTTTTTTTAGAAATGTTTAATGTTCGTAAAAATAATAATAATTGATATCGTATAATCTTGGAGCAAAATAAATTACTTGGAGGTTTGTTGGCTTGGATTAGGCAGAAATTTGAAATGATTGATTTAAAGCAGAAGTTAATGCTGCATATCGTATCATAAATGGGAAGTACAATTCGAAACCAAAGCGAAATCAAAACTGAAATTAGAAAAAGTCTGCAAAAGTTTTGATTTTTTTTAAATAATAAAAAATAAAAATTTCTACAAATATATTTATATTTGTAGAAATTTCTAAACAATAAATTTATTTGTATTTAAGCATATTTATTTGAGAAATTTAGTTTGCAAAATATATTTTGTTATAATATATAAATATGTATATCGATCATTCCATGTCAAACCGAACACTTTTTTACATCACCATCTCCGATTTCGATGAAACTTTGTAGGATAACTCAACTCTATAAAATATTTGATTTGTAGAAGACGAAAAAAAACCGAAATTTTTTTGCAAAAGATATGGCCAATTGAAAATAGGTAAAATCAGGAAAAACGTGCCGAGGTAGGAACATTGAAAGTGGTGTAGTGACAAAACGCATGGCCAGAAAGAATGAAGGCTTATTTTAAAGGTAATTGCAATTACTATTCATCTGCGGCTTTGGCTACTGACCGCTACTGACCAAATTTGAACATTTAGTTTTATGTTTCTCCTTCTTTTGTGTTTTTCACCATGAAAACACCAACCTAAAAATTCAGAAAAAATATAGGCATATTCCTTGATCGATTCTAAACAAACCCTGAAAATTTCAGCGTGGAGAAATAACGGGTTATATTTTTAAAAAAACATTTACGAAATGTAGTCGCCCGAAAAAAGTATTTTTTGAACGAGTGTTCAAAAAATAACATACACACACGTCGTTCAAAAGTAGTGTTTTCGGTCGAACAGTTAGCTAAAGACGCAAATTAAAAGTTAGAAGTTTTATTAGTGTCTTGAAGAAACAAAAACGTAATGTAAAAACTCTAGTGTAAACAAAAATTATGGGATATATTTATTAATGGAGATAAAAAAATAACAGTATTTATTTGTAGCTAAAACAGGAAAAAAATAATAAATATTTCAATATACATGTAACAAAATTGTTATACAAAATCTAGCTTTAGCAGTAAGGAAAGTAACTATAGTTCACAAATATTTGTAGTGATCGCATCAGTACCGAGTGATGTAATTTGAACAGTTATTTGTTTGTTTTCTGTTGGAACGAATGAATGATAACCTAATGTACCACGGATAGTCGTAGCCTTTCTAAATCGTTCTTGAAGTTTAATATTATTGTCACTATATTGTTCTATAGTAAAGAATTCAGTATTTACATTTTTCACATTGTGTTTTACCCAGGAAAAGAAAATGTAAGGAGTATTAATAGGACTATTAATATTTGTTAAACTTGCTCGGGCAGCTAATCTTTTAATTGTTCCTCCTAGACCGTCGCAGGGTCCCTTTCCGTGGGATGTTGCAAAAAAATGTCATTCCGCTTTAACACCAAAATCATTTTCATGAAAGACAAGATTTGAAAAATTTTTTTTGTTTTTGTATTGCGCACTTGCTCCATCTATATATATAAAAGAGAGTGTCTGTTTGTGGGTTTGTTTGTGGGTTTGTATGTTTGTTCCGTATAGACGTCTAAACGGCTAGACCGATCATCTTGAAATTTTCACAGAATGTACATGTGAAGGGGGTGCTGAAAATAGGGTACTTGAATTTTCGATATATCAAGTGGGCGTGGACCAGCCCATAGGGGTCCAATTTTGATATTAAGAAAATTTTTTAGCTAGAGTGCTGAAATTTTTTGTGTATGCATTTAGTGGCAGATAATGTGAATTTTCCAAAAATGGGCGGAGTCGGACCAATGGGCGTGGCCCCGCCCATATAAGCCAAATTTTGAAATTCAAATATTTTCTACAATTTATTAGAGAGAGTTCTGTATTTGAGTGTATATGTATCTGGTGACAGTCTACGTGATTGGTCCAAAAATTGGAGGGATCGGCCCAATGGGCGTGGCCCCGCCAACATAGACAAAATTTTGAAATTTCGATATCTTGAACAATTTGCTAGCGAGAGTGCTGCAATGTTGTGTATATGTATCTGGTGACAGTCTACGTGATTGGCCCAAAAATTGGCGGGATCGGCCCAATGGGCGTGGCCCCGCCCACATAGACCAAATTTTGAAATTTCGATATCTTGCACAATTTGCTAGCTAGAGTGCTGTAATGTTGTACATATGTATCTGGTGACAGTCCACGTGATTGGTCCAAAAATTTACGGGATCGGATCAATGGGCGTGGCACCGCCCATATACGCCAAATTTTAAAAATGTCATATCATGCACAATTTGTTAGCGAGAGTGCTGGAATTTTGTGTATATGTATATGGTGGCCGTCTGCGTGATTGGTCCAAAAATGGGAGGGATCGGCCCAATGGGCGTGGCCCCGCCCTTATAAGCCTAATTTCGAAATTGATATATCTTGCACAATTCATTAGCGAGAGTTCTGCAAGTTTGTGTATATGTTTCAGGTGACAGTCTACGTGATTGGTCAGAAAATGGGCGGGATCGGACCAATGGGCGTGGCGGGGCCAAAATTCGAATATTCCCTTATAAGCCAAATTTCGAAATTGATATGTCTTGCACAATTTTTTATCTAGAGTGCTGTAATGTTGTACATATGTATCTGGTGACTGTCCACGTGATTGGTCCAAAAATTGGCGGGATCTGACCAATCGGCGTGCCACCGCCCATATAAGCAAAATTTTGAAATAGAATTATCTTGCTCATTTTGTTAGCGAGAGTGTTGAAATTTTGCGTATATGTATCTGGTAGCAGTCTACGCGATTTGCTTGCAAATGGGCGGAATAGGACCAGTGGGCGTGGCCCAGCCCATATTTTGATATATCTTGCAAGTATTATATAGGAAATACATGAACAAAAATGCTCGGTATGCGATAATTACAGCTGCTTACTCCAATACAATCGCAATATGATAATGTGATGCATGACCAATGAAACAAGAATTTGGAAATTTTATAAGTATACATTTCTATTTTCTTGACTTTCCACTGAATTCGGTATTTCTTCATTCAGTGAATTTATTACTAATACCAGTAAGGAAAGGCAAAAAGTCGGGCGGGGCCGACTATATAATACCCTACAATGATCGGAAGTAAAGTACAACTTCTATAGCGCTTTGTAACCAAATCTGGAGGAACATATATATGGAGGTTATATATAAATCTGAATCGATTTTCCTTGAATATTCATTCATGTAAAATAGAAACCTGTTTCTGTCGAATTTCGTACTGATCGGATATAAAACACAGTCTCTACAGCGCTTACATGTCAAATTGGGGGTAACATATATATGGGGACTATATCTAAATCTGAACCGATTTTCTCCGAATTTGGCAGTATTCCTTCATGTAATAAGAACCCTCTTTCTGCCGAATTTCGTACTGATCGGATATAAAATACAGTTTCTACAGCGCTTACATGTCAAATCGGGGGTAACATATATATGGGGCTATATCTAAATCTGAACCGATTTTCTCCGAATTTGGCAGTATTCCTTCATGTAATAACAAACCTCTTTCTGCCGAATTTCGTACTGATCGGATATAAAATACAGTTTCTACAGCGCTAATTTTGACATGGCAAGCGAAGCGCACCGGGCTCAGCTATCGGATATAAAATACAGTTTCTACAGCGCTAATTTTGACATGGGCAGCGAAGCGCACCGGGCTCAGCTAGTCTATGTATATAAAGAAGAATGTGTGTTTGTTTGTTTGTTTGTTTGTTGGTTTGTTGGTTTGTTTGTACCGTATAGACGTCTAAACGACTGAACCGATCTTCTTGAAATTTTCACAGAATGTACATGTGTGGGGCGTGGTGAAAATAGGGTACTTGAATTTTCGATATATGAAGTGGGCGTGGCCCCGCCCACATAAGACAAATTTTAAAATTGAGATATCTTGCACAATTTGTTAGCGAGAGTGCTGCAATTTTGTACATATGTATCTGGTGGCAGTCTACGTGATTGGTCCTAAAATGGGCGGGATCGGACCAATGGGCGTGGCCACGCCCATATAAGCCAAATTTTGAATTTGAGATATCTTACACAATTTGTTAGCGAGAGAACAGTAATTTTGTTTATATATATCTGTTGGCGACCTACGTGATTGGTCCAAAAATAGGCGGGGCTGGACTAATGGGCGTGGCCCCGCCCCTTTAAGCCAAATTTTGGAATCGAGATATCTTGCACAATTTGTTAGCGAGATAACTGAAATTTTGTATATATGTATCTGGTGGCAGTCTACGTGATTCGACCAAAAATGGGCGGGATAGGACTAATGGGCGTGGCACCGCCCATATAAGCCAAATTTTGAAATCGAGATATCTTGCACAATTTGTTTGCGAGAGAGCTGTAATTTTGTGCATATGTATCTGGTTGCAGTCTTCGTGATTGGTCCAATGGGCGTGGCCCCGCCCTTATAAACCAAATTTTTAAATTGATATATATTGCACAATTTGTTAGCGAGAGTGCTGTAATGTTGTGCATATGTATTAGGTGGTGGTCTACTCAATTGGTCCAAAAATGGGCGGGATCGGCCAATGGGCGTGGACCCCCCATATAAGCCAAATTTTGAAATTGAGTTATCTTACACAATTTGTTAGCGAGAGTGCTGTAATTTTGTGCCATGTATCTGGTGGTAGTCTTCGTGATTTGTCCAAATATTGGCGGAATTGGACGAATGGGCGTGGCCCCGCCCATATAAACAAAGATTTTAAATTGACATATCTTGCACAATTTGTTAGCGAGAGTGCTGTAATTTTTGCATATGTATTAGGTGGTAGTCTAATTGGTTGGTGCAAAAATGGGCGGGATTGGACCAATAGGCGTGGCCCCGCCAATATAAACCCAATTTTGAAATTGACATAACTCGCACAAATTATTAGCGAGATTACTCTAATTTTGTGCATATATATTAGGTGGCAGTCTAAGTGCTTGGTCCAAAAATGGGCGAGGTCGGACAAATGGGAGTGGCCCCGCCCATATAAGCCAATTAAATTTTGTGTTTGATATATCTTGAGCTTATCTTTGTTAGAAAGATCAATGTAATTATATGCATATATATTTGGTGTCAGTCTACGTAATTAGTCCAAAAACTAACGGGATCGGAATTCTGAAGTCTGGGGCAACGAAGTGGACCGGGTCCAGCTAGTCAGAGAAATAAAAGATTTTTTCCACTTTGCCCAAAGAGTTCTTTAGAAATGAGATAAGGCCATTCTGAAACAAATTAACAGCTACGGTGTCATGCTTCAAACATTCAGATATTGCGACGTAGTTAGTAAACTTTTCTTCTCCATTTTCTTGGTAATAAATTGCCATTGGGTGAATTGTGACTTGGTCATTATTCCAATTAGCTCCTTGAATTGAATCTTGTATAACAAAAGCATAGTTTTCCGAAAAATCAGAAATAACTACGCATTCGCCTGGATGCAATTCCTTTTTCTTCTTATTAAAAACATATGTTGTTCCTTCGCAACATAGGAATGTGTCAGCAAACGACGCAGCTTTTCGGAGAATTTGTCAAAAAAATCGTCCGTACTTGATTGCAAAGTTTCAAGTGCACATCGATCAGTAGTGACCCATTGCTTATATGAAATTGAATCAATCATTTTTTAATGAAAAATTTGTTTTAGCTGTTCAATTAAGTTGTCACAACCAGGACACAATTCACATCGCCGAAGATAACAATCATGTGTTGGGGGGTTGCAAATTATTTTTGAGAGACAGTCATTATAAGTTACAATTTGTAGGTTATCAGATGTTAGTCTTGAAAGAGATGATCCGTCAATCATTAGTTTTACGTTTTGGTGAATAGAGCACACACAAACGGAATGGGTTCCAGTTGCCCCCGGTAGAATACAGTATTTCGGTCGCAATTCTGCGAACTTAGAGAATTGTATTTTTGCCTCTGGGTGTTTTTCTTTAAATAACACATGGACTTCCTTTAAGTTGCACAGTACCAGTCTTTTTTGAACAGTTTCATTTCCAATTTTAACGCAGTCTTTTTTTCCGGGCATAACTCTGCTTATTTCCTGTGATCCATAAAACTCAATTACTTTGTTTACAATTTCATCTGTAAGGTGTTTTCCCGGCTTTGGGTTGGGAGAAGCAAGAAAACCCTTTTCCTTCACAACATTCTTAGCCACAGAAATCATGTGCCTCGTTGCACCGCTGAAATTTCTTTGAGTTTGACTGTACGACCAGTCCGCGAATAATGTCAAAATTTTAATTTTTAACTCTCTATTAAATGTTGTTTTATATGTTTCTTTTAATTTTGATATAATATCATCCCCCTCATTTACACTTTCAGATGAATCAAATAATTTCTTTATAATGAGACTATTTATTTTTCGTTTTTTGTTAGCGACATATTTTTTTTGCACAATTTTTCTTTTGTGGATAGGTGAATCCCCAAACAGCAACAATGATTCATTTAATTTGGAAATTTTTAATGATGCTTCTGATGAAATACTGCTATCGGATGAGTACGCGTTATTTGCTTCAGGGCTTAGGGTTAAACTTCTCATTGAATCGCTTTCACAATCATGTAGTGGCATTTTGTTCATTCTTAACCGGCAACTATTACAAATTCTTATTTTTCCGCTCGATGTATTTATCCAACGTAAACATTTTATAGGCTTCTTTCCATGTTTTGCAATTTTAAATGGATTGCAGCAGGTATCGTTACGCGGCCTCATAGCGAAATCGGGAGTTATCGCGAAAATCACAGAATTGTTAAAAAAAAATATATACAAATCTGAACTGTTATTTATAATAAGAAGCGAAGGCACAAACTTTTTCGTATATTGTCATTGACATTTATTGATGGATGGTTTACAGCTAGCTGTTCGACCGAAAACACTACTTTTGAACGACGTGTGTGTATGTTATTTTTTGAACACTCGTTCAAAAAATACTTTTTTCGGGCGAATACATTTCGTAAATGTTTTTTTAAAAATATAACCCGTTATTTCTCCACGCTGAAATTTTCAGGGTTTGTTTAGAATCGATCAAGGAATATGCCTATATTTTTTCTGAATTTTTAGGTTGGTGTTTTCATGGTGAAAAACACAAAAGAAGGAGAAAAATAAAACTAAATGTTCAAATTTGGTCAGTAGCGGTCAGTAGCCAAAGCCGCAGATAAATAGTAATTGCAATTACCTTTAAAATAAGCCTTCATTCTTTGAATTCTGGCCATGCGTTTTCTCACTACACCACTTTCAATGTTCCTACCTCGGCACGTTTTTCCTGATTTTACCTATTTTCAATTGGTCATATCTTTTGCAAAAAAATTTCGGTTTTTTTTTCGTCTTCTACAAATCAAATATTTTATAGAGTTGAGTTATCCTACAAAGTTTCATCGAAATCGGAGATGGTGATGTAAAAAAGTGTTCGGTTTGACATGGAATGATCGATATGCGATCCAAATATATTTCATTGATTATACCCTACACCACACTGTGGTACAGGGTATTATAAGTTTGTTTCATGGCAGATGTTTGGAACACCTGAAAATACTATAGCTAGACCCACCTTAAAGTATGCCGATCGACTCAGAATCACTAGCTGAATCGATTTAACCATGTCCATCCGTCTGTCTATCCATCTTAAGTTGTTCAACAACTACAGGTCGCAATTTCACTCCGATCGTTCTGAAATTTTGTTTTTTTCGCCGCTGGAAGCCTATTGAATTTGGTTGAAATCTGTTCAGATTTAGATATAGCTCCCATATATATCATTCGTCCGATTTGGCTCTTTAGTTCTGCAGTAGCTTTATTTTACATCCAAGTGTTTTGAAATTTAGTATGGTAGAGTTTCTTGGTTCATGGATGAACGTTGCAAGAAAATCGAACGTTGAATTATATAAAATGTCCCAAAAGTAAATTTATGTAAACAATTTATACATGAACTACAGAAGTTATAGTTCAGTGTTATTTAATATTAGGAGAGTGGTGTAGGGTATAATATAGTCGGCCCCGCCCGACTATATTATGGCATACACCTTTCCTTACTACTTTTTAAATAAAATGTATTTGCTCAGAAATATATAATATCAATATTCAACAGCATTTTTGGAACAGAATAGCGACCCTTTTGTTTTGAAAGAGCATGTTGAGAAGATAATTTTTGTAGAAAAAAAAGAACAGCTGGTTTTTTTACCAGTGGGTCAAAGTTTTCAATTTTTTTACTAAATGAAAAAAAAACAAGTAAAAGGGTTAAGTTCGGCCATGCCGAATCTTATATACACTCCACCATGGATATAGTAGATGAGAACAGTAGGAATCACAACAAGTTAGATGCTATATATGGGAGCTATATCTAAATATGGACCGATATGGCCCATTTGCAATCCCAATCAACCTGCAACTATAAGAAGTATTTGTACCAAATTTAATCAACCTATCTATATTATTGCGGACTGTAGCGTGATTACCACAGACGGACGGACGGACGGACGGACAGACGGACATGGCTAAATGGTCTTAGAATTTTACGACGATTAAGAATATATATACTTTATGGGGTCTCAGATCAATATTTAGAGGTGTTACAAACGGAGTGACAAAATGAATATACCCCCCATTCTATGGTGGAGGGTATAAAAAATGCTGTAAGTTAAAAATAAAAATTAACGAAGTATGGTTGCTAAAACTACCAAAAGATATATGGCAATAACTCAAACTTTTCAATAGACTGCGGGTATTATAAAAGCAGTACGCTGTACAAAATTACAAGTGTTTGTATATAAATTAATCGCGACTTTAAATTTACATTTTGGTTTTGTATAAGTTAGCCTGTAATGTTGCTTATTAAGCGTAAAGGGCTATATTTACAATTTTGGTGTCTTTGGCGGCTCCCACTGAAATTTTCCGTTTAAGTTTATTCTACAAAAATGATCTACTCAACATGCTCTTTTAGAATTATAGGGTCGCTATTCTGATCCATTCAAAAAGTCTTAATTTGTTGGACAGTGTTAAATACTTTATGTGTTCCAAATATATTTTCTTTCGATTCAAACATATCTAAAAAGGAGATTTTGCCCCGTGTAAATAATTTGGAAAATTCCCAAAAATTGGATTTTTTGATTTTTGCCCTATATCTACTATACTAATAGTCGGGTTTCAAATTTCTTAGTTCAACATACAACAACATCTTACCACATATAAATATGGGAAAAGTTTTAACATTTTAGCTTTTCGGTTGTAGAAAATGTGGCTTACTTTTGAAATTTGTGTAAAAAATGGTGTAAATTGGGGTAGCTTGGCAACAATACCAGCGAATATTTCCTTTCTTTGAGAACATTCTCTGGAAAATTTCCTTTAAGGTGATAGGAAATACGTTATGCTTTTTTAACTAATCTCTTCTAAAACTCGAAAATAAGACATATACTTTTTTCCTAAAAAATTACAAAAAATCCGATTTTTTGAAAATATAACTTCAAGTGGCCATAACTATTGTCCTATTAGGTATATCGAACCAAATTATTGCCAATTCAGGCGTGTTCACGTGGATGAAATCGGTGCTTATTCTGCTCCGATATTTACAAAATACTAGCACAAAGTCTGGGAAAAAATGGAAAATTAACTAATTAACTGGCTATACCTCGCAGGGTTGACAGAAATTCGCAACGAGGTTAGTCAATTTATATGCAAACTTTTTGCTTTTGTGTTTTTTGAATTCACGGTTCGATTCCAATGAATAGCAATGTACCGTTATCCTCATAGTCAAAATAAGTCAGACCATTAATCAAAACGAGCTAGATCTATGAGGATATACTTTTTTCGCTTTGCTTAACGGAAACGGTCATATTTGTTTTTTCATATATTTCTGGAGACTTATATTTCAAAGATTTCAGCTATGTTCAGAGATGTTGATTTTCCATAAGATATAACTTTATATTTCATCACCCTTTGAATATCCTCAAATATCTAAGGATGTAGCATTTGTCTTTTGGTCTTTAAGGATGATTTCAAACAGATGTATGTCAACAAAAGTGTGAGTGTAACGAAATGTTGTGTACGATTTGATGCGTTCATGCACATATGTATATACATATGTCTGTGTGTGTTTCTGAGTTTGCTTTATCAAATACCAAAGTTAATTAAACAAAAGCCAAATCAATTAAAATTAACATCTTGCAACAAACACACATGCAAATACCACCCAACCACATCGTTTGCATAGACCTAAACACAGAGATACACACAGATAGATGCACACAAATAGATGCACCAAACTCACACACACGCACATATTATCCAATTCCAGACACAACAATGTGCAACATGACAATTGGACATTCGCTCCAACCATTACCCCTTTGACACTACGACTACACGATATGTCCCATCCAACCCACTAACACATCAATGACATCATCCTCTAATTCCATTGAAAATTTAGTCGACCATATCTATGTGTGGAGGATGTCCGTTTAATTATGTATATAGGTCAGTTTGCATTGGTCCAAATATTTTGTTATAGAAGGGAGCGCATGAGAAGCTCGATTGATTGGTAGTGGGAGTAGACTCGTAAGTATTAGTGACAGGCAAGCTAATGCCATGCTTTGTATCAAAATGATGATGAGAAATGACCTGATGCAATTTACATTAATATATTTTAGGATGTTACTGATAATCAATCCCACACTCTATTTAAATTTGCTATTGATAGAGTTCAAATGAAATATTCCAAAATATATGGTAGCCATCCCACAGATAATGTAAAAAGACCAAAGTTACATAGTAAAGGGTGTTATTTTGGTATTCAAAGAAAACTGCAATTTTTTGAGATAAATGATCGGATGTTTATTTCATAATAAAGAGGTAGGTATGCCGTTAATAATGAAAAACAACATCAGCCAAATGGTCACCACGAACACGCTTACAGGACCATATCCTATTCATGAAATTTTCCATAACCAAATCGCAAAGTGACTGCCCTGTGTCCTCGATAGCCTCACGAATTCTATCTTTGAGGTCTTGAATCGACGCTGGGCTGTTGGCGTAGACCTTATCTTTTATGTGGCCCCAAAGGAAGAAGTCGCATGGTGTTAAATCACAAGATCTCGGTGGCCAATTGTGATCACCTCTTCGAGAGATAACACGGTCCGGAAACATTTCCCGTAACAGAGCAATGGTTTCGTTGCTTGTGTGGCACGTAGCGCCGTCTTGTTGAAAGTAAACGTTTGTCCAGATCAATACCATCCAACTCCGCCCATAAAAAATCATTAATCTTCTCTCGACAGCGCAATCCATTCACCGTAACTGTTGATCCAACCTCATTTTCGAAAAAGTAATGTCAAATGACCCCGCCGGACCATAAACCTCACCAAACAGTCACACGTTGAGGATGGAGATGCTTCTCAACAATAACACTTGGGTTTTCCGAACCACAGATGCGAAAATTTTGCTTGTTGACGTAGCCACCGAGGTGGAAATGGGCCTCATCAGTCAAGATGATTTTTCGATGGAATTCCGGATCATTTTCATGCATTTCAAGGACCCAATCAGCAGAGACACGACGTTGTTGATGATCGGCCGGCTTGAGTTCTTGTGTTAAGTGAAATTTATAAGCCTTAAGATCCAAGTCTTTATGCAAGATACGGTGTAATGACGTTTGTGGAGTGCCCAATTCCAAAGAACGACGAGGAATGGACAAACCTGGGTTTTCTTCAACACTTTGGGCTACAGCAGCAATCTTCTCAGTTGTCCTTGAGCGACGTGCACGGGTTTTATTCTTCACATCACTAACTTGTCCCAACAGCTCGAATTTTTTCACCATTTTCTGTATTGCGGTCCGACAAGGTGCTTGACGAAGACCCAAAAATGCTTTAGTTTTGCGAACTGTGACTGCAAGTTTTTCGCCATTTTTGTAGTGAATTTTAATAATTTCAATGCGCTGTCGAATCGTGTATCGTTCCATTTTTATACCCTACACCACACTGTGGTACAGGGTATTGTGACTTTGTGAATTTGTTTGTAACACCCAACAGGAGAAGATATATAGCCATTGTTTATTATACCGATCGACTTGTAATCACTTTCTGAACAGATGTAGCTATGTCCGTCTGCCTGTCTGTCTTGTAATCAAACAGGTCGAAATTATGGTCCGATATCAACGAAACTTCGCACATATCTTTATTTAGGCCCAAGGACGATCCCTATTCGGTTACAATCGGTTCAGATTTACATATAGCTCCCATGTATATGTACCTCCGATTTGGCATATATGCACTGTATAAACAACATTTTTGAACCGATTTGTACAAAAATTGACAGAGAGTAGTCTCGTGTTACACTTAGATACAATACAAAATTTGGGGAAATCGGTTCAGATTTAGATATAGCCCCCATATATGTATATGTTACCCCCGATTTGACATGTAAGCGCTGTAGAAACTGTATTTTATATCCGTTCACTACGAAATTCTGCAGAAAGAGGTTTTTTATTACATGAAGGAATACTGCCAAATTCGGAGAAAATCTGTTCAGATTTAGATATATCCCCCATATATATGTTACCCCCGATTTGACATCCATGCGCTGTAGAGACTGTATTATATACCCGTCAGTACGAAATTCGACAGAAAGAGGTTTCTATTTTACATGAATGAGATTTTAGGGAAAATCGACTCAGATTTATATATAACCTCCATATATATGTGCATCCTGATTTGGTTACAAAGCGCTGTAGAGGTTGTACTACTTTACTTCCGATCATTACAAAATTTTCCAGAAAGATGTTTCTCAATTTAGGAACGAGTATTGCTTAATTTAGCGACTATCGGTTCAGAATTAGATATATCCGCATTAGGGCGGGTCGATTTAAAAATCGCCCATTGCTCAGTGAAAATCGTATTCTAGGGATCAACATAAGAAACTTTGCCGAAGGAACCATACCTCTAAAACGAATTCTGATGTCCCGGAAAAATCCCACTTTGACCCATTTAGAGTGCTCCAATCGAGTCCAAATGTATGACCGACCCCCACTCAGTGAAGTGCTCAGTGAAAATCGTATTCTAGGGATCAAAATAAGAAACTTTACCGAAGGAACCATACCTCTAAAACGAATTCTGATGTCCCGGAAAAAATACCACTTTGACCCATTTAGAGTGCTCCAATCGAGTCCAAATGTATGGAATCCCCAGGGGGTTCCAGGGGGTGTGCCACTGGCAAAATTTGCCCCGACCCAAAAGTTCGACCCAAATTCAGGGACATCAGAATTCGTTTTAGAGGTATGGTTCCTTCGGCAAAGTTTCTTATTTTGATCCCTAGAATACGATTTTCACTGAGCAATGGCGACTTGTTTTGCCTCCCCACAAATCAACCCGGCCTAATCCACATATATATGTTCTTACCCATTTACCAATTATTCCAAATTATTATCGCAATGACCCTTATCGCATTGTTAGGGAGGTGTAGGGTATCATATAGTCGGCCCCGCCCGACTTTCTGCCTTTCCTTACTGGTTAGTAATGGCGTTGTCAAATGTCAAAGAATAAAAGCTTCAAATGTGACAGCTACCGAAATACGGGGTGATTCAAAATAACACCTCTTGTTGGAAAACCCTGTACCATAATAATTCCTGAAATATGCATCGTTATGATATAGATAACGAAATGTAACATGTCAATAGGTAACATTGGTGGCGAAGTCAAATGTGTGCAATTACGCGATATGTAGCCGTTGATCTGAAGAGGACTTGTTTTGGTCAGACATGCAATATCAGTAAAAAATAAAAATAAAACAAGTGTGTCAAAAATTTTTGAAAGGTCAAGATTTTTTGGAAATTGTTTAAAAATGGTTGAAAATTTGGAAAACATTTTGAACCGTTATGCAAAATTTTATTTTTTTTCGCAAAATATGACCTACTCAACTTTTCAGAGTGTGTTTAGTAAATTACCACTTTCTCTTGAAATATTGAATATATTCGACTAATTATATAAACCACACTGTGGTACAGATGTTAGTTTTGTGGCAGATGTTTGTATACCGATCGACTCAAAATCCTAGTGAGTCGATTTAACCATGTCTGTCCGTCCGTCTGTCTGTCCATCTTAAGTTGTCCGTCGAGTACAGGTCGTAATTTCACCCTGGTCATGCTGAAATTTTGCAGTTAAGAGGCTTTCTTATCTGAACTTGAAGAAAATCGGTTCAGAAATTTAACATGGTGAGGTTTCTTGATCCATGGACTCACATTGCGCAATTTGAAGAAAATTGGATCCTATAAACGCTGTATTTTACATCCAATCGTTTTGGAATTTAACATGGTAGAGTTTCTTCATCCATGGACCAACATGGCGTATTTGAAGAAAATAGTTTCAGATTTAACTATACAGGGTGGCTGATATGTAATGCAACAAAGTAAAGCGCAATATTTTTTTATTTTTTTTTTTAATTTTATTCTTCAAAAGCAAAAAAATGTCGGAAATAACATAAAATTTTAGAAACATTTTAGATTTGTTCGAATTGGCCACCATTGGCACGAATTATGGCCTTCAAATGGCCGACAAACCATAACACGCTGAACGAAAGTGGCTCGCGGTATTTTGGCCCATTCCCGGCGAAGCGCCGTCTTGAGATGATCGATACTTTGGTATTTTGTAGTGCGAACCTTACTCTCTAAAATGCCCCAGGCGCAAAAGTCCAACAGTTTGAGATCCGGAGATCTTGGTGGCCAGTGTGCGGTAGAAATGAAACGAGGAACCTACTTTTTAAGCCATTCTTGATTGACATGTGCTGAGTGCGATGGTGCTGAGTCCTGTTGGAATGTCCATGGTCTGCGGCCGAAATGTTTGTCTGCCCAGGGCTTCAATACTGTCTTTAGGACATTTTCCCGATAATATTCGGCATTTATTTTGACCCCATGGTCGATGAATACGAGCGGGGAGCGGCCCACACCATTACCATCGGCGGCGCTTGAGTTCTGGTGCCCAATCGAAGGTGTAAATTTTCAGCTGACCTCTTTGGCAAGTAAACCTGATCATTTTGGTTGTTCACAAACTGCTCAATTTGGAATGGCTTCTCATCGGAGAAAACCAAATTCGGTAACTGGCCACTTTCGTGCAAGCGAAGCAACTCCTTGGCTCTATCCAGTCTAACTTTTTTTGTGCATCGGTGAGCTCTTGCACTTTTTGGAACTTCAATGGCTTTAGTCCAAGCTCATTTTTTAATATGTGTTGTTTCCGTTCTCGCGATATGTTCCGCTCACGAGCAATTTTTCTACCACGTGGATTTCGATCAAATCTGGCCTTCACTTTTCGGATCATTTCTGGTGTTGTTACCGTTTTTTTTCGTCCACTTTTTGGACGCGATGCAACACTCCCAGTATCACGGTAACGAGCAATGGTACGAGAAACAAAAGATTTATTCACATTTAAATGCTGGAGAGCTCTAACGATAGCCACTTGTGTTTTTCCACCCAAATATAAAGCAATCACACTATCACGCTTGAATTCCATCACGAATAACTTTTTTTCTGAATCTGAAGATCAAAATGCTTTTGTAAGCTTGTAAACAATAAAATGAACTGTCACTGAAATAAATCTGTCAGCTATCAGACTAGCGGTTTAGAAATGATAGCAACCTGAAGTTGGTTGCAATACATATCAGCCACCCTGTATGTATATATACATATGTATACATATATATACATACATATGTTTCGTCCGATTTGCCCTTTAGCCCAATAGAAGCTTTAGTTTAAATCCAATCGTTCTAAAATTTAACATGATAGTGTTTCTTGATCCCTAGACCAACATTGCCGAATTTGAAAGAAATCGGTTAAGATTTAGATATACCTCCCATAGTTTTGTTTTTGATAGTTTCGTCCGATTTGGCCCTATAGCCCTCTAGATGTTGTAGTTTACAACCAATCGTTTTGTAATTTAGCATGGTACAGTTTCTCGATCTCATGCACCAATATTGCCGAATTTGTAAAAAATCGGTTCATATTTTGTTATAGCTCTAATATATATCCCATATATTTCGTCCGATTTGGCTACAGAGGCAGAGGACGCGTACCAAATGTAAATTGTGAAAACAAATTTTAGTTGAAGTATACACTGATCTAGGGTATCATATAGTCGCCAGCGCCCGACTTTTGCCTTTCCTTACTGGATGTAAGAAATGTACCCAGCAAAAAAAGAGCATCCAAAGAAGCAATAAAAATCCCCAACTTATGATCCGGAAGTTGTTCTAATTTGGATTTTCACCAATGAATTTAACAGGGGTTGTCGCGCCGGGGAAGTACTTCTTTGTCACCACTTTTGCACAACTCTTTTAAAGCACTGTAAGATTTGCTTTTTTGGTGTTGTATTTATTTGATGAATGTATGTCGTTCTTATTAACATCTTTGGGTCCAGAGATCTCTTATTTTAAAGGAATACAAATGTTGACATAGGGAAGGGAACGTATAAATAATATACTATTGGCCAAAGAGATCAACGATCATATATATGTATGTACTAGCTGAGCCCGGTGCGCTTCGCTGCCCATGTCAAAATTAGCGCTGTAGAAACTGTATTTTATATCCGATCAGTACGAAATTCTACAGAAAGAGGTTTGTTATTACATGAAGGAATACTGCCAAATTTGGAGAAAATCGGTTCAGATTTACATATAGCCCCCATATATATGTTACCCCCGATTTGACATGTAAGCGCTGTAGAAACTGTATTTTATATCCGATCAGTACGAAATTCGACAGAAAGAGGTTTGTTATTACATGAAGGAATACTGCCAAATTTGGAGAAACTCGGTTCAGATTTAGATATAGCCCCCATATATATGTTACCCCCGATTTGACATGCAAGCGCTGTAGAAACTATATTTTATATCCGATCAGTACGAAATTCGGCAGAAAGAGGTTTCTTATTACATGAAGGAATACTGCCAAATTCGGAGAAAATCGGTTCAGAATTAGATATAGTCCCCATATATATGTTACCCCCGATTTGAAATTCAAGCGCTGTAGAAACTGTATTTTATATCCGATCTGTAAGAAATTCGGCAGAAAGAGGTTTCTTATTACATGAATGAGTATTCAAGGAAAATCGATTCAGATTTATATATAACCTCCATATATATGTTCCTAAAGCGCTATAGAAGTTGTACTTTACTTCCGATCATTACAAAGTTCTCCAGAAAAATGTTTCTCAATTTAGGAACGAATATTGCTTAATTTATCGATTATCGGTTCAAAATAAGATATAACAGGTGGCGCAAAAGTAACCTTTCGATGTTTTTTGTGCCAAAGTCACCGACCGATTATTGGTCAAATAAATAGTCAGCAATATTCCGCGTTCTGGAGCAGTGTAGCGTAACATTGTTTATTAACGTGTATTTCGCATGTGTTTACTATACAAATGTCAACATTAGGCATTAGGGGCCAATCGCAAAATTTATAGCATTTTCTGATAGGAGGATTACTTTTGCGCCACCTGTTACATACACACACACCACATTTACCAATTATTCAAAATTATTATCGCAATGACCCTTATCGCATTGTTAGGGAGGTGTAGGGTATTATATAGTCGGCCCCGCCCGACTTTCTGCCATTCCTTACTGGTATTAGTATTAAATTCACTGAATGAAAAAATACCGAATTCAGTGGAAAGACCAGAAAATAGAAATGTATACTTATAAAAATTCCAAATTCTTGTTTCATTGGTCATGCATCACATTATCATATTGCGATTGTATTGGAGTGAGCAGCTGTAATTATCGCATACCGAGCATTTTTGTTCATGTATTTTCTATATAATACTTGCAAGATATATCAAAATATGGGCTGTGCCACGCCCACTGGTCCTATTCCGCCCATTTGTAAGCCAATCACGTAGACTGCTACCAGATACATGTACGCAAAATTTCAACACTCTCGCTAACAAAATGAGCAAGATAATTCAATTTCAAAATTTGCCTTATAAGGGCGGGACCACGCCCATTGGTCCGATCCCGCCCATTTTCTGACCAATTACGTAGAATGCCACCAGATACATATACACAACATTGCAGCACTCCCGCTAGCAAATTGTGCAAGATATCAAAATTTGGTCTATGTGGGCGGGGCCACGCCCATTGGGCCGATCCCGCCCATTTTTGGACCAATCACGCAGACTGCCACCATATACATATACACAAAATTCCAGGTCTCTCGGTAACAAATTGTGCAAGATATAACATTTTTAAAATTTGGGTTATATGGGCGGTGCCACGCCCATTGGTCCGATCCCGCCCATTTTTGGAAAAATCACGTGGACTGCTACCTGATACATATTCACAACATTGCAGCACTCTCTCTAGCAAATTGTGCAAGATATCGAAATTTCAAAATTTGGTCTATGTGGGCGGGGCCACGCCCATTGAGCCGATCCCGCCCATTTTTGGACCAATCACGTAGACTGTCACCAGATACATATACACAAAATTCCAGCACTCTCGCTAACATATTGTGCAAGATATATCAATTTCCAAATTTTGCTTATATGGGCGGGGCCAAGCCCATTGGTCCGATCCCGCCCATTTTTTGACCAATTACGCAGAATGCCACCAGATACATATACGCAACATTGCAGCACTCCCGCTAGCAAATTGTGCAAGATATCAAAATTTCAAAATTTGGCTTATATGGGCGGGGCCATGCCCATTGGTCCGATCCCGCCCATTTTTGGACCAATCACGTAGACTGTCACCAGATACATATGTACAACATTGCAGCACTCCCGCTAGCAAATTGTGCAAGATATCAAAATTTCAAAATTTGGTCCATGTGGGCGGGGCCACGCCCATTGGTCCGATCCCGTCAATTTTTGGACCAATCACGTGGACTTTCACCAGATACATATGTACAACATTACAGCACTCTAGCTAGCAAATTGTGCAAGATATAACAATTTCAAAATTTGGCTTATATGGGCGGGGCCACGCCCATTGGTCCGATCCCGCCAATTTGTTTACCAATTACGAAAAATGCCACCAGATACATATACACAATATTGCAGCACTCCCGATAGCAAATTGTGCAAGATATCGAAATTTCAAAATTTGGTCTATGTGGGCGGGGCCACGCCCATTGGTCAGATCCCGCCCATTTTTGGACCAATCACGTAGACTGTCAACTGATACATATACACAAAACTACAGAACTCTCGCTAATAAATTGTGGAAAGTATTTAAATTTCAAAATTTGGCTTGTATGGGCGGGGCCACGCCCATTGGTCCGATTCCGCCCATTTTTTGAAAATTCACATAATCTGACACTAAATGCATACACACAAAATTTCAGCACTCTAGCTAAAAATTTTTCTCAATACCAAAATTTGACCCATATGGGCGGGTCCACGACCACTTGATATATCGAAAATTCAAGTACCCTATTTTCAGCACCCCTTTCACATGTACATTCAGTGAAAATTTCAAGATGATCGGTCTAGCCGTTTAGACGTCTATACGGAACAAACATACAAACATACAAACAAACAAACCCACAAACAAACCCACAAACAGACACTCTCTTTTATATATATAGATGTTTAGGACATTTCAAGATGTCTGTAATCTGTATGGTGTAGCTGGTTCATGAAAAGTGTGACCCATAGTGTAATTAACATTCTCACAAAAAAAGTTTTCCGTAGCCCCGGTTCAGAGAGTGGTAAAGTACCACAGTGTGGTACAGTATGTATGGTATGGTATATTTAATTACCATCATTTCTTTTAAAATTATTTAATTACTAGCGGACCCGGCGAACTTCGCCTCGCCCCAATTTAACGCCTTCAGATAAACTCCAGAGTGATAATAAAACACAGATAGTTAAAATTTTAATGCGATTTGTTTAAAAGGAATCGAAATCAGTAGAGAGCGATGTGATAAACAACAAACAACGAAGACAGAAGACAGGCAACGTACAGATGACCGTGCGAAAAACAGGGAAATTCGAGATTAATTCCACAGACTTCCTACGATTTGTCTTGAGATTTATTGATTGTCATCGTAAAAGCCAATCGTACAGGGAACTGAATCCGCTTGAATTGGAATGAAAGATCAGTTGGAATAATCGGAATTCGTGGGATAAGGACTTCCTCTCCTTTGAATTTTCCCTTGATGATCGTCGCCTGAATCACATTGTCCATCAGTTTCATAATGGACAACCGCGAACTATGCACAATTTCGGATGATTCCGATTCCGCAACATGATTATGATCGATTCCACCTTCAGCTGTAAATTATGCGGCGGAGCTCCTGGCACATCAAGCGAGTTCGATTTTACTTTGAATAATAAAATTCATGCTATCGACGTCCTTATTCTTCGCTGCTAATATTGCCCGTTCACTAATCTAATCGAGATTTGGAAACACTTTGGTGATGAGTTCCTCGTTCGACGATGTGAACTCGCAAAAATTTGCCGGGAATAATATCAATGCAGTGGAAACATCAACAGTAATTTGGCCATTGCCAAGCGCCAACAGTTGTTTCGAGAATTCAAGAGCCGATGAGTCGTTCTGCAACGCGACTCTCATGTTCGTGGTCAATTTCAACTTCTTGACATGCCGCCACAAAGACCACGATTTCAGGCATGCATTAATTTCATCGGCAGTAGATTTCGGGATGACGGGAAGCGTTTGACGAAAATCTCCGGAGAGCAATATCATAGACTCACCAAATTGTCTCAAATCACGTCGTAAATCCTTCATCGTTCGGTCAACTGCCTCCAGAGCTCGTTTATGCGCCATCGTGCATTCATCCGAAATTATGATTTTGCAGTGCCCGCAATCCAATAAGATAACCTTACCTCTTATACTCAAACTTATTATCTGAAAAAATTTTCGAACTGATAAATATCGCGTTGAATTTTAATTGATCGTAATGCTTGTACCGTTTGTCGATGTGATACGCGAAATCAGTGTAACAATACGCAAAACTCGAATGAATTGCAAAAAGAAAAATAACACATACTCGTACATATGTTTAATAGAAAACTTTTTTGTTTAATAGAAAATTAATAAAAAAAATTGGATTCAAAAAGAGAGTAGTAGATAGGAACAGTAGGAATCTCGCAAGAAATAGCAATTTTCGATTTTCCCAATTTTCCGACTTTTTTCCAAAATTTTCTTGCGTATTCTTCTTATTTGGCCGGAGACCTGTCCGAATTGGTGCTAATCACCGAAATCGGTCCAGGCGTTCTCGAGTTATAAGCGTAGTAACTAACATCACTTTCTTTTATATATATATACTAGCTGGACCCGGTCCACTTCGTTGCCCCAGATTTCAGATTTCTGATCCCGTCTATTTTTGGACTAATAACGTAGACTGCCGCCAAATACATATACAAAAAACTCAGCAATCTCTATAACAAATTTCTCAAGATATATCAATCTCAAAACATGGCTCATGTGCGCGGGGTCACTACCATTGGTCCAATCCCTGCAATTTTTTTACCAATCACGTAGCCTGTCATCAGATAAATATACACAAAATTACAGCAATCTCGCTAACAAATTGTGCTAGATATCTCAATTTAAAAAATTTTACCTATATAGGCGGGGCCAAGCCCATTGGTGCGAACTCGCCCATTTTTCGATCCCGTCCATTCTTGGACAAATAACCTAAACTGCCACCAGATACACAAATATACACAAAATTACAGCACTCTCGCTAACAAATTGTGCAAGACACATCAATTTAAAATATTGGCTTATACGGGCTGGGCTACACACCCTGGTCCTATTCCGCCAATTTTTGTGGCAATCACGTAGACAGCCTCCAGATACATATACACAAAATTACAGCTCTATCGCTTATAAATTGTGCAAGATATCTCAATTTGGACAGAGCCACGCCCATTGGTCCGATCCCGCCCATTTTTCTACCAATCACGTAGACTGTCAACAGATACATATATATACGCAAAATGTCAGCACTCTTGCTAACAAATTGTGTAAGATATCTCAATTTCAAAATTTGGCCTATATGGGCGGGACCACGTCCATTAATCCGATCCCACCCATTTTTGGACCAATCACGTAGACTGTCACCAGATACTTATACACAAAATTACAGCACTATCGCTAGAAAATTGCTCAAGATATCTCAATTCCAAAATTAGCCTTATATGGGCGGGGCCACGCCCATTTGTCCGATCCAGCCCATTTTTGGACCAGTCACGTAGACCAGATATATATAAACTAAATTGCAGCACTGTCGTTAACATTTTTTTCAAGATATCCCAATTCCAAAATTTGCCTTATATGGGCGGGGCCACGCCCATTTGTCCGATCCCGCCCATTTTTAGACCAGTCACGTAGACTGCCACCAGATATATATACACAAAATTGCAGCACTCTCACTAAAAAATTGCTCAAGATATCTCAATTCCAAAATTTGCCTTATATGGGCGGGGCCACGCCCATTTTTGGACCAATCACGTAGAATGCCACCAGATACATATACACAAAATTACAGCACTCTTGTTAAGAAATTGCTGAAGATATCTCAATTCCAAAATTAGCCTTATATGGGCGGGGCCAAGCCCATTTGTCCGATCCCTCCCATTTTTGGACCAGTCACGTAGACTGCCACCAGATATATATGCACAAAATTGCAGCACTCTCGCTAAAAAATTGCTCAAGATATCTCAATTCAAAAATTTGCCTTATATGGGCTGGGCCACGCCCATTTTTGGACCAATCACGTAGAATGCCACCAGATACATATACACAAAATTACAGCACTCTCGCTAATAAATTGTGCAAGATAGCTCAATTTTAAAATTTTGCTTATAAGGGCGGGGCCACATCCATTGATCCGATCCTGCCCGTTTTTGGACCAATTACGCATTCTTGTACCAGATAAATATACGCAAAATTTCAGCGCTCTCTTTTACAAATTCTGTAAGATATCTCGATTTCAATATTTGGCTTATATAGGCGGGGCCACGCCGATTCCGCCCACTTTTGGTCCAGTCCCGTAGACTGCCACCAGATACATATGCACAAAATTACAGTACTCTCGCTAACAAATTTTGGAAGATATCTACATTTCAAAATTCGGGCGAGGCCACGCCCATAGGTCCGATCCCGCCCACTTTTGGACCAATCACGTGGACTACCACCAGATACATATGCACCAAATTACAGCACTCTCGCTAACAAATTGTGTAAGATATCTCAATTTTAAAATTTGTCTTATGTGGGCGTGGCCACGCCCATAGGTCCGATCCCGCCCTTTTTGACCTATCCCGTGGACTACCACCAGATACATATGCACCAAAGTACAACACTCTCGCTAACAAATTGTGTAAGATATCTCAATTCCATAATTTGGCTTATATGGGCGGGGCCACGCCCATTGGTCCGATCACGCCCATTTTTGGACCAATCACGTAGACTGCCACCAGATACATATGTACAAAATTACAGCACCCTCGCTAACAAATTGTGCAAGATATCTCAATTTTAAAATTTGTCTTATGTGGGCGTGGCCACGCCCATAGGTCCGATCCCGCCCTTTTTGACCAATCCCGTGGACTACCACC
This sequence comes from Eudasyphora cyanicolor, assembly GCA_963930755.1. Lineage (NCBI taxonomy): Eukaryota > Metazoa > Arthropoda > Insecta > Diptera > Muscidae > Eudasyphora > Eudasyphora cyanicolor. The sequence continues at coordinate 48,448,160 of OZ005737.1, read as the reverse complement.
AGATACATATGCACCAAAGTACAACACTCTCGCTAACAAATTGTGTAAGATATCTCAATTCCATAATTTGGCTTATATGGGCGGGGCCACGCCCATTGGTCCGATCACGCCCATTTTTGGACCAATCACGTAGACTGCCACCAGATACATATGTACAAAATTACAGCACCCTCGCTAACAAATTGTGCAAGATATCTCAATTTTAAAATTTATCTTATGTGGGCGGGGCCACGCCCACTTGATATATCGAAAATTCAAGTACCCTATTTTCACCACGCCCCACATATGTACATTCTGTGAAAATTTCAAGAAGATCGGTCCAGCCGTTTTGACGTCTATTCGGTACAAACAAACCAACAAACCAACAAACAAACAAACCAACAAACAAACAAACAAACACACATTCTTCTTTATATATATAGATATATAAGATAAGATAACCTACAACACACTGTGGTACAATTTATTATGATTTTATGCATTTGTTTCTAACACCAAAAATGAGAAGAGATATATAGAACCTTCGTTTATTATACCGATCGACATAGAATCACTGTCTGAACCGATTTAGCTTTGTCAGTTTGTGCATGCATTCTTGTAATCTATGTACAGGTCACAAATATAGTCCGATCTCAAAGAAATTTTGCACATATCTTTATTTTGGGACAAGACAATTCGTATTGAAATTGAAAGACAATCCGTATTTAGATATAGGGCCTGTTTCTGTAACTTATTTTCTTTCGTCTACGGCGAACGATCAAAAATCTCCCAACTATTTGAATATCAGTTTAGAACCAGATATCGTAATATATATGAATGTACCTTCGATTTAGCTTATACCCTCTATAGAAGATATAATTTATTCTTGGGCATTTCTGGTGACGCTATATTAAAATTTTTGGAAAGTATAAAGTGTTATTAATAAATTCAGTTTTTATCGCAATCCAATGTACTACAATTCCAAAATTTAACATATTTCGAAGAAAATCAGCATACTTTGAAATGACTTTATGTTATTTTAATCGGCTATGAAAAAGTCGACTTGTAGGCCCGATTTATCGACCTAGTCGACTGAAACGGAATTTAATTGATGAAAGAGTCTACTAGCTTCCAGAACCATTCACAAATTCTGATATAGCCGCCATATAAATATATATTTCTTCCCTTTAGCACTATAGAAGCAGTATTTTACATATATATCATAGCCCTCATACATATGTTCCTTCCGATCTGGACTTTTATCACTTCACAAGATTCATTTTACATCCAATCGTTTTAAAATTATGCATTCTTGGGTTAATCTAAACTAATATTATATTTTGAAGTGCCTTTTTTATGTTCGGAACAATCTTGAGAAAGGCCCGGCTGATTTTCATGAAATTTTTTATAATAAAAAGCTTTCGACCTGGTGAAGGTTTTAGGCCAAAAAAATTATTAAAAAGTTTATTAGGAAAGGAGATTCATGGCTTTCAAAATCCTAAGTAAAATTCACCTGCAAGCACAAACGGACATCAACGACTCATAGCGTATAAAAATTGTAGTTGTGGTAGTGACACGATGCGAGTGTTCCAATATTTTACTCTCCCATCCTACAGTGAGTATTGCTTTGCTGAGAATACCAATGTGATTTGTTTTTGTTTTGCCTACATATGGCCGAGCGTGTGTGTGCTAAGGATAGCAACAGAGAATGGCAATGTATTTTGTTTTTGTTTTTTTTTTGTCGTACGCTATGCGTGGTGACGTGAAAAAAGACAGAGGCAAGCAAAAACAAATATAGCCAAACATTACCATGCTGCAGTGATGTTATGTTTGGTTTGAGTTTATTTTATTTTTGCCTTTGTTTTACTATTTTCTTGCAATGCGTTTACATTTATTTGCCGTTATTTTTCAGAGCAGAATATCAAAATTTTTTTCAATTAAGCTCATTTTATGTGTATGTAATAAAAAGTAAGTTCTTTTTGTGCCCGCGAACGGAATCGCTATCTAAATATCTAAAAAGTGCATTATGCCTAAAGTGCGAACAAAGTGATGACCCAAAAATTGGCGGAATAGGACCAGTGGGTGTAGCCCAGCCCGTATAAGCCAATTTTTTTAATTGACCTGTCTTGCACAATCTGTTAGCGAGAGTGCTGTATTTTTGTGTATATGTATCTGGTGGCAGTTCAGGTCATTTGTCCAAGAATGGACGGGATCGGAAAATGGGGGAGTTCGCACCAATGGTCTTAGCCCCGCCCATATAGGTAAAATTTTGAAATTGAGAAATCTAGCACAATTTGTTAGCGAGATTGCTGTAATTTTGTGTATATTTATCTGGTGACAGGCTACGTGATTGGTAACAAAATTGGAGGGATTGGACCAATGGTAGTAACCCCGCCAACATGAGATATGAGATAAAAAAATTGAAATTGATATATCTTGAGAAATCTGTTAGAGAGATTCCTGAGTTTTTAGTCCAAAAATAGACGGGATCGGAAATCTGAAATCTGGGGCAACGAAGTGGACCGGGTCCAGCTAGTAATTTATATTCCGAAATAACATTTTGGTTAGTTATTTAGAAGAACTGCATTAAATGCAAAAAAAAATGTTCATACTTATGATTTGGAAGTACTTATAATGTTATTCTTTTGGAAGTACTTATTTTATTTTTTGCTGGGTATTTAATTTTATGTCGTCGACAATTTTAACGAAATTGACGGTTATCAAATTGAAGAAAGTATTCACTAAATCGATGGAATTATTACTTCAATGAATAAAAATTGATGACACTTTTACATTATTTTAATGTACGATTTTTCTTTCAGGTAGCTGTTTCGTTGTCCTAAATACAGATATTTAGCATGTAAGCACAGACATTCATTAGCATGTAAGCACAGACATTCATCGTTCACTTTTCAAGGACTCGAAGAAATATTCTTGGCTATGTTGTCACAGCAAGAATTGGTGACCATACGGGCCAGATGTAGTGAATTTTCCATTACACTTGACTTACATTCGGTGATAGGTTCTCGCATTCATCACGTATTTTACCTTTGAGGGGGTCAAGGGTCTGAGGCTTGTTGACATATGTCGATTCCTTTTCTTCAAAAAAGTGCAACATTTTTTGTTGCCCTTTTCCCGAAAACATTTCCCCATTTTGGAATTTTTAAATAGGAGATAATTTTAATTCGAGGGACTACATCAGTGCCACCTATAAAGGGCAAATATTTTTCAGAACTTTGCGTCTACGTGTGACTTTTTTTTACAGAATGGAAACCACCAATCGACTCGTGACATCAAAAACCAAAAATAAACGAGTTCTGGAACGGTTAATCCGGCGATCCTACCAGCCAGTGGAGTTCTAGAATGGTTAAATCCTGCAATCGAAACGAGAGATAAGGCGAACCGAAAATTCTGTCCTCAGAAATTCGGTTGGTGGTGATAGGAACACATATACATAGATAACAAGATTTCTTTGTTCATTTAGGTTAGCTCCACCGTTACAAAATCCACAGTTTCCCCGCGCTATTGGTAGAATTTGAAAAAGAGAAGTTTTGGATCCATGGACGAAGTGTGCATAAAAATCATCTTCATAAATATAGTTTGAGAACAAATATCCCCGATTTCTTTATTATTTAAGAGAAACTTAAAATTTTCCTCGGAATGTAAGTTAGCTTGTCCCTTGTGTCCCTCCACACTACAACAAATGACCAACAAGCAGGACACAAATTCAGTTTTGTCATAATACACAACGCATATAACTACAAATATGTAGTAGATACATATACACACATACAGAAAACCACTCGAATGTCCTTGCTATGAGCCACATACAAATGCATGTTCTATTGTCTCCATATTATCCTTGCCAGTATTGAGTATAAGTTATTTGTGCTTGCATAGGGATATAAACCCAAATCAATTCATATTGTTATCCTATAATTGGATATTATTGAATATATTTGCATTGGAAAGGTTGTCTTGCATTTCTATATCATACGTGGCTCTTATTCTATTGTCTGCACAGGTAATACATAAGGCAAACATACTACTGTGGGATAGAAGTACTTATTATGATTTGAAATAAATAAATTCAAAATTGAATTAACTGAAAAAATATGGGATATTACTATATGGGAGCTAAGAAAGGGAAGTAATAAGGGAATACAAATTGCATGAAAGAAGAGAATCATCCAAAAAGGTAGTACCTTTAAATATTGTGGGTAATTAGCATTCGGTTAGATATCAATTCATTGAGAAGCTATATACGTACTTGGTTACATTGCGACTTATGTCCCACTGTCTAAAGATAACTTTGGCATCTTTCAGCGTAGACAATGCATCGCAAGATAACATAGGGCTTCATTGATTCTACCCTATAGTTAAGCCTTATGTACATAGTTTTCTAGACAAAACATCATTATGTATGGTACATTGGAATACTCATTGTTATAGACTTTAGTTGCATAAAAGCAAAAGCGAACAACAAGTGTATGCGGTATTTGTGAACAAGGCCTGAAAAATGCATACTTTAAAGGGGGCGCTACAATTAAATCTGCAACGATTTCTTTAAGTTTAGACAATCTACAAACTAGAGTAGACCTCTGAGGTCTTCCTTTATAACAAAGCCGACCTCTGCGTTTTTCCTGTTTACTAGAGTCAACATCTGAGGTCTTCTCTATAATATAGTCAACCACCACGGTCCTCCTCTATACTAGAGATGACCTATGAGGACTTAATTTATACTAGAGTCGACCACTGTGGTCTTCCTCTATACTAGAGTCGACCTCTGAGGTCTTCCTCTATACTAGAGTCGACCTCTGAGGTCTTCCTCTATACTAGAGTCGACCTCTGAGGTCTTCCTCAATACTAGAGACGACCTGTGATGGCTTTCTCTATACCAGAGTCGATCTCTGAGGTTTTTATCTATACTAGAGTCGACCACTGAGGTCTTCCTCCATACTAGAGATGACCTTTAAGGTTTCCCTCTATACTAGAGTCGACCTCTGAGGTCTTCCTCTATACTATAGTTGACCTCTGAGGTCTTTCTCAATACTAGAGACGACCTCTGAGGTCTTTCTCTATACTAGAGTCGACCTCTGAGGTCTTTCTCAATACTAGAGACGACCTGTGATGGCTTTCTCTATACCAGAGTCGATCTCTGAGGTTTTTATCTATACTAGAGTCGACCACTGAGGTCTTCCTCCATACTAGGGATGACCTTTAAGGTTTCCCTCTGTACTTGAGTCGACCTGTGAGAGGTTCCTCTATACAAGAGTTGACGTCTGAGGTCTTCATCCATACTAGAGTTGACGTCTGAGAACTTCTTCTATACAAGAGTCGACCTCCGAGGTCTTTCTCTATACTATAGTCGACAACTGATATATTCCTCTATATAAGAGTCGACCATTTATGTATTCTTCTATAGTAGAGTCGACCTCTGAGGTCTTTCTCTATACTAGAGTCGACCCCTGAGGTCTTTCCTATACTAGAGTCAACCTCTGAGGTCTTTCTCTATACTAGAGTCGACCTCTGATGGCTTCCTCCTCTATATAAGAGTCGACCATTCATGTCTTCTCTCTATACTAGAGTCGACATCTGCAGTATTTTTTTATACTAGAGAAGACCTCTGAGGTCGTCCTCTATACCACAGTCGAACTCTGAGGACTTTCTCAATACTATAGTCGACCACAGAGGTATTCCTCTATACTAGAGTCGACCTCTGACGCCTTCCTCTATACAACAGTCGAACTCTGAGGACTTTCTCAATACTAGAGTCGACCTCTTAGGTCTTCCTCTATACTAGAGTCGACCTCTGATGTCTTCCTCTATACTAGAGTCGACCTCTGATGTCTTCCTCTATACTAGAGTCGACCTCTGATGTTTTCCTCTATACTAGAGTCGATCTCTGAAGTCTTCCTCTACACTAGAGTCGACCTCTGAGATCTTCCTCTATATTAGAGTCGACCTCTGAGGTCTTTCTCTATACTATGGGCCACCTCTCAGGTCTTCCTCTATACGGTGAGTCGTCCTCTATACTATATATTCTAATATAGAGGATGACCTTAGAGACGAGCTCTGAGAACTTTATCTATAATACTGTCGATCTCTGAAGTCTTCTTCTAGACTAAAGTCGACATCCGAAGTTTTTTTCTGTCATAGCTAGGATCTCCGATGTCTTCCACTTTAGTAGAGTCACCTCTGCCGTCTTTCTTAATTTCCCAAAAAGGCCTTCTTATAGGCTACACCAAATATCTCTCAACGTTCTTTGCATTTTCTCCTACGTATAAAATCTTTCATTATTTCGCTTATGGAATTCTAGAATTTATTCATTGTCTATATTGTTTTTCCCTTCCGGTGAGTTAGTCCATAACACAGTTTCTTATGAATTTATGCAGTAACAAAACTGAATTTTTGATTAAATAAATAGTGCATCAGGTGGATGTTTCAGTTTAAATATATTCATATAAACATATGAATAATTTAAATTTTGTATGATACTCGTACAAACAAGTGGAGTAAATAGACACATTTATTTTAAAATTAATATGCAAAAGTTATAATAATAAGTCTATGTAAAAAATACATCATTAAAATGTTTCATTGTAAAATTTTAAACACAGAACACGCTGTATATACCAACCGTTTTCCAGTTAGTATATCCAGAACATAATTTGTCCATTGTAAAACTTTTCTTTGGCCAAAAAATCACAACAGACCATTTATTACTAAATCACTGACGGAGCGGTGAATGTGTCGTCTGCTTCTAAAGTATCAACATAATAAACTTTATTAATATTATCCACACCAGCAGCAACACCACCATTTACGAAACTATCAAAACTTAATAAATTTATCATGAATTATGCCACGACTTTTTCGCCAAAAGATGCTCTGACATTAATAAACACCAAAACAAAAATGAAGCGGAAGAAAGAACGGAAAGAGGAAAGGACAAAAGCACAACGACAAAGAAGATATAACCCAAAAATTATTATAATTTTTGTGAACAGTATAAAACCGTCAGCTACCAACAGAAAGACAAGCGGGACGGAAGATGATGTCAACGACGGCGACCGAAGGAAACGGAAATGCCAACTTTAGCGACTTTGAAAGAGAGCCATAGCAGAAGTCAAACTGATGCTATTACTGAGACAGAGCAAGTGGAAGACTTAAACTTTTGGGAAAAGGGCCGAACAAGAGAGTGATACAAAGTCAAGATAGGTTTCGTTATAAAGAATACAAAACGGTGTTCACTCCTAAAATGTGGCTTCTTTGTCCCTCAAAAGGTTAACCCAAATGAAATTTAAAAAAAATGCAAAGATGTTCTTCTTCTTTTTGGCTAAAGCCACGAAAATAATATAATAAACTTAATCGTGATATTCCCCAGATACAAATGTCGACAGTACGTATTAACGAACAATGAAACTGTCAAAGTTTCTTATTCACCCCTCAACCCCTACACTCCGCTTCCACTTTTGAACACAAAAATGATTTTACCAAAGTATTAAATTTATGACTAATAATGAAAATGATAGTGTTAATAATATCAAAGCCACAAGGGCAAATGATGATGAAGAAACTGAGGGAGTGGGGGAGGATATGATTAAAACTTTTCTGATGGAATACCAAAAACTGGCAAAGAAACAATTAATCATTGTCTATGTCCTGTGGAAGAGGGAGTGACAATTGTGGGCTATTGGAAAATACGTCAGAATATTGATAATAATAATTTTTTAATTTAAATGAGGGTTGTCGAAATTAGAAAACAATTCAATACTAATCAAGAAAATAAAAATGTTTTAGCGAGGGATTTGTGACAAGCTGAGATTTATAGCTTAATTGCAGAATGATGGAAAATAAAAATAAGTGAGACGCCTCTATGGTCTCTGGTTAAGAGATGGAAAACAAAAACAAGTAAGGCGATTATAAATTATTTGGTATGGACGACCTAAACGTCGTCTTCATATACGACATAAAAGTCGTCCTAATAGACCTTAAAGAAACACCAGAGTAAAGAAAATTAAAGCAGTCTGAAAAAAGTAACTTTTAAAGATAAACATAAACCATTAGATAAGAATTTGAGTAAATTTGAAAACTAAAGACTTAAGGACTAAAATTAGAGACAAAAGACTTACAAATAAGGACTAAAGTCTTAAAAGAGTTTATGGTTTTAAAATAAATATTAAAGACTAAAGACTAAAGACTAAAGACTAAAGACTAAAGACTAAAGACTAAAGACTAAAGACTAAAGACTAAAGACTAAAGACTAAAGACTAAAGACTAAAGACTAAAGACTAAAGACTAAAGACTAAAGACTAAAGACTAAAGACTAAAGACTAAAGACTAAAGACTAAAGACTAAAGACTAAAGACTAAAGACTAAAGACTAAAGACTAAAGACTAAAGACTAAAGACTAAAGACTAAAGACTAAAGACTAAAGACTAAAGACTAAAGACTAAAGACTAAAGACTAAAGACTAAAGACTAAAGACTAAAGACTAAAGACTAAAGACTAAAGACTAAAGACTAAAGACTAAAGACTAAAGACTAAAGACTAAAGACTAAAGACTAAAGACTAAAGACTAAAGACTAAAGACTAAAGACTAAAGACTAAAGACTAAAGACTAAAGACTAAAGACTAAAGACTAAAGACTAAAGACTAAAGACTAAAGACTAAAGACTAAAGACTAAAGACTAAAGACTAAAGACTAAAGACTAAAGACTAAAGACTAAAGACTAAAGACTAAAGACTAAAGACTAAAGACTAAAGACTAAAGACTAAAGACTAAAGACTAAAGACTAAAGACTAAAGACTAAAGACTAAAGACTAAAGACTAAAGACTAAAGACTAAAGACTAAAGACTAAAGACTAAAGACTAAAGACTAAAGACTAAAGACTAAAGACTAAAGACTAAAGACTAAAGACTAAAGACTAAAGACTAAAGACTAAAGACTAAAGACTAAAGACTAAAGACTAAAGACTAAAGACTAAAGACTAAAGACTAAAGACTAAAGACTAAAGACTAAAGACTAAAGACTAAAGACTAAAGACTAAAGACCAAAGACTAAATTATTCGTACTTTAGTCTTTATTTATAAGACTTAAGACTTTATTTATAAGACTTTAGACTTTATTTGTAAGACTTTAGACTTTATTTATATTTAAGACTTTAGTAAGAATTAAGTCTTTATGTTAAAATTTTTAGTCCTTATTTTTAAGACTCCTTATTTTTTTACGATTTTGGTCTTTACCCTTAAGACTTTACTATTGACTTTTATAAATATTATTTATTTCTAAATTGTACATTTTTATTTTTATTCTTTACCTTTAAGATAATTTGTCCTAATTTGTGCGCATTTTACGTCGAGATCTTAAATTGATAGCATAAAAATTACAGCTTGTGCAAGAACCGAAGCCGCCCGACCTTTCCAAGCGACATCGCTTCGCTCTATGCGAGCCAAATTTTGTTCAGCGATGAGGCCCATTTCTGGCTAAATGGGTAAGTAAACAAGCAAAATTTCCGCATTTGGGACGAAAAGCAACCTGAAGAGATTCAAGAGCTGCCACTTCATCCAGAAAAAACAACGGTTTGGTGTGGTTTGTGGGTCGGTGGAATCATCGGTCCATACTTCTTCAAAAATGATGCCGGTGAGAACGTAACCGTCAATGGCGACTGTTATTGTGCCATGATAACCGACTATTTGATGCCTGAAATTGAAGCTCGTGATCTCGGCGACATTTGGTTTCAACAAGACGGCGCCACTTCCCACACATCGCATCGATCAATGGATTTATTGAGAGAATACTTCAGTGAGCAGATAATTTTACGTTTTGGGCCGGTCGATTGGCCACCAAGATCGTGTGATATCATACCGTTAGACTTTTTCCTGTGGGGATATGTAAAGTATAAAGTTTATGCGAAATGCTCGAACAAGTCATCGTAAATTGGACTTAACGGACGGACCATCTGAGACGTAGCCGCGGCCAACATTTGATAGACATAATCTTCAAAAAGTAAATGCCAAAAAGTGTTCTTTCAAATGATAATAAACATTCCCCATTCAATTTAAATTTTCTGTGTTTTTTTTCTTTAACAAAGTAGGGAACCTTGGCTTGTATTTATTTTTACTACTTTACTATTTTTAGAGATTTAATTTAAACTCGTAAGGACCTACTTTTTAAAACAAATAAATTTTATTTCTTAATTTAAATTTTAAATTTAACGTTTCTTTGGTCAGACTGTTATATTTTTTTAGTTTTGTATGAATCTCTATTTAATTCGTTTAAACGGAAACGGAAAATACCATTTATAGCCATTGTATTTCCGTTTGTAATTTCATTTGCAAACATGTTGAAAATGTGTATTTCCTTTTCTCAGCTTAGGCCTCTTTCCGGCCAAGACGTAACATGGGGAAAAAAGAAAACGTACTTATTGCCTCACGCAAATGTTATTATCTTGTCTATCGTGTTAAGCTAATTTTATTGCCAACTTGTTTTATGTCGTTTGTTGACCAAAACACGAATATACAAATGTACTTACACGTATGGGTCATTTAAAACGTGACTAAATATGTTATCCATTCGTTGGGTCTACTGCTCCTTCTCGCCCTCGTATTGTTTAGCAAATTGGATGGCCATAAATGCAAAGAGGGGCATCCTGAGAGCTGCATATCTCTTCTCGTATATTATTCAAAATAGCCATTCTTCTTGTCTGAAAATGAGTCTGCATTAAGTAGGGAAGGATAAGGATATATTGCATATTTTGTCCTAGTATACAATAATAATACGTGTTTTAGATAAATTCATTAAATCGAGATGGGCGATGTGGAGAGGAGACAATGTTGTGGACCACTAAATGTGTATATAATTTTTTGTATTAAGTAAAACAAGTACAAAACGCATAATGTTGTTTGGGCTTTTATCATCTTAATAACATTTATTTTGTTGGCCCTGACAAAATGTACTTTATCGGCTCTTTGCAGGGGTACTCTAAACAAGAGCTCAAAATTTGTTAAATGCACTGCATAAAGCACTTCCCAGGCGACTTAATTTATTTGCGTTCATACAGCATTTATTCATTGAAGTAAGACAGTCCAAGATATTTGGAAGATAGTTAACTTTTTCGTTCAAAAATTGTTGATGCGGATGTTGCAAAAAAAAACAAAAAATGTACGTGATGTAAACATTCAGAATGACGCGAGAGAAAATTTATTATTATTTCGAGTTTACCGATCTACAATGACGATTTTGTTTCTGCAATAAAGTTTTTGCCTTTATCTCGAAAACTGGACTTTTATACCACATTTTGGTATGTTGAAACAGGAGCTACGTTTGTTTGACTGACTACATAAGTTCCACAAAAAAAGGGCAAGAATTTTTGCCTCTACAAATTTTGTTCATATGGCAAAATCCGGATTCATGGAAATACACATACATTAGGCCGGGTCGATTTGTGGGGAGGCAAAAAAAGTCGCCATTGCTCAGTGAAAATCGTATTCTAGGGATCAAAATAAGAAACTTTGCCGAAGGAACCATACCTCTAAAACGAATTCTGATGTCCCGGAATTTAGGTCGAACTTTTGGGTAGGGGCAAATTTTGAAAAATCCCACTTTGACCCATTTAGAGTGCTCCAATCGAGTCCAAATGTATGACCGACCCCCACTAACTTTGGAGGCCCGACCCACCCATGTCAGTGGCACACCCCCTGGAACCCCCTGGGGGTTCCATGCATTTGGACTCGATTGGAGCACTCTAAATGGGTCAAAGTGGGATTTTTTCCGGGACATCAGAATTCGTTTTAGAGGTATGGTTCCTTCGGCAAAGTTTCTTATTTTGATCCCTAGAATACGATTTTCACTGAGCACTTCACTGAGTGGGGGTCGGTCATACATTTGGACTCGATTGGAGCACTCTGAATGGGTCAAAGTGGGATTTTTTCCGGGACATCAGAATTCGTTTTAGAGGTATGGTTCCTTCGGCAAAGTTTCTTATTTTGATCCCTAGAATACGATTTTCACTGAGCAATGGGCGATTTTTAAATCAACCCGCCCTAATATACATATATACATTTTTAGTTAAATGTCAATGTGAAATAAAATAAAAAGATGTGTGGAACATGTCATCGACTGGTACGGGTCCAATTTTCAATAATTCTGCTTATAAAATCATCTTAATTTGAGCAAAGGCGTTGGAAATGTTTATTTAAATGCATCGATGGATTGTGTTTTAAGTGAATAATTATTATTTCATATTCGTTATGTGCCACGAAAAAGAAAACGAGCAAAGTGTCTAGACCGAATCGTATATGTATATGTATATCCACAGTATAATAAAACCAGTAAGGAAAGGCTAAAGTCGGGCGGGGCCGACTATATAATACCCTACACCACTCTCGTAATATTGAATAACTTTGATATATACATTTTGTAACTCATGCATAAATTGTTTACATAAATTTACTTTTGGGACATTTTATACTTAAATAATACCCTGTACCACAGTGTGGTGTAGGGTATAAAAACGATTGGATCTAAAGAGCCAAATCGGATGAAACATATATATGGGAGCTATAGCTAAATCTTTACCGATTTTCTTCAAATTCGGCAATGTTGGTTCATGGATCAAGAAACTTTACTATTCTAAATTTCAAAACGATTGGATGTAAAATATAGCTTCTATAGAACCAAAGGGCCAAATCGGACGAAACATATATATGGTAGCTATAGCAAAATCTTAACCGATTTTCTTCAAATTCGGTAGTGTTGGTTCATGGATCAAGAAACTCTACCATTCTAAATATCAAAATGATTGGATGTAAAATACAGCTTCTTCAGGACTAAAGAGCAAAATCGGACGAAACATATATATGGGAGCTATATCTAAATCTGAACCGATTTCAACCAAATTCAATAGCGATCTTAACAGCTGCGAAATACTCTAAACTGCAAAATTTCAGAACGATCGGAGTGAAATTGCGACCTTTAGTCGACGAACAACTTTACATGCACAGACGGACGGACGGACAGACATCGTTAAATCGACTCAGCTAGTGATTCTGAGTCGATCGGTATACTTCAAGGTGGGTCTAGCTGTGTTATTTTCAGGTGTTACAAACATCTGCCGTGAAACAAACTTATAATACCACAGTGTGGTGTAGGGTATAATAACAAAGTTTAATCGGGTAAATCGACTTACGAAAACCGTCACCTCCTGTCCTAAAAACGGTTCGTAAATTCATTTATTTTTTCGTTTTAATTAAAATGTTATCAATTTAAATTGTATTTAATAACTTCAATGCATGCACTGGTATTAAAGTTGTAAGCTATTAACTTTTTGGTGCAAAACAGTACAATTGTGTGGGAGGTACCAAAAAAAAAGGCGGGGCAATAACGCTCATTTTGCACTGAACTGTACGCACTATAACAACTTTACACTGTACAACACTTCAAGTACTTGTACGTATGAACTCGTACGAACTGATATTAAAGCTATAAACAGTTAACTTTTGCTGCAAAATGGTCCATTTGTGTGAGAAGTACCAAAAGGGGCGTGACAACTTTTCGAGGTGATAGCCACTATAGACCTATATTTCGGAAAATTCGAATAAGTAGTATATAAGTTTTTAAAGAAGGTACTTGAAGCAGAGGGTCAATATGACCCATCTTCGAACTTAGCCTGCGACTGCTTTGACTTTAGATGACGGCAGATGACTTTAACAGTTAGATTTTTTCTGACATGTCCGTAAACCTGTGGCTTAGCAGACATATATCGTCGGCATATTTCAAGTCACCAAGTTGTCCAGGCAATCCCCATGTTATTCTATTGGTCGCGTTGGTGGCAGCTTTTATCTCAGCATTTAAAACAATATAAAATAGCAGTGGTGGCATTACAGATCCTTGCCACACTCCTACTGCTATATTTATATTTTTGGTCACTGTAGAACTTTGCAAGTTGCTCCGCTGTATAATTCTTGAATTAGGGATATGATTTTTAAAGGTGTCCCTTTGCACGCCAGAGTCTTCCAGAGATGGAGATAGTCACTCAACAGACTGTTCTACTACCACTCAGAATCTGTTTACGTGGTCTATACATGATTTATGGGGACGAAATCCAGCTTGCTGTGGTCTAAGGTCGGGTTTCGGAGCGCTGGCGAGGCGCTGTGCTATTATGTGCCATATTATTTTATTATCCATACTTAGTATGGTTATACCTCTCCAATTGGAACACTCCGACAGGTCGCCCTTCTTCGGAATTTTCACGATGGTGCCCTCTTTCAGATCTTCTGGCAGTCCCTTGGTTTCCGAGAAATTCTCTATTGGTGGAAGAAGTAGTTGAGCACTTACTAGCGGATCGGTCTTTAGCATTTCTGGTGAGATGATGTCTGCCCCTGCAGCTTTGATATACTTTAGCGCTTTCATTGCTTTCACTATTTCCGCTAGTGATGGTGTGTGGGTATGTCGGTTCTCACGGTATGTTCCTGACATTTGCATATGCTGTCATATATTTGTGTCGTTTTTCTGAACATTTTTGAATAGTGTTCGCTCCAGTTGATATGGTTTCGAGGTCACCATATCTCCATCACAATTCCTTAGAGGCCGCGAGGATATAATCGAAATAACCATTGTATGGGGGTTACATAAAGCTATGGATCTTCCCTGGACCCTGTTGGTGTGAATGGTTCTATGCATTTTGTCAAATTTCGTCCCAATGAATTTTAGTTTCTGACTTATATGACGTAAGTAAATAAAATTATTATTGCTGTTCGAGAATGTGAGATCGGCTTACAACATTTTTGTAAGCTCACTTTCAGCAACCGCGATAACATTTCAGAGTACCATTAAATACATATCTGCCTATGAAACATCCAATTCGCCCGAAAATAACAAAAGCTGTATATAATTGTAGATTTTTGTGTGAAGATTTATTGACGATTTCGAAAAATTATTTTGACGATTTGTGTACACCTGTTTGGTCGATTTTCGATCAAATTTATCTGGCAACACTATTCATGAGCTGGCTGAAGTCATAGGCATTTCAGTAAGTGCTATACATTGCATATTGATGATAAATTTGATGACGAGAAAGCTGTGCGTAAGACGGGTGCCGCGTTTGCTCACAGTGGAACAAAAACAACGTCGTTAAGGTGTTTCAATCGAGTGTTTGGCGATGTTTCACCACAAAAAGGGGAGTTTTTGTGTCGATTTGTCACCATGGATATGACATTGGTCGGTCCACTATTCTACACGTGAGACAAAGGAACTTTCAAAACAGTAGACTGGAATAGGAGAATCGTGTCCAAAGAAGAAGGCAGTTCCATCTGCAGGCAAGGTCATGGTCTGCTGTTGTTTGGGATGCGAGTGGGATAATTTATATGGATTAAATTAAAAAAAACTACCTACGGCGCGAGCATTGTGCTAATTAATTGAAGCGTTTAAATGATGAAATTCAAGAAAAAAGGGCTCATTTGGCGAAAAAGAAAGTATAGTTTCATCAAGTCAACGCACCAGTTCACACGTCCACTATTGCAATGACCAAAATCAATTAATTAAAGTTCGAATTGCTTCAGAACGCAGCTTATTCACCAGATTTAGTTTCCTTCGATTATTTTTTGTTTCCAAACTTGAAAATGGCTCGGTGTAAAAACATTTTCCAGCAATGAAGTGGTAGCTATTTTCAGAAGCGAGACAGTTCTTACTATAAACAGGGTATCGAAACTATTGAAAATCGCTGGAAATTCTTAAATTTGGTGTGTTTCCTTGTTAGGTCGGCTAATTTTGGGACCGCCCTCGTACATAAAATTTAAAAAAATATTTTTTGTAACTAGTCAGTCAGAATTTATTTGGTTCGAGACCATATGTTTCTGTTACTTTCTGTCTATTGCAAAAAAGTAATAGAAACAAATACAAATATTGGTAGAGAGTTTTAATTGCTTGGTAGAATTCGGTCGACTCTAGTATAGAGGAAGACCTCAGAGGCCGACTCTAGTATAGAGGAAGACCTCAGAGGTCGACTCTAGTATAGAGGAAGACCTCAGAGGTCGACTCTAGTATAGAGGAAGACCTCAGAGGTCGACTCTTGTATAGAGGAAGACCTCAGAGGTCGACTCTAGTATAGAGGAAGACCTCAGAGGTCGACTCTAGTATAGAGGAAGACCTCAGAGGTCGACTCTAGTATAGAGGAAGACCTCAGAGGTCGACTCTAGTATAGAGGAAGACCTCAGAGGTCGACTCTAGTATAGAGGAAGACCTCAGAGGTCGACTCTAGTGTAGAGGAAGACCTCAGAGGTCGACTCTAGGTTAGTAGTTCTTGTTAAATTCAATTTACTGCTTCAATAAATAATTCAGCTGATTTATGTTAAAGACATACATTACTGCTATTGAATTCTGAAGATGATAAAGTGGCGTCTGTCGAAACTGCAGTCAATTCTACCAAGCAATTTACTTTTTTGCAATAGACAGAAGGTAACTGAAGCATATGGTCTCGAACCAAATAAATTCTGACAGAATAACAAAAGCACAGACCAACAATAAATAACAACAACACATTTTTTGTAATTTTTGACAAAGAATACATATTGTAAAGTATAATTTCAAATGACTATAACTTCTTCTCGGCGGGGATGTCCAATGGCAATATTTTTGCATCAAATAGCTAATTTTGTTGTCTATCCAGAAAAGAAAATGAGGGAGTCATCGACATATATCCGACTTTAATATATACCGATTCGTAGGAAAGGACAGAAAAAAAATGAAAAAGAAAATGTTTTCACACGCCGACGGAAAATTTATAAATCCATAAAATGTTTAAAAATTAATATATTTTAATTATTTTTGTTTTAATGAGTACATCTTGAAGCCAGAAATCGAAGCTAATTCTAAGATTACCATATTTCTAAAGGAAAATCTACAACTCTAAAAATAAATTTATAATATTTATCCCTTTATTCCACTGTGACACGGTGGGATAAAGGGATAAATATTATAAAAAGGGATAAATATAAAATTATGAATTCCCAAAAAGAGGGAAATAATTCTGAAGTTTCTTAACCAGACAACCGATTGCGACCAAACTTGGCATGTTTGTAGAAGAGTTATGAGAGAAGTTAAGTTTCGAGCTTGGGCCCGATGTTGTGAACAGGGGCAGAGCTGCAGGGCCTCAAATTTGGCCACCTCAGGTTAATAAAATATGTAAGCTTGTGTAACTTTTGTCTTTTTCGGCCGATTCATAATATAAAAATTAAATTTTTTGTGTGTATTCTAGAAACCGAGGTCAACAAAAGGCTTTTTGCACAGCAGTTGTCTTGTATAGTTGCCGAGATATCTGCATTTGAAAAATGAATTTTTATTTTTTTCCCCGACCCTGTGCTAGTATTTTGTAAATATCGAAGAAGAAGATTTTATCCGATTGAACTCGTCTGGATTGGTAATAAAATTTGGTTCTATATACCTAATTGGATAAAAGTTATGGCCACTTGAATTTATATTTTCAAAAATATAAATTTTTTAAAAAAAAAAGAATTTAAATTGTATTTTCGAGTTTTAGAAAAAGTTATTTAAAAAAAGTATAAATTATTTACTATCATCTTAAAGAAAACTTTCCGGAGAACATTCTCAAAGAAAGCACGGGTCAAAAATATTCACGCTAAAAAATATTCAAAGCTTCTCCAATTTACACCATTTTTTACACAAATTTCAAAAGTAAGAAGCTTTTTCCCCAATCGCAAAGCCAAAACGTTAAAACTTTTGCCATATTTATATATGGTAAGAGGTTGTAGGTTCGTATCTGAAGTAAAAATATCAATTTGAGAAAATTGTTTCCAAAAATAAGCATTCTTTAGAATTTTTAAATACGTCTTATACATCTTTTTTAAGAAATTCGTAAAAAGTATAGCCGAAAAGTATGTTTTTTAAGATGTTCCACAAAAATATTGACCTTAGTATATTCCATAAAGTTACTGAACATACCCAACACCAAAAAATAGTTTTGTTACATAATAGTGAAAAACTAAAATTGTTGAGGTGCAATGTGGGGTTTTGAGCTTTTTAGGGTGCCTAGACATGTTCAGATTGTATTGATATGTTCACAAAAATTGTTCAGATTTACGTTGCCTACAATTTTTCCAAACATTGTTGGTGAAAAATTGCGAGTTCCTGAAAGTTTATTTTTCGCATAAAATGTTAAGAAACTTTGTTTAGCATATTCTTAGCTACATTATTCCCAAATATAGTTAAGCGGTATCACCAAGTCTGAATTAGTTGTTGGAGAAAAGCTGATGACATCCTTTTCGAGGGGCCCACTGATTTTCTCAAACTTTGAAGGCCCATCAAAAAATTGGTCACCAATTTCGCCAAACCAAGTATAGGGTAATAAAACCCTTTGATAGTAGAATCAAACCTAGTGGTATTGAAAACTGAAAGCCAAAGTGTTCGATTAATCGAACGTTTGGTATATTGGTAGGGAAACCACAATTAAAACAATAAACTGAAAGCCAAAGTGTTCGATTAATCGAACGTTTGGTATATTGATAGGGAAACCACAATTATATTTTAAACGATATCAATAGAAAGCTGAATTTTTAAATAATTCGCAGCCTAAAAATATGCAACGGTTTTTCTATTTTAACATTGGTTAAATGCAAAGAGCTCAACATATTCTCCACCAGAGAGAATGAATGCAATGGCAAGGTTTCCCAATTCAACAACCCAGTATCTGTTGCTCTCTCTCTCCTACTAATGCTAAACACTTTTCCATGTTCCACAATCACACATATACTCAAACAAAAGAAAGCAGAAAACAAAACAAATTTGTATGCAATTGCATTGCCGAAAACGTAAATGCTATTTTGGCTGATTAGCATCTGTTAAAAGAGAATTTATGATAAACGAAAAAATATCAAAAAGAATTGTTATGTGGCACGTACTTTGGCCAAAATGAATTTGTTGCCAAAGAAATACATGCTCGCAAGACACACAGAGAGAGAGAGAGAGAGATGCATGTTAGCAACACCCATACAGCAATGAAGGCCATAAGTGTGCCACACATTCTCAACTACGATGAGGACAATTTAATGGCGAATGACAACAAGAAAAAAATACTACAACAAATTTATTGTGTAGAGTGCCGTGTAGTGAGTGTATGAGAGCGGCGTGCGTGGCAACTAACCTGAAATGCTGCAGAGGCAATCCTCTGAGTGCGGCATTGCACGTTTTGTGGCAAGTAATAATTATGTCGTGTACTCGCACAACTACTGACAATGGGATGTATATACAGACATACATATGTATATATGTATGTAGAACCCTAAATGTTGTTTATCTTGCGGTTGAATGTTGTTGTTTTATTGCCAAAAGGGTTTCTAAGTGCTATCGGTGTTATTGAAAATATAATTGAAACCCAAAAATTTATTAAGCCATTTTCATTAGTTTTGTGGCTACGAGTATGACTGGAAAAGATATGTTCCATGAACACGTTTCTACGTGGTTAAGAACAATTTCTGTTTGGGTACATTTTATATTTAGAGTATGAGTGATGTCATGTGGGAATTATTGAAATTACTCATTCGCAAAATTCCATTTGTGGAAGATATATAATAACACTGAAGATATATAATAACAAAGACCCTATGGATAGACCCACTTATTTCCATCATGCTGAATACAGTGGTAAGCAGTAGAGGTTCTTCTAGGTTAACTTTTGTTTTAGAGATGTTTGGTAACAAAATTTTTTGGGGAATCATATCAGTGTTGAATTTTTAGTAGAATGCTTCATAATACATAATTTAATCCAAAGAACAAAATAAAGTGAATTATTTAACTTAAAACAGTCGTCCCAACTTCACACACTCTTAACCCTCAAAAAATTGCAATCAAACTAATCATACATATCGGGTTTTTCGTTCTCAAGTATCACAGGTCTCATATTCTCAGAAAAAGTTGATCTAGTATGTGGGAGTAACGACCACAGTATTAACAAAGTTAAGAGGTCAGGTCTCTGTAATAGTTTTTTTAAGTTAGTTTAAATGCTACAAAGCATAATAAATTGGAAATAGGTAATATTGTTTCTTAAAGGATCTTCCGTGCCATTTTCATAAAAAAATTACTTTTATTATAAACAATTTATTTCGTCCATATGTACTATACCTATGGTGTACATTTTGTAGTGGGGACGACTTTGGTTCAGAAGTTACATTATAATAACGGAAAATCTTCACCAAATTACAAAGAAAATATATTTGTATGTGTTTTTAACAATATTTTGTTTGTTGATTTTTATACCCTACACCACACTGTGGTACAGGGTATTATGACTTTGTGCATTTGTTTGTAACACCCAAAGGGAGAAGAGATAGATCCATTGTTTATTATACCGATCGACTTGTAATCACTTTCTGAGTCGATTTAGCTATGTCCGTCTGTCTGTACATGTATTCTTGTAATCAAAGTACAGGTCGCAATTATGGCCCGATCTTGACGAAACTTTATACATATCTTTTTTTTTGGCCCAAGGACGATCCCTATCTAATTTGGTTAAAATCGGTTCAGATTTGGATATAGCCCCCATATATATGTTAGCCCCGATTTGACATGTAAGCGCTGTAAAAACTTTATTTTATATCCGATCAGTATGAAATTCAGCAGAAAGAGGTCACTTGTTATATGAATGAACACTGTTAAATTTAGAAGAAATCGGTTCAGATTTAGATATAGCCCCATAAATACGTTACCCCCGATTTCAAATGTAAGCGCCGTAAAAAAAATATTTTATAACCGATCAGTGCGAAATTTGGCAGAAAGAGGTTTCTTATTACATGAAGGAATACTGCCAAATTCGGAGAAAATCGGTTCAGATTTAGATATAGCCCCCATATATATGTTACTTCCGATTTTATATGTAAGCGCTGTAAAAAGTGTATTTTTAATCCGATCAGTACGAAATTCGGCAGAATGAGGTTTCTTATTACATGAATTAATACTGCCAAATTTGAGGGAAATCGGTTGAGATTTAGATATAGCCCACATATATATGTTACCCCCATTTTAATATGTAAGCGCTGTAGAAACTCTATTTTATATCCGATCAGTAAAAAAATTGGCAGAAAGAGGTTTCTCATTACGCGAATACTGCCAAATTAGAGGGAAATCGGTTCAGATTTAGATATAGCCCCCATATATGTATATGTTACCCCCGATTTGACATGTAAGCGCTCTAGAACTGTATTTTAAATCCGATCAGTAACAAAATTATCAGATGAGGTTTCTCATTACATGAATTAACACTGCCAAATTTGAGGGAAATCGGTTCAGATTTAGATATAGCCCCCATATATATGTTACCCCCGATTTAACATGTAAGCGCTGTACAATCTGTATTTTATATCCGATCAGTAAAAAAATTCTACACAAAGAGGTTTCTTATTATATGAAGGGATACTTCCAAATTCAGAGAAAATCGGTTCAGATTTAGATATAGATATAGAGACTGTATTTTATATCCGGTCATCAAAGAAATTCTTAATGTACATTACCGAGGTGGTGTAGGGTATTATATACTCGGCTCCGCCCGACTTTAACCTTTCCTTACTGATTTTCTTTGTAATTTTGTGAAGATTTTCAGTTATTATAATGTTACTTCTGAACCAAAGTTGTCCCGACTCCAAAATCATATACCATCTAGACCATTACAATCTAGACCATTTTTTATAAAAAATTAGATCGATTCTGAGATATCGCAATTTATAGTTTTTAGATAAAATTAGTATTTCTTTTGAAAGGTTAGGTAAGGTTCAAGAAAGTTTAAACGTTTCATGTCCATGGACATACAATCAAGCCAGTGGTTCAACACGTTGTGCGCTCCTTATTTATGATCCTTATACCCTCACTTTAGTGTGACGAGAGTATATACCATTTGCTACGAACCAAAAGTGTAACACATCGAAGGAGTGACGTAGGACCCTAAGTATGTTCGGCGGATATCCCTTTTGGGTAATTTTAGGTCGTATGAACAAAGTCCGTCCGTCTGTCTGTCTGCTGGCTGGTGCGCACGATAACTCTCGAAAGGAGTAACAGATTGACTGGTATGTGGTAATATTTTCTTCTATCTCCGGGTAAGTTCGAAGATGGGCCATTTTGCTCCACTCCTTCTAGTACCTCCCCCACAAAAGGTTAACATTTAGTGAAATATTGATTATTTAATAACTTCTATACAACTTATTTGAATCCTCTGAAATTCTACACATACCCAGCAAAATTTTTCATTACCAAATAATCCGACGAGTAAGCAAAGTTCGATAATGGTAAGTACTTATTATTTAGCCACTTTTCTCATTATTTTAACATGGGGATGACATTGGAGGAAAGTACTTCCCAAAAGCATACAATAAAGTAGCATAATAAGTACTTATTTATAGCATAGGCATACCACATAAATATGTGCTTATATTTTCACGATTTTAAGTACTTGAATAATGCATTACCAATAAGTTATAAAATAAGTAGTAGATATGTAGAAATGGCCATTTAAAATGATTTTTTGCATATTGCCGCGCATATTTCTCGAAACAAACAATTTCCTCATGCCAGATTCGAATTTCTGGTATTTTCATTCAAATCTGCACGTATTGTTTAAAAACACGTTGAAATATAGATAAATCTTGTACAATAACCTACATATAGCCAAATAGCATTATATTAAAATTTGCCGAAATGATTGTGATAACAAATATCACTTATTTCTGTTATTATTGGTAAGTCATTATTAATAAGCCGAAAGTAATGCAGCGAATAATGAGATGTAATTATTTGGTAATGAAGGGAATAATGACAGGTACTTACCAGGATTTTGCTGGGTAGTATTAGTTTATTAGTCACTTTTACCTCGAGAAAAATATGCGAAGTTGCCACGCCCTTTTTTGTACCTCCCACACAAATGGACAATTTTGAACTAAAAGTTAATAGCTTATAACTTTATTGCCAGTGCATACAAAGACTTGAAATTGTGTACAGTATAATGGTTTAATCGACGAGCATGTCCTCGTCAGATGCGTCAAAGAGTCCAGGGACTCCCCTCAGCCCTTCAGTGTCCGAAGTTGTGCTTTCGTTCACAAAGAAGGACATTACAGAACTTCTGTTAGAGTTGGACTCTCGAGAAATAATGGGAGTGGGTACCTCAGCATTTCCAGAAAGCCGCGTATCAACCACAGTGGACAACTCTCCTTCCACAGTGGGAGCTATATTCTGCTTGTATACCTACAAGACTTAAGTCTGGAAACCATATTGCAGGGTTACACTAGCACGTTATATACGGGTGTTGGATTCAGCGTTAAGGGTCAAACCTTGCTTATTCTCCAATTATGGGTCTGCCGACCAGGATTATAATATTTTATTATCTCTAATATGTCAGCTGAGTTTGAGGGTTCTTCTGTAACCCAGGTGATGGCTCTAGGGTGACTAGGGAAATTGAGCAGCAGGTCTACTGACATCACCGAAACCTAAGAGCTTTACTCTCTATAGCTGCCATCCTGCATCGTTGCAGATTGGTGGTTTGCCCGGCATTTCTCTACGGAAATCGAGGTAATGAGTCATAATGACTGATTGTACATGGCTCCATTTGTCCTGGAGGAATGATGCATTCTCACTACTTCTGTCTATTACAGCCATAACTAGAGTCTCCTTCGCCACTTCATTGATGGGCTTGGTGAGTGCCCTGTTGATGGTGACATTAGGGCATCTTGCCTTTTTGAAGGCAGAGGTTCATAAGGTAATCTGATTCTTTTGACTTTATTAGTCGTTAATACAACTGAATTTGCGGCTCTTTTGTTTTTCTGTTTGAACACTCAACAGCCTCAAACTTCGTCAAAACTTATTGTGCTTCCGTTTTGACAGTAGGACATGAAGTTTTCCCTCACCGTAGCACCTGTTGTTAGTACTGGGGGAAAATTCCACCATTTTTGATGTGGTCGGCTTTGGGCAAGACCAACGGACGGACAGTCGGACGATGGGTAAAACCGCTTCATCGGAACATGAAGGCATCCCCGTCTAGGGAATTTATTTATTTTTTGTCTGTATTACCCCGTAATAGGTACTACGATGTACTTCCAGTCTTTGTAAAGTATTGTTTTTGCGACTGTGTAGTGGGTACTGCGTTATAGATTTTAACTATCCGCTCTGTGTCCGTTCACTACGAATGATCATCAGAAAGCATAAATTAAATTATGTTTCAGCTAATACGTTTCCCCAATCCTCAAGACTCACAGAGAAGTTCAGGCTGAGCATCTTCAACTTCATGGAAAACCGAAATGAGGCCATGATTATTCTGCTCATGACTTCGGCCCACCTACGACCGTACATATTGGCATAATTCTTAAAAAAATGTGTAACATCATTTAAATGCTTCAAATCAAATGCAACCTGGACACAAAGAATTGTCATCAAGCTTTTAATCAGTCACTGTTCATTATACCCTACACCACACTGTGGTACAGGGTATTATAAGTTTGTTTCACGGCAGATGTTTGTAACACCTGAAAATAACACAGCTAGACCCACCATAAAGTATACCGATCGACTCAGAATCACTAGCTGAGTCGATTTAACGATGTCCGTCCGTCCGTCTGTCCATGTAAAGTTGTTCGTCGACTACAGGTCGCAATTTCACTCCGATCGTTCTGAAATTTCGCAGTTTAGAGTATTTCGCGACTTTAAGATCGCTATTGAATTTGGTTGAAATCGGTTCAGATTTAGATATAGGTCCCATATATATCTTTCGTCCGATTTGGCCATTTAGTCCTATAGAAGCTGTATTTTACATCCAATCGATTTGAAATTTAGAATGGTAGAGTTTCTTGATCCATGAAGCAACATTGCCGAATTTGAAGAAAATCGGTTAAGATTTAGCTATAGCTCCCATATACATATATGTTTCGTCCGGTTTGGCCATTTAGTCCTATAAAAGCTGTATTTTACATCCAATCGTTTTGAAATTTAGAATGTTAGAGTTTCTTGATCCATGAACCAACATTGCCGAATTTGAAGAAAATCGGTTAAGATTTAGCTATAGCTCCCATATATATGTTTCGTCCGATTTGGCCCTTTAGTTCTATAGAAGCTGCATTTTACATCCGATCGTTTTGAAATTTAGAATGGCAGAGTTTCTTGATCCATGAACCAACATTGCCGAATTTGAAGAAAATCGGTTAAGATTTAGCTATAGCTCCAATATATATGTTTCGTCCGATTTGGCCATTTAGTCCTATAAAAGCTGTATTTTACATCCAATCGTTTTGAAATTTAGAATGGTAGAGTTTCTTGATCCATGAAGCAACATTGCCGAATTTGAAGAAAATCGGTTAAGATTTAGCTATAGCTCCCATATACATATATGTTTCGTCCGGTTTGGCCATTTAGTCCTATAAAAGCTGTATTTTACATCCAATCGTTTTGAAATTTAGAATGTTAGAGTTTCTTGATCCATGAACCAACATTGCCGAATTTGAAGAAAATCGGTTAAGATTTAGCTATAGCTCCCATATATATGTTTCGTCCGGTTTGGCCATTTAGTCCTATAAAAGCTGTATTTTCATCCAATCGTTTTCAATTTAGAATGGTAGAGTTTCTTGATCCATGAACCAACATTGTCGAATTTGAAGAAAATCGGTTAAGATTTAGCTATAGCTCCCATATATATGTTTCGTCCGATTTGGCCCTTTAGTCCTATAGAAGCTGCATTTTACATCCGATCGTTTTGAAATTTAGAATGGTAGAGTTTCTTGATCCATGAACCAACATTGCCGAATTTGAAGAAAATCGGTTAAGATTTAGCTATAGCTCCCATATATATGTTTCGTCCGATTTGGCCATTTAGTCCTATAAAAGCTGTATTTTACATCCAATCGTTTTGAAATTTAGAATGGTAGAGTTTCTTGATCCATGAACCAACACTACCGAATTTGAAGAAAATCGGTTAAGATTTAGGTATAGCTCCCATATATATGTTTCGTCCGATTTGGCCATTTAGTCCTATAAAAGCTGTATTTTACATCCAATCGTTTTGAAATTTAGAATGGTAGAGTTTCTTGATCCATGAAGCAACATTGCCAAATTTGAAGAAAATCGGTTAAGATTTAGCTATAGCTCCCATATATATGTTTCGTCCGATTTGGCCCTTTAGTCCTATAGAAGCTGCATTTTACATCCGATCGTTTTGAAATTTAGAATGGTAGAGTTTCTTGATCCATGAACCAACATTGCCGAATTTGAAGAAAATCGGTTAAGATTTAGGTATAGCTCCCATATATATGTTTCGTCCGATTTGGCCATTTAGTCCTATAAAAGCTGTATTTTACATCCAATCGTTTTGAAATTTATAATGGTAGAGTTTCTTGATCCATGAACCAACACTACCGAATTTGAAGAAAATCGGTTAAGATTTAGGTATAGCTCCCATATATATGTTTCGTCCGATTTGGCCATTTAGTCCTATAAAAGCTGTATTTTACATCCAATCGTTTTGAAATTTAGAATGGTAGAGTTTCTTGATCCATGAACCAACATTGCCGAATTTAAAGAAAATCGGTTAAGATTTAGCTATAGCTCCAATATATATGTTTCGTCCGATTTTGCTCTTAAGTCCTGTAGAAGCTGCATTTTACATCCAATCATTTTGAAATTTAGAATGGTAGAGTTTCTTGATCCATGAACCAACACTACCGAATTTGAAGAAAATCGGTTAATATTTAGGTATAGCTCCCATATATATGTTTCGTCCGGTTTGGCCATTTAGTCCTATAAAAGCTGTATTTTACATCCAATCGTTTTGAAATTTAGAATGGTAGAGTTTCTTGATCCATGAACCAACATTGCCGAATTTGAAGAAAATCGGTTAAGATTTAGCTATAGCTCCCATATATATGTTTCGTCCGATTTTGCTCTTTAGTCCTGAAGAAGCTGTATTTTACATTCAATCATTTTGATATTTAGAATGGTAGAGTTTCTTGATCCATGAACCAACACTACCGAATTTGAAGAAAATCGGTTAAGATTTAGCTATAGCTCCCATATACATGTTTCGTCCGATTTGGCCCTTTAGTCCTGTAGAAGCTGTATTTTACATCCAATCATTTTGAAATTTAGAATGGTAGAGTTTCTTGATCTATGAACCAACACTGCCGAATTTGAAGAAAATCGGTTAAGATTTAGCTATAGCTCCCATATATATGTTTCGTCCGATTTGGCCCTTTAGTCCTATAAAAGCTGTATTTTACATCCAATCGTTTTGAAATTTAGAATGGTAGAACTCAACACTACCGAATTTGAAGAAAATCGGTTAAGATTTAGCTATAGCTCCCATATATATGATTCGTCCGATTTGGCTCTTTAGATCCAATCGTTTTTATACCCTACACCACACTGTGGTACACTGTATTATTAAAGTATAAATTGTCCCAAAAGTAAATTAATGTAAACAATTTATACATGAATTACAAAATGTATATATGAGAGTTGTTCAATATTACGAGAGTGGTGTAGGGTATTATATAGTCGGCCCCGCCCGACTTTAGCCTTTCCTTACTGGTTTCAAATAGCTTAGTATAAAAATAGATTAAAATACTAATACGTGTTAGATAAAAATGTGCATAATTCTATATAATCGCGTAATATAAATAAAGACATTGGTTACAGTTCCTTGAACTTTGTTATCCAGCTCTAAATTTAAACGCTGCTTAGAATTCTGTGAAGTACATCACATTGCTTCTCTAACAACTTGGCATGCGGTTATATTTCTACAATAATATGCAAATGAAAATTGTATAAATACCGGGCCATTTAGTTCCTCTCATCAGATCAAATCAATATTCCACTCATTAATAAACTAGCAGACAGTCTTCTGTATCATTAATAATAATAAAAAAGCAGAAGAAATGAATTTTCTCAAATATTTCCTCATATTGGCCATGATTATTGGATTGGCAACAACCACCCGGATTGAGCCAAAGCGTATAGAGGACAGCCCATTCTACAAGCCGCACAAACCGCTAGGATAATCGCCAAGGATGACTGACCTCTATATTTTCAAGGGATGAATAAAATTATTCTTCAAGGCTTTTTGTGTCGTATAGAAATAAAATTAATATATACATATATATGTAAGGATATGGTTTTTTGGTTTAAAAAAATATTCTTTGTGAATAGTAATATACTTCTTATTTGTATGTATATTCTTTTTTTGTATTGGCGGGGTGAGTGTATATATTAGTTGATATATATCAAACAGCAAAATATCGCAGCAGTGACCGAGGATTTAAGTATATTCACGGGGCAAAATCGCCTTTTTTGATATGTTTGAATCGAAAGAAAATATATTTGGAACACAAATTTTTAAATATTATATATTTCTTAGCAAATAAATTTTATTTGAAAATCAATAAAATATATTTGGAACGCATATATTAATATATTACAACAAATTATATTTGCAAACTAAATTTCTCAAATAAAATATGTGTTTAAATACAAATAAAATTATTATTTAGGAATTTTTCCAAATATATTTTATTTAAAAAATATTTCCAAAACTTCTGCTGAGTTTTTCATAATTCAGTTTAAAATTTTCTTTGGTTTCGAATTGTACCTCCCAGTTATGATACCATGATACCATATGCAGCATTACCTTCTGTTTTAAATCAATCATTTCAAATTTCAGAGTATTCCAAGCCATCATTAGTTGTCAATCCTCTAAGTACTTTATATTGATCCAAGATTATATGATTTCAATTATTATTTTTTACGAACATTAAAAATTTCTAAAAATTTAACTTTGAATTACTGAAAAATTTTACACAATTTATGAATTTTATGAATACTTAAATGCAAATAAATATTTGTTTCGGAAATAATGGTCCCAAATAAAAACATATTGGAATGTAAACAAATATTTGTTTAGAACAACATCTTCCAAATACACAATTTTTGTGTGTACCAAATATTACATGCTTAGACTCTACCCCAAACATATATATGTTTCAAGCCGAATATGTTTGGGACAATATACTACAGAAGCGATTTTTTTTTCAGCGTGTTGTCTTAACCTCGTTAAGGAACTTTCTAGTCATTTAAGCAATATCCGTCTGTCTCTCTGGCGCACGACAACTCTATTGCCCACTATAACCCTGGAAAGAGTAATCGAATTGCTCCAAATTTTGTACTTAGTAATATTTTCTGCAGCAATTTAAAAATTGATTCTTTTTTTGACCACTTTAAACCTTGGATAAAAATTACTTAATAAATCAGTATAAATATGAACTCGCAAATACTGTCTGTTTACATATTCAAAACATCCTCCAGCAAGGACACGACTTTCATCAACATGCTGATTGTCATCCATACTTCCAGATACTCATACACATACCATGACAATGCATCCCTCCACACTCAGAGTTACGAAGGATGCGGATGTTGGTTGAACGATGAAACTATGAAACGACAAAACAAAAAATTTATAAATACTAGCAACATGAAGCCAAACAAAAGTGCAGAGTGGGAAATGGAGAGAGAGAAAGTGCGCTGAAACTATTTTAATTATCCAACAACTGTTAGTGACCGTCTGGGAATTGAAGAAACCCCTTTCCTGTTTTCTCTACACAAAATAGGAAAAATAAACTCTAGAACCCGAAAAAAAGCATTGCAGCGAATAATTAATCTTTGTGGAATAATTAGTTTTAATGGTCATGAGCATTTTAAACAAGAAGAAAACACAACAACACAAAATGGCATGGACACAATGTGGAACAGAAGGAAAATAAAAGTATGACAATGAAAACGAGAGATAATTATGATGATGAGGATTTTTCACTAAAACAAAATAAAAAAAAACATATGCCATAATGAAAGAATTTAAAAAAGAATGAGCAAATGCTTATGATTTAATTTTTTTCTTAGAAAGGACGCAGTGTTTATTTTATCAGAATACAGGAAGGGTGCATAGATAAAATTTGACATCGATTTTAATCAAGAACTTAATTGAATATATTAATTTTTAATGAAAAAAATGTCGCTATACCTAAAATCACACATCAACACATCGAAGGAGTGACCTAAGACCCTAAGTATGTTCGGGGGATATCCGTTTTGGGTCATTTTAAGTCGAATGAGCAATGTCCGTCCATCCGTCTGTCTGTCTGTCAACTGGATGGTGCGCACGATAACTCTCGAAAGAAGTAAACGATTGACTTCCAATTTGGTATGTGGTCATATTTTCGTCTCTCTCCGGTTAAGTTCGAAGATTGGCCATATTGGTCCACTCCTTCTAGTACCTCCCCCACAAAGGGTTAACATTTAGTGAAATATTGATTATTTAATAACTTCTGTACTGCCATCTTGAATCCTCTGAAATTCTACACATAGTATTAGTTTATAAGTCACTATTACCTCGAGAAAAATGGGCGAAGTTGCCACACAAATGGACAATTTTGAACCAAAAGTTAATAGCTTATATCTTTATTGCCAGCGCATACAAAGACGTGAAATTTTGTCAGTGTAATGCTTTGATAGTACCTACAACACAATAAAAAATTGGCATTATTGCCACACTCCTTTTGGTACCTCCCACACAAATGGACCATTTTAAACCAAAGTTACCAGCTTATAACATTAATACTAGTGCATACAAATACTTGAAGTTTTGTGCAGTGTAATGCTTTTATAGTACCTAGAGTCCAGAAAAAAATGGGCGTTATTGGCCCGCCCCTTTTGGTAGCTCCCACACAAATTGGCCTTTTTGTACCAAAAGTTAACAGCTTTTAACTTTAATACCAGTGCATATAAATACTTGAAATTTTGTACAGTGTAATGCTTTAATAGTACCTAGAATCCAGAGAAAAGTGATCGTTATTGGGAAGCCCCTTTTGGTAAATCTGACACAAATGGGCCATTTTGTACCAAATATAAACAGCTTTTAACTTTAATACCAGTACATACTTTAAAATTGTTAGATGCAATTTAAAGTGATAATAATTTAAATAAAACAAAAAATAAATAAATTTACTAATTTTTCTTTGAGGCTCAAGGTGAGGGGATTCATTAGTCGGTTTACCCGACTGAACTTTCTTACTTGTTGTTTTTTAAAGAAGAATAAAATTTTTCAAACAAAACCAGTAAGTAACTGACCATTTTTCAGAAATTGAGTTAAGCCCACCATTCGATTTGTCTAGTCAAATTACAACGTGTGTATAAATTTTGTGCATATCTATATTACTGTTTTCTCAAAAAACGTTAAATGATTTTAGACGTATCTGACACAATGCCAAAAAAGATTTTCACCAAGAGACGTAAGTGCAATATGTCACTTAATATTTCGTTTTCCCGAAATGTTTGTTCATTATTGCAAAAAGTTATGGAGTCCTCGCTGGACCCAGCCCACTCGTTGCCCATTTTTGGACCGATTGCGGTCGAAACGGGATCACGGCCCAGTCCCAATCATCAGATAACGACAGTAGGAATCTCGATAATCCATTCGTAGGCAGGAACAGTAGGAATCACTATGAAAATAACAACTCCAAATTGGCTTATTTGGGCGGGGCCACCCCTCCTCAATCAATAACTATAATATAGCCAAATCACCCGCTTGGGAAGATTACAGTATTTATCCTTTTTCCGTAATGTGCCTTTAAATGTCATTAAAACACAACTGTACACCATTTAATCGTTTTTGCATCCCAGTGCCACTATAAGTATGTATTAAGAGAAAAACATACTGTATATTTCTACCTACTCTACCATATTTAACCCTTTTTGCCATATCGTACCATATTTTACCATTTTTGAACTACGGTACCAAATTTAACCCTTTTTGCCCCACTGTGCCATATTTAACACATTTTTTACCCACTGCACAAATTTAATTTTTTTCCCCCACTGTACCATATTTAGCACTTTTTGCCAACATAGTTTTGTCCTTATCCCACTGTACCAACTGCACAATATTTATCATTTTTCCACCATTTTTGCCTAAAAACTCCTTGTGTCTAGCCTACGTTTCAATGACTACCCTTAAGCCAAATTAGACGATTCAAGCTCTTGCCATTTGGACTTGGCTTTAGTGCCATATTTATCCCTTTTTGTCCCAATGTGCGTGTAAATTTTTTAATTTCGAAAAATTGTGATTCATACCGAATCTTCGCCCTAGGCGCTACCCTCACACGAAATGTTGCAATTCTAGCTCCAGCCGTTTGGATTTGGCTGTGATACCATATGTTTTGCTTTTTTGACCCATTGTGCGCCCAAAATTTCGAAAAACCCTTCCATATTGCACGTCTATATAGCATGGACTACCATCATGCCAAATTTCATGACTCTAGCTTTAGCCGTTTGGGCTGGGCGGTGATCAGTTGTAACTGACATTAAGTATAATTTTTTTTCCACAAAGTAAAGTATCTGCATTGTTTATGAAAAACATGCATTATAATTAAAATTTTTTATTTTTTTGTTAATAATATTGAAAAAGATGGAGTTAAGTACACAATGAGAAAAGCAAACTGGAAATATAATAAATATTACGCCGTGGGGAAGAAAGAACATTGTCTCAAAAACAGAAAAACTGCTCTCCTGAACAATTTTGAAAATGTCAGTTACTGCAGTTGGTCATCCAAGCGACGATATGTATGGGGGCTATATCTAAATCTGAACCGATTTTTCTCAATTTTAGTATTATCTATAAGTGTATCAAGATACCTCTTTGTTTCACTTTTCATTCAGATCGGTTAAAAATTTTGATTATGCAGTGCATATATGTAAAATCTGAGGTACATTTATATGGGAGCTATATGTAAATCTGAACCGATTTCGTCAAATTTCAATAGGAATCGTTTTTGGGCCAAAAAAGAGTACTGTTAAATTTCATCACAATCGGACCATAAATACGACCTGCACATTGATTACAACGTGACATCTACAGAAGGACGGACGGACAGACAGACGGACATGGTTACATCGTCTCAAGAAGTGATTCCAAGTCAATCGGAATAGTAAACAATGGGTCAATCTCTTCTCCTTCTGGATGTTACAAACAAATGTACTAACTCATTATACCCTGACCACAGTGTGGTGTAGGGTATAAAAAATACCGTACACATCCGTCCGTCCGTTTTTTGTAATCACGCTACAGTCTACAATCATTTAGCTAGATGACTGAAATTTTCCTATAGATACTTCTTATAGCTGCACGTAACTTGGGTTGAAAATGTGCAATATCGTTACATTTTTGTATATAGCCCCCATATATAGCATTTGAACGTGCCATTCATGACATATGACTTGATGTAGTGGAAAAAGTGCTCGGAAATTGGGTTCATCGAATTCGTTCCTGCAGAAGAAGTCGTGGAGGCCATTTGAATGACGTTTTATGTAGAACTTAGTGGTATCGATTGTAACAGTTTTTGGCCCCTTTTGGTGAACAGGTGCGATACATTAAATAATTTGTAAGCGAGAGTGCTATCATTTTGTGGTGGCAAGTGATTTGCCAAAGAGGGGCGGAATCGGACCAATGCGCATCGGCTCGCCCATTTGAGCTAAGTTTTTAAATTGAGATACGAGTATATTGAACAATTTGTCAGCGAGAATGCATAATTTTCTGTATATTTATTTGGGGGCGGAATCAGACCAATGCCATAATGAGAGAATTTAAAGAAGAATGAGCAAATGCTTATGATTTAATTTTTTTCTTAGAAAGGACGCAGTGTTTATTTTATCAGAATACAGGAAGGGTGCAGAGATAAAATTTTACATCGATTTTAATCAAGAACTTAATTGAATATATTAATTTTTAATGAAAAAATGTCGCTATACCTAAAATATTAGTGCCAATCATTATCCCCTCACCTTAGGGAGGAGGATATATATCATTTGCTAAGAACCAAAAGTGTCACACATCGAAGGAGTGACCTAAGACCCTTAGTATGTTCGGGGAATATCCGTTTTGGGTCATTTTAAGTCGAATGAGCAATGTCCGTCCGTCCGTCCGTCTGTCTGTCAGATGGATGGTGCGCACAATAACTCTCGAAAGGAGTAACCGATTGACTTCAAATTTGGTACGTGGTAATATTTTTTTCTATCTCCGGCTAAGTTCGAAGATGGGCCATATTGGTAGACTCCTTCTAGTACATCCCCCACAAAGTGTTGTGAAATATTGAATCTTTAATAACTGCTATACTACTTATTCCAATTTTTCGAAATTCCACACATAGCATAAGTTTATTGGTCGCTATCAACTCGAGAAAAATGGGCCAAGTTGCTACGCCCCTTTTGGTACCCCCCACACAAATGCACCATTTTGCACCAAAAGTTAACAGCTTATAACATTAATACTAGTGTATAAAAATACTTGAAATTTTGTACAGTGTAATGCTTTTATAGTGTCTATAGCCCTGTGAAAATGGACCTTATTGCCCCGCCCCTTTTTGTACCTCCCACACAAAGGTACCATTTTGTACAAAAAGTTAAGAGCTCATAGCATGACTACCAATGCACGAAAATGCCACAACATGCACAGTGTAACGCTTTTGAAGTGTCTATAGCCCTGTAAAAAATTACCGTTTTCACTACGCCCCTTTTTGTACCTCCCACACAAAATGGCCAAATCATAATAAAATTAAATATCTCATAACGTTAATATACCGTACAAATAAACGCTTATAATTCGGCGCAGTGCAATGTATTTAAAGTATCTACTATTCAGCGAAAAATATGTGTATTTGTTAAAAACCTTCTGGTACCTCCCACACAAATTGACAGAATAATTCGTTTAATATTCCATATTACATTACTCACAAAGTGAGGATATACCTTAGTCGGTTTACCCGACTGAAACTTTCTTACTTGTTGTATATAACATTTCCCACAATTAAGATATACTTTAGTCGGTTTTCTCCACTGATATTTTCTTATTTGTTTCAGATTTCTTTCACAATGACTATACATTGACGGAGAATAAGTTTGAATTTTGTAAAACAAATTACCAAATTCTACATTATATTATTCAGAATATGACGATATACTTTATTTGGTGTACTCGAGTGATATTTTCCTCCTCTTTTTGTAAAGTCAGGAGGATATAAGTAAATGACACTCTTTCAGATAATAATAAGTATTATAATTAATTGCCTATTTCTGAAATAACACAAAAATATAAGGTTGCATTTCAAGCTCAACTAATTATTTAATTTCAGTTCACAATTTTAAATATTTCAAAGTTTCCCCTGGAAATGAAGCAAACATTCTTTAACTAACATCCTCAGATTAAGCCATAACAATGTATGTCAAATGTTGTACAAAATGCAAATGCACAAACGAAAAACAAACAAGAAAAATACATTTTCCTAAACGAAACAGATAATATTGTAACACAATATAGCCTTAAATGCCCCCGAAGACTCTCTCAAACAAACTGGAACAAACCCAATAATTGGTAGGTGAACACAACATTTGGTAGGGGACGACGAAAATATTTCAACATTTATTTGAATGTCCTTCTTTCATACTCGTCGTCCATAAAAGTGATAGGCACTCTCTGTGGTTGTATTTAGACCATTGCTCTTCTTTACTTAGCATTGAACATGCAAAATACATGTTTTGAATATTTTTGCTTATTTATTTGCAAATGGAGATATTTTGGATAAAAGCATTTTGTGGTATTTTGTAAAGCGTTCCTCTGTGATAGACAAACTTACCAAAAATGTATTCTATTTAGGCCCTTAGATAGAGAGGATATGTCTATTGGCATTTTTGTGCCACAAAAGGATATGCCAAATAATACGAAATTGGTTGGTTATCGTTTTTTTTAGTTTCCAATGCACAGTGGTCCCAAATACAACAATCTTTTGCCAAAAGGCTTAAATGTACATTTAAATGCTTCTTTTACGGTTCTAACAAAATTAAATAAATATTTTGTGTTTTTTTAAATGCATATTTTTTTATTAAAATAACTGCGAATATACGGAGTATAAATGAGAAAAACAATTATTTCAGGGAGTCTACAATGCGATAAAATGAAAAGAAGTAGAGTAATAGTAGACGCAAAGAAAAAATTCGTTACTCCCAAACGAACAATTGCACTGCACGACACATTATTTTGGGACTCAAATCTGAGAATTGGACGTTAAGTAGTCCCAAAAATAGGAACTTCGGCATCATTCCTTTAGTCAAGTTGGCTCAATTAATAATTTAATGGCCATACGAATTTGCTCAAGGTAGATTTTTTGCACTTTTTCTATAATTTTTGTCTGTATACCCTACGGAATATCTCTTTTACGTCTGAAGCAAAGTTCTAGATATTGAATAGGAGAAAATGCGGAACAAACCTATCCGAAAAAATTGCATCCAGTGCCTTAAAAATCGCACAAATGCCAACAAAGTCATAAAATATCTGTCAGTAAAATATTGAAAAATACATATACGTGTACGTAATATGTAATACGTATACGTATAAAACAGAACAGAACAACAGACACAATGAAACGTTTACAGCAAACGGTTATTGTACTTATCATAAATGATTTACATATATTTATTACAAACCCTGTGAAAAGTTGTTTGCAAATGGTTACTGCGTTTGTCGCAAGCTATGCCAGTTTATCCCCAACCCTGTGAAACGTCGGTTGCAAATGGTTATTGCGTTTGTCACAAGCAATATCTGTTTATCCCAAACCTTATGCAACGTTTGCCGCAAACGCTTATTGTGTTTGTCACAAGCAATATCTGTTTGTCAATTAATAAGAAAATGTTTGCGGCAAAACAACAATTATAAATAAATGTTTAATAATCAAAAATGTCATACTAAAAGAACATAGTATGAAAAACTTCGGGTAACAAATTGTGTTGCATAGCGTACCTAACCTAGCGTTATTAAAAAAAAAAAACAAATTTACCTCTAGTGTAAAACATTTAAGCTGTTTCCAAAGGGTTGTAATCAGAAATATGCAGTTGTATTGTGCCTGATTGAGAGGGCGATGGGTTTGATGGTGTTTCCAGCCAACGACTGAAGGTATGTTTAATTCTTCTTCTCAATAACAACAACCGCTAATATAAAGAACAAAAGAATCGATTTCCGAAAATATTTTAATTTATTTTTTTTAATATTATTTTTGATCAATGAAACACCAAATGAAACTAACTGAAAACATTGAGTACGGTATGAAAATATTGAACATTCTGTGGAAACGATCCTTTTTAGGTCGCAAATTCGTTAGCCAAAGTCTTCACCTGGAAATGTGGTATTTATGGCTTAAAATAGCTTTTTTGAAAGCTACATCTACACGGGGACTTCAACAAAATTTAATTTTATTTGTATACATTTTATGGAGATCAATTCTTGCCAAACGTTTTCAGGTAAATTTCTTAGAAAATGCGGTGTTTATAGGATAAATAAGCCTTTTTGGGAGCGACCTCTATTGGTTGACTATAACAAAATATGAACCGTTTTTTTTAATTTTTGCTGTGATGAATTCTTGTTAAAATAAAATACAAACTGCAAAGTTTCTGCTAAATTGCTTTAAAAATGTGGTATATATGGCTCAAAACCCGTATTTTGGAGCGACCTCTATAGGGAAGCTATATCAAAACATTGACCGATATGGCCCACTTGCAATCTCAAACAACTTGCAACTATAATAAATATTTCTACCAAATTTGATCAGCTTAGCTCTATTATTACGGCCTGTAGCGTGATTACAACAGACGCACGGACAGACGGACATGGCTAAATCCTCTTAACAAAATCATCCATCCTATGGTGGAGGGTATAATAAATGTTCAACAGCATACGGCTCTACTCTTGCTGAGTACGATTGCAAATGTTGTGAAGTGCTGCAACAATTTGGACGGAGGGATGCATTGAAAAATCTCCACTGCCGTCTGCAGAACTATTAGTAAAACAACACATATTATTCCAACACATAAAAAATGTGTTGCACCGTACTCTTATAAAATGTGAACATATTACGTTCTTCGTTCTTCCAACTCTCTTTAAAATGTTCAATCATGTTTAAATACAATGTGTTTCCTTAAACGTTTCTCGTTTACCGTAAACGTAAATAATGAAAATTTTGGAACGAAAGAATGATCGTGTACAGCAAAAGAAATTACGTTTACGATACACGCTTTCATTCACTAGAAATATTTCAACTGTTAAAAGTTGAGCGTTTGAGACAAAGAACTATGTTTGCGATAAACGACTTCCAAACGTTTTTTTCTCTGCGTGTAGATAATGGTACACATACGAGTACATTATTTTTATGTTTGTTCTCCAAATACCTAGTAAACAATTATTTCCTACGTGTCGGACGTCGGCAAATTCTCGTAAGTTTTATTAGACATTCAGCCGAATTGTCTAAATTTCCTTTAGACATTTAAACGCATTTCTGTACAATATCGGTCAGACCATTCTGCACATTCTCTAAGATTCTATACTAGATTTACACAACATTTCTACACATTCTCGGAAGGGATTTTTGTTTCTTTTTCTTAATCGAGAATTATGCGACGTTTCTGCACATTCTCAAAAGGGATTTTACGTTTTTTTCTCGATCGAGAATTATTCGACGTTTCTGTAAAAATGTCCCAATAATTCAATTCCCAAAATAGCTAATAGCTTCATAGAATAGCAAGAACTGGTTCTTGTTGTTTTGCATACATTCTTTTGTTTGTTTTATTACATCACCTCTCATTTTCAATTGTGCCACAAAACAATCAACAAGTCGCTGATATTTATTATTATTATTAATTTTTTATTATTATTCTAAAACTGTGTTTGTATGATGGGGAAAAATTAACAATTCACTGCGAAATATAAACCTGGCCACATAAACATAAACATTACTTCGCGGATTGTCGCATCTCACTTCGCTCAGATATGTTCAAATAATACAGTAGTGGACGTCCAAAGCCAGGTTTAAAATTATTTGATGATGTTTTTTTTGATGTCATATCTTTTTATAATTCTGTTTTTTGGCAATCCAATCTGAATATTTTCGCCGAAAATTATCTTCCGTCCTATGACTTTTGCAACAATTCACATAAATATGAACGCCCAATGTGCCATCCTTTCTGTTAAATAATTTAAATATAGATCAGAAGATTTATCCATATTCGTTTTCGGAATATGATTTCATTCCTTTCACTTTTTGTTGCCAAATATTGAAAATTTCAGAATTATTCAAATAGAATAAATCTGGAAAAAAACGTATTTTTTTAGAAATCGCGAAAAATCGCACAAAGGGACTTATATATTAAAAAAATTTCTTATTCATTCTTACGGTAGGTAGTGCTAAACATAATTTGTAATATCTTACTAAATGAGGTAGCAATAAAAAATTTTGGATCGGTGAATACAATTCTGCTCTTTTCATATAACAGTTTAATTTTTTGCAGATTTAACATTTTTGTATTATTTTACTCACAAATATCTTTCATTTCCGTTTGTTGCATTTATTAAACTTACTTCTTGAATTCTATAGCAAACAAAATCAATTAAATTAAAAATATTTTTACTCAATGTCAAAATGTGACTACTAAAAAGATATATTTTTCTTGTATTTTGGCGTCTTTACTATTATATGGAGTTATCATAAAGATCTTTGGACCATATCAAAAATTAGAGATTTGGCCAAAAAAATCGGTGTTTGGGACCACTGTGCAGTGTAAGGTTTGCTCAAGCGCAAGAATATCAATTGAAAGCTGAATTTGTCTACAATTTATTTCAATTAATTTTGCTTAAATATCTCTCTTGCAGGTAAAATTACAAATAAATGAGGATTTTTTTTTGTAAAAATTTAAAATGCAGTGATCATCAGAATACTCACATTTTGTATATATATTTTTGGGAAATTCGGTACTGTAACAAGCAATAGTTCAGGTAAATCCGATAATAAATAAAGAAGTTATGATCATATCTGATGTTCTAGCGTAGAATAGGAAAAAGTGGAAATTTGAAAAAAATCACTTGCTGATATCTGTGGAACTGCACAAGATAATTCATTGAATTTGGTATGTGATTGTTTAGATCTCGGCTTACGGGATAATTCGAAAGTTAAAATTTCACTCTCGCAAAATTTAAATAGAAGCAATTTAATCAAAAAATCTGTTTTATATACCACATCACAAGAATTGCATATTTTAAGTTCCACACGCTGAAAAAAAATCGCTTCTGTAGTATATTGTCCCAAACATATTCTGCTTGAAATATACAAATGTTTAGGGTACACTCCAAATATATAATATTTGGCACACACAAATACTATATGTTTGCGAGGATATTGTTCTAAACAAAAATATGTTCCAGTTCTAATATTTTTTTTATTTGGGAGTAATATTTCCAAAACAAAGA
Source organism: Eudasyphora cyanicolor (assembly GCA_963930755.1). Taxonomy (NCBI): domain Eukaryota; kingdom Metazoa; phylum Arthropoda; class Insecta; order Diptera; family Muscidae; genus Eudasyphora; species Eudasyphora cyanicolor. The sequence continues at coordinate 48,407,816 of OZ005737.1, read as the reverse complement.
TTAATTTGTATTTATGTATTTTGGAATTTAAAGACAAGTTTTCTGTTTTTCGGAAGTTATGTTTGTAAAATGCAATTAAAACTTAAATCGTAACTATAAATTGCATTGATGGATTGACAAAAAATGATGTATTGAAATATTTATGAATTAAAATTTTTGATGTGCTGCTAAAGACATCTTTAACTAAGTTTAACACGAAATCTAGGAAAAACTAACTAAAATTCGAAAAACATAGCAAAGTCTAAAAAATCTTTTTTAAATAAAATATATATGTTTACACACATATTTTTAAATAAAATATGTGTGTAAACACATATTTTATTTGTGAAAGTCAGTTTGCAAATATATTATGTTCTAATATATTAATATATTCGTTCCAAACAAAATTTCTTGATTTTTAAATAAAATTTATTTGTTAACAAATATAAAATATTTAAAAAAATCGTTTCCAAATATATTTTCTTTCAATTCAAACATATCAAAAATGCAGATTTTTCCCCGTGCAGGAATACACTTATTGCTAGGAGCATAAAACCGCGGGTCCGAATCCCGCTACAGACATTTCTACACTATTTAGTTTTAAAGGAAATCGTATTTTTTACCAATACGTATAATAAACTGTGCATATATATAAGTATTGTTTGGCATTTCATCATGGAAAGAACAACGTTTACGCGTATCATTCGCCAGTTACCAGTCGAAATGCTCGAACGAGTCATCGAAAATTTGACTAAACGGATGGACCATCTGAGACGTAGCCGCGGCCAACTTTTGATAGACATAATCTTCAAAAAATAAATGCCAAAGAATTTTCTTTTAAATGATAATAAACATTCCCCATTCAATTTGAATTGTCTGTGTTTTTTTTTCTTTAAAAAAGTATTGAACCTCGAAATGGATCACGCTATTTTTTAACATCCCTCTAAAAGAATATTCCTAAAAGTGACAAATATGCCTCCTCGGAAATACATTAAATGTTATTCCTCAGCAATAACCTATATATTTGTTTGCTATGCTGTAAAAAGGATTGTAAAACTAGAATATATTATCAAGAGGCATCTTTGCTATCGCGCATTCGTTCTGCTCAACTAAGTTTATAATTTAGTGGAAGAGCCATCCATCCTTAGTACCAAAAGTACCCCATTCACGTTTATTGCAATCTTGGAATGTCCAAACTAATCTTATTTTGCAATAATAACCTTACAGCTTTTATTTTGCATAATTTAATGCCAAACACTTTGTAAATGGCAATGTTAAAAATGTGGGAAAAATTTTAATTTATTTTCAAAATCATTTCGTTGAAATCGTAAGACGTCGTAGCCAATCCAACACTCTAGCGGGCGACCCATGTCCACTTAACCCCCGTTTTAGCGTTTCCAAACCAATCTACCAATTTAACCACTTAATTTTAATTGGCCCTGTGCCCTAATCGTATACAACCTTTACATTAAACGCCTTTTATTATAAGCATTATTATTATTATGATTTTGTTGTTGTCAACGCCGCCGTCGTCGTCGTCATTGGAGCTGGTATTGTTGTTGTATTCCTGATTTAGCATTTTCCTCATTTCCTCGGCGTTTGTTGGTGTTGTCAAGCTCTGTGCAACCGCCATTTTCGGTTGATGTTTTTGTTGCTTTGGCTTTTTCCACTCACTTAAACACAAATCACCGCTTTGTGACGTTAACTTAATTTTTATGAGGTAATTATACGAGAGTATTGTTGCTTAAAACCGCCTACTTCACCTTTAAGTTGTTTTACGCTATGTGGAACAGTTTTTTTTCTTTGGCAACAGCATATCTTTGTTGAGAGTACTCTATAGACGGTGAGGTGGAATATACATTCTCAATTTAGATGCCCCCCCATGCTTTTATGCAATACATATGATAAATTCGTTGAGTCTATATATAAGTATATACACTCCACCATGGACAATACCAGGATTGTAGGTTTCGCGGGTGATATTGGTTTAATCCTGGCTTAACAAAGCAGGATTAACGTTGGCAGAACACAAGGCGGAAGTCGTATACATTAGTAGCCGCAAAGAGATGGAGGAGACACAAATTATAAATGGTAATTGTTCTATACGCTCCAAACCCTATCTAAAGTATCTTGGAGTGCTGATAGATATGAGACTATCATTCAAACCTCACCTGAACTACGTTACTGAAAAAGCTAGAACGACGTTTATGGCTATATCTCGTTTAATGCCAAACACTAGAAGCCCAAAGTATTCCCAACGGAGGCTGTTAGCAGGGGTTGTTAGAAATGTCATCCTGTATGCAGTTACAGCGTGGTCCCATTCGATGAAATACCAATCATATAGAGATGAAATCGCTCCAGTATATAGGATGGCGGCTCTACGAGTATGTTCAGCCTTGGGGCATTGGTGATGGCAAACATGATACCTATTGATCTGCTTGCTAATGAGACAAAATATGCTAACGAAGTGCATTCAACATCACCAAATATGACCCATGCGGAGGCCCAAAAAATTGCGAGGGTCAAATCCATCCATGATTGGCAAAACAGGTGGACTACATCAAGTGATGGGCGATGGACGTGTCGATTAATTCCCAATTTAAGAGTATAGCTGGATAGAACACATGGAGAATTGGACCACTTCTTTTCGCAAATGTTGGTTTTATGCTATCTTCAGAAAGTAATTGGCAATGTAAAGCGACGTTAATTAGGTCTATTATATATATTAACTAGTGATGGATCGTGAAGATATTCCCCACCCTGTAAAGTAATACCAAAAGGTGGTCCCACAGTGCTGAATGGACTAGTGTAGAGGTGTTTTTAGCGGGTTAAAGTCCCGTACTATCTGCCAACTCCATCGATGAATTTTACCTCATAAAAAGGTTAGGTTATGTTAGGTCTCCAAGATGGAAGAATCTGATATTTGTGTCCCTATTTTTCCCAATGAATCCATTATGTAACTCTAGAAAAGTATACCACACCAGAGCCCATTTTTCTCTTTGAACAACTAAAAGATACGAAATCAGAAAATCTGTTACGACCGGACAATTGACCCCATTTAACAATTATCGAAATCCAATATTAATTTATTGATAAGAAAAGGTATCGTGTGCGGAATCACTTTAACCACAAACCCTAAGCGTTTCAGAAATTCGATATAGTTTCTCTTTGGGCATTTCTTGTTTTAGGAAAGAGTACCACATTCGGCCACATTTTGACTTCAAAAAGTTACCATTTGAAAAATCCGTCAAAATTTCTTCCATTTAGGCCTTTATGATTTCATTATCTACAGATGATGAAATCATATTCAGGGCCCTTTTTGGCCGCAAAAAAGTACAAGTTTTGAAAATTCGTCTTTATTTCTTACCCTAAACTGAAGAATTTCGAACATCACCTATTATTATACCCTACACCACACTGTGGTACAGGGTATTATAACTTTGTGCATTTGTTTGTAACACCCAAAAGGAGAAGAAATAGACCGATCGACTTAGAATCACTTTCTGAGTTGATTTAGCTATGTCCGTCTGTCTGTCCGTCTGTGCATGTATTCTTGTAATCAAAGTACAGGTCGCAATTATGGTCCGATATCGACGAAGCTTTACACATATCATTTTTTTGGCCCTAGGACGATCCCTATTGAATTTGGTTAAAATCAGATTTAGATATAGCCCCCATATATATGTAAGCCCCGATTTGATATGTAAGCGCTGTAAAAACTTCATTTTATATCCGATCAGTATGAAATTCGGCAGAAAGAGGTTTCTTATTATATGGATAAATACTATTAAATTTCGAAGACATCGGTTCAGATTTAGATATAGCCCCCATATATATGTTACCCCCGATTTGACATCTAAGCGCTGTAGAGACTGTATTTTATATCCGATCAGTACGAAATTCGACAGAAGGAGGTCTTTTTACATGAGTAAGTATTCAGGGAAGATCGGTTCAGATTTATATTAAAGCTCCGTACATATATTCCTCCTGATTTGGTACCGAACTATAGAAGTTGTATTTTACTTTCGATCATTAAAATTTTCCATAAAGATGTTTCTCAATTTAGGAATGAATATTGCTTAATTTAGCGATTATCGTTTCAGAATTAGATAATACTACGTTTCTACCCATTTACCAATTATTCCAAATTATTATGGCAATGACCCTTATCGCATTGTTAGGGAGGTGTAGGGTATTATATAGTCGGCCCGCCCGACTTTCTGCCTTTCCTTACTGGTTTTACATATAATAGTGCCGAATTTCCAACCTTTACCCAAAACGTACGAATGTTCGAAACGGCGGAATGAAATTGGGCCCCAGGAAAATACACCCCAATATTTTTATGCATATGAGCCCCAAAAAATTACATGCCAAACAACAACAACTTTTTTGGAGCTTAATTTAATTTTTGTGTGCTTTTTGGGGCTCTACTTCATTTTTTGTCAGCTTTTTGGGGCTTACTTTCATCTATAAATTTAGAAACAAGAAAGGCTGCGCATAAAAGATTTGCTCCACGTTTCCAACTTTGGATCCTGTCCATAGGAGAAAGTCTTAAACAGAGGCCGAAGGCCGCAGGCCGTAGGTCGACCGCGCAGGAAAAGATTTATAATTATTGGAAAATAGGTTCTTATGCGTGTATTATTACGTACTCCCTCGAGTTACGAAGAGAAAATGTCTTAGTGTTATTTGGGGTGTATTTTCATTTCATGCTGTTTTTTTGATTGGGGTGTAATTTCCTAAAGCAATTTTTGTAACGAAAATAGGCCCCAACTTTGGGGCGCACTTTCATTTTAAATTTGGGGTGTATTTTCTTGGGGTCCAACTTCCGGCCGCCGTTCGAAACCCGTTAATAGTTTGATTCTATGTGCTGTTTCTTAACCCAAAAACCCCTGTGAGTTTAATATAATAATGGTGTCAACTTTGTCCCCTTGTTACTCTTAAATGTACGAATTTCGACAATAATTAAATAAATAGAGAACGGACCACATTTCGGATTTTTTGTCCTATTTTACTGCATTTTTTTTTTTTATTTCTATGTGATATAATAAAATTGTGCTCATTGGTACCATTTTTATTATAAAAGTTAAAAATTTAATAAACTCAGTGATGATAATTTGGTCACAATTTTTCTCAAAAGAAAGAGGTCGTTATAAATTCATCCATAGGAGAAATTATGGCTCAAAAAGTAAAGAGATTACTTTTTTTTCTTTTCTTGGAAAAAAACGACAATTTCGGCACCCTTCTTGTGTGAAGGTGAATTCAAAATCAAAAATCAAATAATAATTTATTTATAGATGACGCTTTTTGCAACACCACTGAGTTGTTAGGTGAACATATATGTATATACTCGCATATCCCATTTTTAATAGTTTTACCCCCAAGAAGTATGATTTTTCGTCTAGACGATTATATTGCGATTCTAAATCAACACAAACAAATTTCCCCACTTTGCTTTCCCAAATAAGTCAATTCGAATTCGTTATTCACCTACTACCTTTTGCTGTGGCTCATTTTTAATTCAACGCCTTGCATAATTATGATGCGGCTTTATTCAAGTGCCAGATTTTTATTCTTGATCATAATAATAATTTGCATTAATTATATGGTAAAGTAAGCATCGCACCGCACATTCACACACACAAATACACATTTAATTGCCTGTTTTCCGTCTTCATTTATTTTCTTTTTGTTGTTGGCGTTTTCCAGCTAAAATTAAAGATTTCATTTCGAAGCCACCCTTACCCTCAACTCCAGCAAAGCCCCTCCGCTTCCCCCACGATTACATGCCAAACAACTTCAACAAAATGTTAACAGTTCAAATCTTTTCACGGTTGAGGAAAATTCAAATATGTTCCTTGACTTGTTATCATCTTGAAAAAGGGAAAAGGACGTAGTCTCGTGAGAATATTATAAACTCGGCAGCATTTAATTTCTTGCGTTTTATTTTAACTGGAAATATGTATGTTAATGGAGCAGTACAACAACGAGAGAGGAATATTAACAAACGGATTTAAATATTTAGTGGGGTGGAAGTTCTTTAATTGGAATAGAAAAACAAATGTGGTAGTAGTAGTGAAGTATTATTGGAGGATTTGTGAATGCTAAGCAGTTAGGGAGATCGAATTGATAAAATTTGAATATGTTTATACCAAAAATTTAAATAAAAAAATCCTATTTAATAAACTCATTATGTGCCAAAACAATATACATTTTGGGACAAGGTGGCAAAACGAGTTGGCTAACATAGCTCATCTTTGATCTTAGCATGATATAGGAGATTATATCACCACCTGCAACATTTAAAGACAATCGGTCAGTTCTTTCGAGAGTTATATTGCGCTCCAGTCAGTCATACAGACATAGGTCGTATGGCTTAAAATGTCCCGAAACGTATTTCGGTCATATGTAATACAAATACTTTTGTCGAAATTTCATTATTACTCATTTCGTTAAAATTGTATTTTTAAAACATTCCGTCAAAAATTCATATTTATTAAGAAAATTGTGTCGAAATTATATTTTTATATATATTTTTATAGAAAATGTCATTGGAATGTCATTCTTAACGAAAATGTTATCGAAATAGCAATTGTTTTAGAAAACTTCGTCGAAATTTAATTTTTTTTAGAAAACTTCGTCGAAATTTAATTCTTATAAATGCAAAATTTTTTTTTATATAAAATTCGTCCAAGTTTGTTTTTTAAAGAAAATTCCGTCGAAATGAATATAAATTTGTGATTAAAAAAAATTAATAAAAAAAACCTCCGAAACATTATTTTAATAAAAAAATTCTTTGAAATTGCATTTATTTGGCAAATTTTATCCAAATCGAATTTTTATAAAAAAAACTTATAAAAATATTCCTTGAAATTGAAAATTTTAAAGAAAATTACGCCGAAATATTATTTTTACAGAATATAAAAATTTAATTTTTATTTTAATAAAAAGTTTCTTGAAATTTTTTTTTATGGAAAATTTCATCCAAATTTCGTTTTTAAAGAAAATTTACCCGAAATTATATTTTTAGTTTTTATAGCTAATTTCATCGATATTTAGTTTTTATAGCAAATTTCGCCGATACATATTACTTTTTAAAAGAAATTTTGTCGAAATTAAGATTCTAAAGGAAATTTCGTCATATGCAGAATATTTCATCGTAGATGTTTTTGAAAGATAATATATTCGAAATTGCATTTTTAAAAAAATAACTTAGTTAAATTTTTCCAAAAAAATTCGCTAAAATTTAAACAAAAAAATAAAAATTTCGACGATGTTTAATTTTAGTTTTTGTATAAAAAATTTCGCCAACATTTAGTTCTTAAAGGAAATTTCGTGGAAATTTAGTCTTTATAGAAAATTTCGTAGAAATTCAGATTTTAATGAAAATTTCGTCGAAATTTATACAAAATTGTATTTATAAGTGTTGGAGCAGGCTTTGAAAAAATTGGTCTTTCGACAATTTGGAAAATAAAGGGTGTCCCAAGAAGAGCGCAATTTTTAAATCTCGCAACATTCGAAGTGTCATTGTTTGACATTTGAATAATTGTTATTGTTTGTTAGTAGAAGGTACGAGGTTTGTAAAAATGGAGCGCTACACGAATGAACAACGCATTCTCATTGTGAAATTGTTTTACCAAAATGGTGAAAGTTTTGCGGCTACAGTTCGCAAATTGCGATCAATTTGGGGTCACAATAATGCTCCAAAAAAGTCAACTGTAAAGAGATTAATGGATAAATTTGCCGAAACTGGGTCTGTTAGTGATGTAAAGACAACAACGCGCCATCGACCAGGTCGATCGATCGACTGTGTGGTGTGGTTTTTGGGCTGGAGGAATCATTGGACCTTTTTTTTATGAAAATGAGGCAGGTCAAGCGCAAACAGTCAATGGTGTTCGGTATCGTGAAATGATAACCAGTTTTTTCTTGCCTAGAATTGAAGAAATGAATGTGGAGGGCATGTGGTTCCAACAAGACGGCGCCACATGTCATACAGCCAGAGAAACAATTCAATTGCCGCATCAGTCATTTCCCGGTCGTGTTATTTCGCGTTTTGGAGATCAGAATTGGCCGCCTAGATCGTGCGATTTAACACCATTAGATTTTTTTCTTTGGGGTTTTTTGAAGTCGATGGTTTACGCGAATAAGCCGACGACGACTCAAGCCTTAAAAGACGAAATTGGACGCTGCATTAATGAAATGCCGCAGCATTCATGCAAAACGGTCATTGAAAATTTCATTAAAAGATCGCGTGCATGCCAGCAAAGCCGCGGCGGCCATCTGCACGATATATTGTTCCATACATAACCTCATTCTGTCTACTACGGTATAATAAAGTTTCACGATTTTTTCTTAAATATCTGTGTTTTATTTAAAATTAAAAAATTGCGCTCTTCTTGGGACACCCTTTATATTTTTAATTTTTCAGCTTTTGTTTAGACGTCTACGATTTTTGTTGGTTTTTCAAATAAACATAATTTTATAACATCCCGTTATTTTTCTTTCTGTTATCGAATCACTACAATTGGCGACGAGGATTTTTAAGAATAAACGCGATGTCTTTTCAAAACATTTTGGAACAGCTACTGATTCAACAGCAAGAAGCTGCAAGTCGTCAGCAGCAACTTATCGAACTTCTTTTAAAGAAACTTGATGCAAACATCAGCACATCATCAGAAGCGTTGCAATCACAACAGCACGAAGCATTGATGGATATTACGTATATCCAGAAATATACAGGAATTTCACTACGATCCTGATGATAACTTGACATTTTCAACTTGGTACGACCGATTTGAGAAACATTTTGCAGAGGATGCCAAATCTCTGGACGACAGTTCGAAAGTCCGCTTGTTGCTGAGAAAATTGAGCAAAAAGGACTAAACAAAGTATGCGGATTGCATTCTACCAAGGAAACCGAAAGATTTTAATTTTGAACAGACGGTGGAACACCGGTTGAACAGACGGTGGAACAACTTTCAAACATATTTGACAAAAAGAATCGCTATTTAGCATTCGTTTCAAAAGTCTCAACACGGAGAAAAACGATTTGGAAGATTTTGCTAGCTATGCAGCCAGAGTAAATAAACAATGTGAATTTTTCGTCCATGGCCAAATGAACTGCGATGAACTAAAATGCTTAATTATACCCTACACCACACTGTGGTACAGAGTATTATACGTTTGTTTCACGGCAGATGTTTGTATCACCTGAAAATAACACAGCTAGACCCACCTTAAAGTGTACCGATCGACTCAGAATCACTAGCTGAGTCGATTTAACCATGTCTGTCCGTCCGTCTGTCCATGTAAAGTTGTTCGTCGACTACAGGTCGCAATTTCTCTCCGATCGTACTGAAATTTTGCAGTTTAGAGTATTTCGCAAATGAAAAGATCCCTATTGAATTTGGTTGAAATCGGTTAAGATTTAGCTATAGCTCCCATATATATGTTTCGTCCGATTTTGCTCTTTAGTCCTGTAGAAGCTGTACTTTACATCCAATCATTTTGAAATTTAGAATGGTAGAGTTTCTTGATCCATGAACCAACACTACCGAATTTGAAGAAAATCGGTTAAGATTTAGCTATAGCTCCCATATATATGTTTCGTCCGATTTGGCCCTTTAGTTCTATAGAAGCTGTATTTTACATCCAATCGTTTTGAAATTTAGAATGGTAGAGTTTCTTGATACATGAACCAACACTACCGAATTTGAAGAAAATCGGTTAAGATTTAGCTATAGCTCCCATATATATGTTTCGTCCGATTTTGCTCTTTAGTCCTGTAGAAGCTGTATTTTACATCCAATCGTTTTGAAATTTAGAATGGTAGAGTTTCCTGATCCATGAACCAACACTACCGAATTTGAAGAAAATCGGTTAATCGGTTATAGCTCCCATTTATATGTTTCGTCCGTTTTTGTTCTTTAGTCCTGTAGAACCTGTACTTTACATCCAATCGTTTTGAAATTTATAATGGTAGAGTTTCTTGATCCATGAACCAACACTACCGAATTTGAAGAAAATCGGTTAAGATTTAGCTATAGCTCCCATATATATGTTTCGTCCGATTTGGCCCTTTAGTTCTATAGAAGCTGTATTTTACATCCAATCATTTTGAAATTTAGAATGGTAGAGTTTCTTGATCTATGAACCAACACTACCGAATTTGCAGAAAATCGGTTAAGATTTAGCTATAGCTCCCATATATATGTTTCATCCGATTTGGCTTTTCAGATCCAATCGTTTTTATACCCTACACCACACTGTGGTACAGGGTATTATTGAGGTATAAAATGTCCCAAAAGTAAATTTATGTAAACAATTTATGTATACATGAATTACAAAACTTATATGTCAGAGTTATTCAATATTACGAGAGTGGTGTAGGGTATTATATAGTCGGCCCCGCCCGACTTTAGCCTTTCTTTACTGGTTTTTATTATGGGTCTAAAAAGCACTAAGGAAGCAGAATTACGTTTGAAGTTAATATCACTTTTGGACAACACATCAGCGAACGTTACCCTTGAATCTTTGCTATCTGAAGCCCAACAGTACAAGGAAGACGTAAAATTGGTAGAACGACAAAGACCTGCAAGAAATATATATTCAACGGATGCATCGGTTCAGAAGGTAAAGAATAATCAATCACCGCATATAGAAAACATTGAGAAACCATCTCCGCGAAGACCGTGCTGGCAATGTGGTTCCATGCATTTTGTGAAAAATTGTTCCTATTATAGTCATAAATTGAAGGTGTGCAACAGAATCAGACATAAATACGGATATTGTGCCTGCGTTAACCAAAGCGATAGTCGAGTAAAGCAAGTATTACCTGATAATTTACCACAAGAAAATCAACATGTTTCGCAAGTTACTTCTATAAATTGAAATACAGCTGTCAATCAATTGCAACATCAACGTTCTGCAAGAAAGTTCATTACAATAAATTTTGGCGACAACTCACTTAAACTTCAATTTTAAACTGCTTCGGATATTACAATAATATCCGAACAAAACTGGAAGATATAGAATTGCCCAAGGCTGTCTCAATGTAATAGGAAACCGTTGGATGCTTCTAATAATTATATCCAACTAATAGAAGAGTTTAATTCAGCAATAAATCACGGAGATAAAATTATATACTCGCCAGTATATGTGGCAAAGTCTAAAATATTGAACCTATTTGGTATTGATCTTATAGAGAAGTTCAGGTTCTGGGAAAAGCCGCTAAATTCCATTTGTTTTAACATTTCAAGGACTGGGAAAACACTTACCACATCAACATTTAGTTCTTGGCCAAAAGTAGAATTAGTATTAGAGAGAATTCATATATATATATATCGCTGGCCCCATTAGAGGCCACAACTATTTTGTGATGGTAGATGCGTTTTCCAAATGGCCAGAGATAATTCAAATGTCATCTATATCATCGAAGACAATCACTATTCAATTGGAAGAATTTTGCGGGAGATACGGTTGTCCGAAAACGATTGTATCTGACAACAGGACACAATTCACGAGTGCAGAGTTTAAATTGTTTTGTCAAAATCATGGAATTAACCATATAACTACCCCGCTACATCACCCTCAATCAAACGGCCATGCAGAAAGCTTTATTAACACCTTTAAAAAATCTTTACAGAAATCTCATGAGGATTCTAAAAACGACAAAAATAACTTATTATATTTTCTTGTTGCATATCGTTCCACACCAAATCAGCATATTCCTGAAAATAAAACACCGGCTGACTGGTTCATTGGCAGAGATTTAAGATCGCGTCTCGATTTGTTGCGGGTGGATAAGAACAATGACAATGAAATGGAACATGACTTCAACACAAAACATGGAGCGAGAGAAAGAAGATTTCAAGGAGATGATCTGGCTTATGCCCGTATGCTCCACAACGGGAAGTACGAATGGTGCCCTGGAAAAAATAGTTGCAAAAAACTGGATCGCTTATTTTTAATGTTTTGTTGGAATCGGGTGAGAATTCGACCTTACATCGAAAGCATTGCAACCAACTCCTGAGACGAACCTGATCAAAATGAAGAGGGAAGGATGTTGGAGCAGGCTTTGACAAAATTGCTCTTTCGACAATTTGGAAAATATATTTTTAATTTTTCAGTTTTTGTTTAGACGTCTACGAGTTTTGTTGGTTTTTCAAATAAACATAATTTTATAACATCTCGTTATTTTTCTTTCTGTTATCGAATTTTTATAAAAATATCTTCAATACATCATTTTAGTAAAAAATATTATGGCAAATTTCATCCAAATTGCACTTTTAAAGAAATTTCGAAATTTAGTGTTAATAACCAATTTCGTCGATTTTAGTTGTAATAGGAAATTTCTGCGATATTTAGCTTTTATAGCATATTTTGTTTTTAAAGACAATTTCAGCATACATAGAAATTTCATCGTAGTTGTTTTGAAAGTCAATATTGCCGAAATTACATTTATTATACAAAAGTAAGTCGAATTTTTCTAGAAAAATTCACTAAAATATAAAACAAATTAAAAAATTCGTCGAAATTTATTTTTTGTCCAAAATCAGTTTTATACAAATTATTTGGAAAAATATTTTTATAAAAAATTTCTTTAAAATTTAGTTTTTTAAGGAAATTAATATAAAATGGTAAACAAATTCGCCAAAATAATATTTTTGCAGAATACAATTTATTTTTTTTCAATAATTTTTTTTATAGAAAATTTCGTCGAAATTGCATTTTTATAGAAAATTTCGTCGAAATTGAATTTTTATAGAAAGTATTTTCCTAATATAATTTATAACGACAAGTCACAAAGGGTGATTTATGTACATTTACCTACTGACATGCAAGGAAATTAAATACAATTTGTAATAAAAAAAAGTAAGGAAAGGCAGAAAGTCGGGCGGGGCCGACAATATAATACCCTACCTACACCTCCCTAACAATGCGATAAGGGTCATTGCGGTAATAATTTGGAATAATTGGTAAATGGGTACGAACATATGTATGTGGATACACCTATTCTGAACCGATAATCGCTAAATTAAGCAATATTCGTTCCTAAATTGAGAAACATCTTTCTGGAGAATTTTGTAATGATCGGAAGTAAAGTACAACTTCTATAGCGCTTTGTAACCAAATCAGGAGGAACATACATATATGTATGTTAGGCCGGGTCGATTTGTGGGGAGGCAAAAAAAGACGCCATAGCTCAGTGAAAATCGTATTCTAGGGATCAAAATAAGAAACCTTGCCGAAGGAACCATACCTCTAAAACGAATTCTGATGTCCCGGAATTTGGGTCGAACTTTTGGGTAGGGGCAAATTTTGAAAAATCCCACTTTGACCCATTTAGAGTGCTCCAATCGAGTCCAAATGTATGACCGACCCCCACTAAATATGGAGGCCCGACCCACCCATGCCAGTGGCACACCCACTGGAACCCCCTGGGGGTTCCATACATTTGGACTCGATTGGAGCACTCTAAACGGGTCAAAGTGGGATTTTTTCCGGGACATCAGAATTAGTTTTAGAGGTATGGTTCCTTCGGCAAAGTTTCTTATTTTGATCCTTAGAATACGATTTTCACTGAGCACTTCACTGAGTGGGGGTCGGTCATACATTTGGACTCGATTGGAGCACTCTAAATTGGTCAAAGTGGGATTTTTTCCGGGACATCAGAATTCGTTTTAGAGGTATGGTTCCTTCAGCAAAGTTTCTTATTTTGATCCCTAGAATACGATTTTCACTGAGCAATATGCGATATTTAAATCGACATACATTGTATGTATATAGAAGTTATATAAATATAAATCTGATGGGATATAAAATACAGTCTCTGCAGTGCTTCGGGGCTAACATATATATGGGGGATTTATCTATTTTATTCCTTCATGTAATAAGAAACCTCGCTGTGCCGAATTTCGCTGTGATCGTATATAAAATACAGTTTCTACAGCGCTTGAATTTTAAATCGGGGTTAACATATATATGGGAGCTATATCTAAATCTGACCCGAATTTGGCAATATTCCTTCATGTAATAAGAAATCTCTTTCTGCCGAATTTCGCTGTGATCGGATGTAAAATACAGTTTCTACAGCGCTTGAATATCAAATAGGAGGTAACATATATATGGGGGCTATATCTAAATCTGAACCGATTTTCTCCGAATTTGGCAGTATTCCTTCATGTAATAAGAAACCTCGCTGTGCCGAATTTCGCTGTGATCGGATATAAAATACAGTTTCTACAGCGCTTGAATATCAAATCGGAGGTAACATATATATGGGGGCTATATCTAAATCTGAACCGATTTTCTCCGAATTTGGCAGTATTCCTTCATGTAATAAGAAACCTCTTTGTGCAGAATTTTGTACTGATCGGATATAAAATACAGTTTCTACAGCGCTCACATGTCAAATCGGGGGTAACATATATATGGGGGCTATATCTAAATCTGAACCGATTTCCCCAAATTCAATAGGGATCGTCCTTGGGCCTAAAGAAAGATATGTGCCAAGTTTAGTTGAGATCGGACCATAATTGCGACCTGTACTTTGATTACAAGAATGCATCTACAGACAGACAGACAGACAGACGGACAGATAGACGGACAGACAGACGCAGAAAGTGATTACAAGTCGATCGGTATAATAAACAATGGGTCTATCTCTTCCCCTTATGGGTGTTACAAACAAATGCACAAAGTCATAATACCCTGTACCAAAGTGTGGTGTAGGGTATAAATATGGATCGTACCGTTATCAGCAGCTTTCTTTACTGCATACTGTGAAATTTTTGTATGAACTCCCAGCAAAAAAAATTGTTGGTATCTCGAGAGCATAGTGTAAATTGTTGACTTCATTCCAACTAATTTAAATTATTATTCCATTTGTAGTAAATATATTAATATGTAACGGGTGTGACATACCAATGTAACATACATAGTCTCAAACTGGAGGAGTAATAAGTAGAACGAAATATTGTCCAGGATTTATTAGCCAATATGAATCTATAAAACTGTTTTTTTCTGCCAAAAACAAAATCGATTATTCACTAAATCATATTCATATTGCTGACTTTCTTTATCACATTACAAATACAAACTTCGTTGCCAAAACCAAGTTTTGACATGTTAAAAATTCTTTCTCTTTTGTATCAATGTTTATGACAATGCTATTATTTAATTTTCTACAAAGAATTAATTTCTAAATTAGAATATGATGTTCGTCATGCTAGAATATTATAAGCAGAATAAATAATGTTTAGGTCTGTTATTCTCGATTTTTTAAGTTTCCACCTATTTTCTAAAATACATTAATATTCGTTAACTCAATTTGAGAAGTATACTTATGCATTTTATTCCAGAACCAATCAAAACCTTGAGGCAATGAATAGGCAGATTTAAAATGTTCTTATGGACCTTCATAGCCGCACACATATTATATATATTATTATTTTATTCCATGCTTGAAATAAAACTAATAAATATACAATATTTTTAAATCGATTAAAAATTATTTACAGTCTTTGCGTAACGCGTGTGACTAATCATAGAATACAAATTCTAGCGTAAATATTGCAATGATATTGAAACATTTTCATTTACTTCGTGCTATATAACCATGACCTAACTTGTAAAAAAGATGATATATGCATATCTACATAAAATGTATTAAATTTAAGTATTAGTATATTTTCGGTATCGGGTGTGACAAAAAAACACTCCAAGACACAAAACCGTTTGCAGGCACTGAATATTTTCCAAAAGTTACGAGTTTTACACTAAACTACATTTAAGGAAGTTTACTTTCTTGTAGTCAAAAGACAAATTTCAGAAAATAAAAAAAATTAAGAATAGTTCATATATTAGAGAATTTTATTATATATTCTCACTCAAAAAAATCCGATTATTTTATTATTAAAATGCTAATATTTTTGTACAAAATCAACAATTTATAAATTTTATAAGAATTTGTTTTGTGTATGATTGAAAAGTGCAGCATCTAAAAACGATATCATAAGTGATCAGGAAGAGTAACAAATGGAGGTGGATGACATGGTCGCGGATCACAGTATATCTTCTTACTTTGGTGCCCCTTCATGACTGCTGCGTTTACCAGGGATACGATTACGACTAATATCACAAAAACCCTTACAATGATCATTTTTAAATTTATTTTCTTTAATATGAAAACTTTGCTTTTAACGTGCAATCATTTTTTGATTCGTAAAAAATGTAGAAACTGCATACAAATCAAACTCAATGAAAACCTTATATACCATTTTCTGGAACAAAATCTCTTTGTTTATTGAAAAAACACAAAGTATTAAAATAAATTTTAGTCTTAAAATAAATGTGAATTCACTTAAATCTATCAGATAATATGACTAACGGAGGAATATATTTATATGTACATATATATGTATACGAGTATATATAATATAAATAAATGTTCGATTCGAAAGTAAAATATAATGACAATTTAAACATAATTCCATTGAATAAATGCCATAATCTATGTTGGCTTATTATCTAATTAATTAATCTATGAATTCTTCCAATCTATTTCGTTAATATTCTCATAGAAATTGTAATCTATTACAAAACAAAGATTATTAATCTAAGAATAAACAAGTAAGAAAGTTTCAGTTGGGTAAACCGACAAATGTATACCCTCACTTTGTGAGCAATTTAATAAGGAATTTTACATTAATTATTCTGTCAATTTGTGTTGGAGGTATCAGAAGGGGTTTAACAAATACACAGTGCATTTATGTGCACTAGTTTAATAACGTTGAGATATAAATACATTTGGCCATTTTGTGTGGGAGGTACAAAAAGGGGCGCGGTGATAACGCCCATTTTTCACATGGTTATAGGTACTTCAAAAGCGTTACAAAGTGCAAAATTTTGTTGTATATTCGTGCATTGGTACTCACGATGAAAGCTTTTAACTTTTTCTGCAAAGTGGTACTTTTGTGTGGGAGGAACAAAAAGGGGTGTAACAAAAACGTCCAGTTTTCACTGGACTGTAGGCACTATAAAAGCATTACACTGTACAAAATTTTAAATGTTTTTTAAGTGTTTTTATGAAATGGTATAACTGTTATAAGCAGTTAACTTTTGGTGCAAAATAGTACATTTGTGTGGGAGGTACCAAAAGGGTCGTGGCAACTTCGCCTGTTTTTCTCGAGGTGGTAGCGACTTATAAGCTAATACTATGTGTGGAATTTCAGAAGATTCGAATGAGTAGTACAGAAGTTATTAAAGAATCAATAACCCTTTGTGGGGGAGTTACTAGAAGGTGTGGACCAATATGACCCATCTTCAAACTTAGCCGGAGATAGAAACAAATATTACCTACCACATACCAAATTTGAAGTCAGCGGGTAACTTCTTTCGAGAGTTATCGTGCTCCCCAGCCAGCAGACAGACAGACGGACGGACATTGCTCATTCGATTTAAAATGACCCAAAACAAATACCCGACGAACATACTTAGGATCTTAGGTCACTCCTTCGATGTGTAACACTTTTGATCCGTGGCAAATGATATATACCCTCGTATTAATAAAGTGAGGGTTAGACCGTTTATAGCACATGATGCAAAAAGTGAAAGTTGCTGCGATATTTGATTTCCGGAGCGAAAAAGTTTCCATTTCGCCTACAAGACTTCCATAAAAATTTTTGTGCCGATCTGATAACCCTAGGGTCTACCCAAAGTTCATTCAAAATTTAGAACACACTTTATAGGGGAAATATTTTTTTTGGCGGAATGAAATTGGGCCCCAGGAAAATACACCTCAATATTTTTATGAATATGGGCCCCAAAAAATAACATATCAAACAACAACAATTTTATTTGGGGCTTAATTTCATTTTTTGTCTGCTTTTTGGGGTTTACTTTCATTTCTTGTCTGCTTTTTGGGGCTTATTTTCATCTGTTAATTTAGAAACAGGAGAGACTACGCATAAAATATTTGCTCCACGTTGCCTACTTTGGATCCTGTCCATAGGAGAAAGTCTTAAACAGAGGCCGAAGGCCGCAGGCCGTAGGCCGATCGCACAGGAAAAGATTTATAATTAGAAAATAGGTCTGTATGCGTGTATTATTGCTTACTCCCCAGATTTACGAAGAGAATATTTCTTAGTTTTTTTTGGTTTTATTTTCATTTTATGCTGTTTTCTTGATTGGGGTGTAATTTCCTAAATCAGTTTTTGTAACGAAAATAGGCCCCAAATTTGGGGCGCACTTTCATTTTCAATTTGGGGTGCATTTTCTTGGGGTCCAACTTCCGGCCGCCATTTTTTTTATTCAAAAGTCGTATGTTTAAATAAGTAAAATTACATTTCTTTGTATTATTAATTAATAAATAGTTTTTAAATATTAAGATTGGTGAAAAAAACAAAAAATTCAATTAATTCAGGGCCTGTTTCTGTAACTTATTTTCGTTCGTTTACGGAGAACGATCAAAAATCTCCCAACTATTACTTGAATTCTATAAAACGCAGGTTAAAAATATTTTAGGTACGAGCTCTTTACGTGCTTTTCTATAGACACACCGAATTATAAACTGCTGTGACTTATAGATTTCTCGGAATAATTGAGTGATTTTTGATCGTTCGCCGTAGACGAACGAAAATAAGTTACAGAAACAGGCCCTCAATATTATATTAGATCTGACTTGTTATGTGAGGGACATTTTCTACGATATTCTTCAATGCACTGTAATATAAATTGATTTTGTTCTTCGTCTTTCGTAAGTATTCTGTTGTAATCATTCATAAATTGTACACCGCGTTCAGCAGTGTCGTTAACAACAAACAGATTACGACAAACATCGAGAGTATCTTGATAATCTTCCCAAATGGATGGGTCATGCTTTAAAAATTCAGTACTCAATCCAAAAGCACCGAAAAAATGTTTGGTTTTGTATGCGACGAAATCGCTCAAATTATTACACAGCAATAGTTTCGGGTCGGAGAATTTTCGATCGTTTTCCAGATTTACGACGGGTTCTGTTGATTGCAGATGCCTAACCATTTTTCGTTTCTCTTCGAGTGAAACATCCGAATCGAAAAATGCCAAATCCATTGATTCTGGGGCCAAATACCACAAA
This sequence comes from Eudasyphora cyanicolor, assembly GCA_963930755.1. Taxonomy (NCBI): domain Eukaryota; kingdom Metazoa; phylum Arthropoda; class Insecta; order Diptera; family Muscidae; genus Eudasyphora; species Eudasyphora cyanicolor. The sequence continues at coordinate 48,388,723 of OZ005737.1, read as the reverse complement.
TGAATTTTCCATTTCTTCATAACCGCTTCAGACACATCTCGGTCGATTTCTGCGTATGCGATGGAGTCTTTCAACAAGTGTATATCTTGATTTGGTGCTCGTATGGCTTTTTGCATGTCATCCACGCTTTGACATACAGCCGCACGAGAAAAATACATATATCCCGTAGCCCACTGGACTCTCGTTTTGTCAATGCAAACTACTCTCGAAATAGGTATATTTTTAAGGCATAAATGCCTTTTCCCATGAACCTTGCGTGGGATGTTGGACCAGGTGTTCGGAAGTTATCGCCGACACCACCAATAAACATTATTGTTAATTGTAATAGTTCCTTGTAGTCAGCTCGGTTTTGTGTTTCATTTAGCTGTTTAATGCAGAATTTCTTAATGACTTCGCAGTCAGCATTACTTATTTTTGAGCGTACAGTTGGATCTTCGAGTCCGTTTTTAAACGAGACTTACGCAAACGGCAGCAAAACGATTAAAAATAGGCACTTCAGGACCACAAGTCGCCGAAGTTTAACCTCAAACACATGTTTCAATACTATCTCCATCATGTGATGAGAACATGGGAACTTGATTAATTTTCGATCTAATTTGTTCTGCAACAAAATGCACGATCCAGTGTTTTGACCTGTATTTGATGAGTGTATCATGAACGACTTTGGCCATATTTTCTCCAGTACCATCCGGGATTTTGGGAGCGCCCAAAAATTTTGATGTGTAGAACGATTAATTACAAGCTCACCAACAGAGGTCAGAGGCGTCGCAGCATTAAACATTACAGTTATCACATTATGAAATATCTGTCTGTTTGACGGCAGTTTGGCTCCAGATATTGTATGTGATACTTGCCCAACTGATTCTACGGTGCGAAATTTATCACTGGATCTAGTAACCATTTTGGATGTGGTCGGTCTGGAGACAAATAAGAATATGACTAAAATTAAATTTTGTGCGAAACTGTCCCTTTCTCAATTCACTTAGGCTGGAGGCAGAGCGCGTTCCGTAAACGACCCTGTTGCATGGCCGTATAGCGCGCTGCAAAGTTCTGCTTATGTTTTCTTATTTGACCAGTAGAAAAATGTCAGACTGATGCGAAAAATCAACTGTCATGCAAATCCGTAGTTTTTTTCATGCATGCACAAGCATGATCTATTTTTTATTGTGATTGCTCTTACGTCTACATAGGCCATGTCGGTGTGCATGCATGCCCTGTCATGACGTAAAATTCAAATGAAAACTCCTGTAACTTTTTCGTTTTTCGGTCGATTTTGATTGTTTACGACTTGTAAGAAAGAAAATTTTATTCAAAGATCATTTAAAAACTTTTCATGCTAATAAAATATTTTTAAATTACTTGAACATGTGACATTTGATAAAAACCCAAATTTTGTTCATGTAAAGTAAGTTTTGTGTTTTCAAACAACTTTGGGCAGACCTTAGCGTTATCCAATCGGCACCAAATTTGTTATTGGAGGTTTGTAGGTCAAATGGAAACTTTTTCGGCCCGGAAATCAGTACCGAAAAAATAATAAATAGTCTAGTGAGGGTATAAAAATCACTCAATTAAATACTAAATATGTATAGATTTTTTTACAAGTTGTTTATTTAATGAAGTTAATCAGAAATAATTGTTGATTTCAAAATACAGAATTAATAGATAGAATGCATATTTTATCAGGGAACAATATGTTGTACAACAGAATGTCGTATCTTAAGATAATTAAATTTATATTTTAGTGTTTCCAAAGTAGCGGTCGTTACCGATTTTCGGAGATTTTTTAAAAAAAATTCCAACCTAAGGAAATATGCCACGAGTATTAGTTAATGTTGGACTTACGAAAGTCTAAGAATCGGTAGCAACCGAAAGAATTCATAAAAAATTTAATTTCAATAATATTTTTAACCATTTATAAAGTAACGGTCGTTATATGTATCATAAACAACATCAAACATCATGTATTGTAAAATTTTGCACAGGAAGTGTCAAGTAAAAAATCTGATTAAATTCTTTAAACGCCAAAAAAAAGTAACGGTCGTTATATTTAAAAACAAATAAAATATCAAAATAGGCTTTTGATGTTTATTTGGCCTTACAAAATTCTTCATCATACTTACCTTCCAATTTGCCTCTACTATACAATAAAATCGTTTGAATGAATTACGAAAAAAAAAACGTTTGTGATTTTGGGGTAACGGTCGTTACAGTCGGTGAGGATGGTTTTGAACTATTAAAAACACATTAAATTTTAACTTGTCGCATTTAAAATTGTTGCTAAGCGTGAAGAAAAGTTTCAGCTTTCAGCTTGCTTTTGTTTTGTTCGTAAACCACCGTTAGAACAGTGTTTCCAAACGGCTTAAAACGTGACAGTGTAATTCACGGAAAAACTCGCACGGTGTATTAAATTCAAAGTAATATATTTTAGTTAGTATAAAGAAAACCAGTAAGGAAAGGCAGAAAGTCGGGCGGGGCAGACTATATAATACACTACACCTCCCTAACAATGCGATAAGGGTCATTGCGATAATAATTTGGAATAATTGGTAAATGGGTAAGAACATATACAATATGTGGATATATCTAATTCTGAACTGATAATCGCTGAATTAAGCAATATTCGTTCCTAAATTGAGAAACATCTTTCTGGAGAATTTTGTAATGTACAAATTCAATAGCGCTTTAACCAAATCAGGAGGAATATATATATGAATTATATATAAATCTGAATCGATTTTCCCTAAATACTCATTCATGTAAATAGAAACCTCTTTCTGTCGAATTTCATACTGATCGGATATAAAATACAGCCTCTACAGCGCTTGGATGTCAAATCGAGGCTAACATATATATGGAGGCTATATCTAAATCTGAACCGATTTTGTCAGAATTTGGCAGTATTCCTTCATGTAATAAGAAACCTCTTTCTGCCGAATTTCGCTGTGATCGGATATAAAATACAGTTTCTACAGCGCTTGAATTTCAAATCGGGGGTAACATATATTGGGGGCTATATCTAAATCTAAACCGATTTTCTCCGAATTTGGCGGTATTCCTCCATGTAATAAGAAACCTCTTTCTGCCGAATTTCGAACTGATAGGATATAAAATACAGTTTCTACAGCGCTTAGCTATAAAATCGGGGGTAACATATATATGGGGGCTATATCTAAATCTGAACCGATATCCCCCAAATTTTGCATTGTCTCTAAGTGTATCACGACACTACTCTCTGTCAACTTTTTTACAAATCGGTTCAAAAATGTTGCTTATACAGTGCATATATGCCAAATCGGAGGTACATATATATGGGAGCTATATGTAAATCCGAACCGATTTTAACCAAATTCAATAGAGATCGTCCTTGGGCCTCAAGAAAGACATGTGCAAAGATTCGTTGAGATCGGACCATAATTGCGACCTGTACTTTGATTACAAGAATACATCTACGGACAGACAGACGAACATAGCTAAAACGACTCAGAAAGTGATTACAAGTCGATCGGTATAATAAACAACCTTTTCTCCTTTTGGGTGTCACAATCAAATGCACAAAGTCATAATACCCTGTATAAATTTTAACAAAATTTTCTAGAAAAGTTTAATTTCAAGAAAAATTTTAGAAAAATGCATTTCTAACAAAAAACAAGTAAGAAAGTTCAGTCGGGTAAACCGACTTATGAATCCCCTCACCTTGAGTCCCCGAAAAATATTCGTAAACGCCCATTTTTCTCTCGACTCTTGGTACTATAAAAGTATTACACTGTACAACATTTCAAGTATTTATATGCACTGGTATTAAATTTATAAGCTGTTAACTTTTGGTGTAAAATGGTCATTTGTGTGGGAGGTACCAAAAGGAGCGTGCCAATTACGGCCATTTTTCTCTAGACTCTAGGTACTATAAAAGCATTGCACTGTACGAAATTTCAAGTAATTGTATGCACTGGTATTAAAGTTAAAAGCTGGTACCTTTTTGTACAAAATGGTCCACTTGTGTGGGAGGTACCAAAATGGGAGTATCAACTTCCCCCATTTTTCTCGAGGTAATACTGACTAATAAACTAATACTATGTGTAGAATTTCAGAGGCTTCAAATAAGTAGTATAGAAGTTATTAAATAATCAATATTTCACTAAATGTTAACCCTTAGTGGGGGAGGTACTAGAAGGAGTGGACCAATATGGCCCATCTTCGAACTTGTCCGGAGATAGAAGAAAATATAACAACATACCAAATTTGAAGTCAATCGGTTACTCCTTTAGAGAGTTATCGTGCGCACCAGCCAGACATTGCTCATTCGACTTAAAATGACTTAAAACGGATATCCGCCGAACATACATAGGGTCTTATATCACTTCCTCGATGTGTTACACTTTTGGCTCGTAGCAAATTATATATACCCTCCTCTCTGAGGTGAGGGGATAATGACTAATTCTTTATCTCTTGAAGAATCGATGAAGAATGCCTCTTTAATGAAGTAAATATACATGTGTTCAGTTTTACAGATACATATATTTCACCACATTCTATTGGTCAGAGTTATTCATCAAATTAAAAAGAAACTACTTCTATTTAAGTTTTGTGGTTAATTTCCTCATCTTATTGTTGATCATTTACAAAAGAAATATGGTATAAATTCGTTATTGGTATCACCAAGTACTCAGTAGAGTTATTTCAAGTCCATAGCAAAAACACACTTTATAGTGTTTGAATAAATTTATTTAAAATCAAAAACAAATTTTTTAAAAAATAATCTGAAATGAATTTTATCAAATTGATCCTGCTGTTTTCCATGATAATTGCATTGGTTGCTGCCAAAAATCTGCGACCGGGACCTCTACGGACGTGCTACAAACCACCATGTCCTTGGGACAAGGACCATCCAATAAAAACAGGGATAGGACATATCTAGTAGCATGTTTTTTTTTAAATGAAAGCAAAAACAAATATTTAGTTTCAATAATAAAGCATATGAAATGCTATCGAAGACAGATCAACTAAAGAAAATCTAATCAGACATCTTTTTTTAAAAAAAATATATGTATTTCATAATAAACAAAAAATATTATTATTATTTCATAATAAACAAAAAACTTCAAAATAATATAAAATGTATTTCATGCTTGGAAAGCGGGATCTAGGAAACGGCCTAATTACTCCAAAGTAGTCGACTCTAGTATCTTGCTCTATACTAGAGTCGACCTCTGAGGTCTGCCTCTATACTAGAGTCGACCTCTGAGGTCTGCCTCTATACTAGAGTCGACCTCTGAGGTCTTCCCCCATTCTAGAGTCGACCTCTGAGGTCTTCCTCTATACTAGAGTCGACCTCTGAGGTCTTCCTCTATACTAGAGTCGACCTCTGAGGTCTTCCTCTATACTAGAGTCGACCTCTGAGGTCTTCCTCTATACTAGAGTCGACCTCTGAGGTCTTCCTCTATACTAGAGTCAACCTCTGAGGTCTTCCTCTATACTAGAGTCAACCTCTGAGGTCTTCCTCTATACTAGAGACGACCTCTGAGGTCTTCCTCTATACTAGAGACGACCTCTGAGGTCTTCCTCTATACTAGAGACGACCTCTGCGGTCTTCCTCTCTACTAGAGTCGACCTCTGAGGTCTTCCTCTCTACTAGAGTCGACCTCTGAGGTCTTCCTCTATACTAGAGTCGACCTCTGATGTCTTTCTCTATACTAGAGTCGACCTCTGTGGTCTTCCGCTATATTAGAGTCGACCACTGAGGTCTTCCTCTATACTAGAGTCGACCTATGAGGTCTTCCTCTATAATAGAGTCGACCTATGAGGTCTTCCTCTATAATAGAGTCGACTAATGAGGTCTTCCTCTATACTAGAGTCGACCTCTGAGGTCTTCCTCTGTGCTAGAGTCAACCTCGCAGGTCTTCCTCTATACAAGAATTGACCTCATAGGTCTTCCTCTATACTAGAGTCGACCTCTGAGGTCTTCCTCTATACTAGAGTCGACCTATGAGATCTTCCTCTATAATATGTTTGTAACATATTAATATACATATATATATATATATAATATACAGAAGTTATATATAAATCTGATCGGATATAAAATACAGTCTCTACACCGATTAGATGTCAAATCGAGGCTAACATATATATGGAGGCTATATGTAAATCTGAACAGATTTTCTCCGAATTTGGCAGTATTCCTTCATGTAATAAGAAACCTCTTTCTGCCGAATTTCGCTGTGATCGGATATAAAATACAGTTTCTACAGCGCTTGAATTTCAAATCGGGGGCAACATATATATGGGGCTATATCTAAGTCTGAACCGATTTTCTCCGAATTTGGCAGTATTCCTTCATGTAATAAGAAACCTCTTTCTGCCGAATTTCGCTGTGATCGGATATAAAATACAGTTTTTACAGCGCTTGAATTTCAAATCGGAGGCAACGTATATATGGGGGCTATATCTAAATCTGAACCGATTTTCTCCGAATTTGGCGAATCGGGGGTAACATACACGGGGCAAAATCGCCTTTTTTGATATGTTTGAACCGAAAGAAAATATATTTGGAACACAAATTTTTAAATATTATATATTTCTTAGCAAATTAATTTTATTTGAAAATCAATAAAATATATTTGGAACGCATATATTAATATATTACAACAAAATATATTTGCAAACTAAATTTCTCAGATAAAATATGTGTTTATTTACAAAAAAATATTGTTTAGGAATTTTTCTAAATATATTTATTTGAAAAAATTCCAAAAGTTTTGTTGACTTTTTCGATTTTCAGTTTTAGTTTTTCCTTTTATTCAAATTGTACCTCCCAGTTATGATACCATATGCAGCATTAACTTCTGCTTTAAATCAATCATTTATAATGTCTGTGTATACCAAGTCATCATTAGTTGTCATTCGTCCAAGTAATTTATATTGATCCAATATTATACGATTTCAATTATTATTATTTATTATTTTTACAAACATTAAAAATGTAACATTGAATTACTGTAAAATTTAACACAATTTAGGTATTTTCTGAATACTTAAATGCAAATATATATTTGTTTCGGAAATAATAGTCCCAAATAAAAACATATTGGGGTGTAAACAAAAACTTGTGTAGAACAACATCTGCCAAAATATGTACTTTTTGTGTGTGCTGAATATTATGTGTTTAGAGTGTATCCTAAACACATATATGTTTCAAGCCGTATATGTTTGGGACAATAAACTACAGAAGCTATTTCTTTTCAGCGTGTATATATGGGGGCTATATCTAAATCTGAACCGATTTCCCCCAAATTTTGTATTGTATCTAAGTGTATCACGAGACTACTCTCTGTCAATTTTTGTACAAATCGGTTCAAAAAGGTTGCTTATACAGTGCATGTATGCTTAATCGGAAGTACATATATACGGGAGCTATATGTAAATCTGAACCGATTTTAACCAAATTCAATAGGGATCGTCCTTGGGCCAAAAAAAAGATATGTGCAAAGTTTCTTTGAGATCGGACCACAATTGCGACCTGTACTTTGATTACAAGAAAACATCTACAGACAGACAGACAGACAGACAGACGGACATAGCTAAATCGACTCAGAAAGTGATTACAAGTCGATCAGTATAAAAATGGGTCTATTATTTCTTCTCCTTTTGGGTGTTACAAATAAATGCACAATGTCATAATACCCAGTACTACAGTGTGGTGTAGGGTATAATTAAAGTTAATCTTTCGGAAATTTTACTAGTTGCATTTTTTCCTTAAAAAATATACTATATATGTAAATCGTACAGTTATCTCACAAAATAATTGGTAAAAACATTGTCTAAACTAGAAAATGACAAAAAATATGAAAAAAATTATTGTAGGACAACTTGTTTGTATGCCTACAGCTTGAAATAAACAAAATATATATCGTTCCAAAGATCTGATTTTCTTCTTTTCAAATTCGCTTAGGGATTGAAAATCGATTAATATTTAAGAAAGTTATAGACGTTCAAGTGGAAAAGGCAAAAAAATCGGTTTTTATCCGTAAATCCGGATTTTGGGGGTGTCCGGCAAATTTCTCAGAACAAACGTTGTTTCACTCGCCAAGACCTACAAGTAAAATAGTATCGCCGTTTTTGGTTTTTGGACTGTCGCACTGTGTAATAAGCTTTTGCTGCATTTTTTCGTAAATAAAATTTTCTTGACAAAAATACATATGTGATTGTAAAACCACTAACAGAAAATGCTGCCCTAATGTACTCGTATATTATTTTTCTTATCACTGCATCAGCTATTTTCACATCGCTGTGGCTTTGCTCGAAAACCCCAGGGAAACAATTCTCAGTTACGAGTTTACATTTCAATTGTTTACAACGCAATTTATTAATATATATAAATAAATATAAAAAAGTTCCACATTTAAACCGATGAATCTATTGAGAATATGTTTTGCCCTGATCATGATCGTGGCTGCGGTGGAGGCCAAGACTCGACCAAAAATAAGGTTACCAAAAAGTTGCCGAAAGCCGCCATGTCCCGGTCACAAAGCGGACTTTCAGCTAACAGAATACTAAATCGAATGTCTTGAAATTTCTTTATACTCACTAATAAAATTTTGTAAAATAGTATAATAAACCGCTACTCACTTTGAGAAACATTTATTATGTTTTATTTAGTAGTTCGTTGTTGAAGATGTGCCAGAGAGGTTGGAAAAGTTTTGTTCATTCTTTGTCAAACTGTAGTGTTTGCAAAAGTAATATAAATTCGTGACTTTGATAAGACAATGAGTGGTTCATAATTGGGAAATAATGTATTTTGCAAAGCCATAAGCCTCAAAAATGTACACATGCAAATATTTCTGTTATTATTGCAGTAAAAATTCTCGTTTCGTTTTTAATGGGACTGTTTAATGTTCAACGACATTAAACCATTCTAAATTTCTTATTAAACATCTAGTTCTTAAGACCTAATGTAAAACTAACCTCAAGAGCAACTCATATACTCTTTTATGTAGTTATCAAACATTATATTCCCTTTTTGTTAAAATATATACCTAATGAAGAAGTAACTGAACTTCAATTTGCATGGTTCTCTGATTCGCTCAAAGCAGAGAAGCATGCAAACCACCATACCATCGAAAGAAGAGAGCTACAACAACAACAACACTGTCGTTTGCCTGTGATCTTTGTATAGGCAACGCAGTTCTGGCTCTGCTTCGTCCTAGAGAAGCAGAGCCAGAACTTTTTAGTCGTCTTTGAAACCGCGTCATAGCACAGCAACATAATCAGATTATTTCAGTTAAACAAAAATATTTGTATTTTTGCAAAAACAAACAATTGTACAAATAAAATATTGATGTAGAAACCATAAATTAAATCAAACACACAGCAAATTGAAATAAAGTAATTAAATCTAAAATTAAAAAAACGAAACCCTTTTTATTAACAAAGGCAAAAAAGAAAAAAAGGGTAATCAAATTGGACTTACAAAAAATAATTTAATTTCAACAAATTAAAAACTAAGTCAATCAAACATAAACCCACACCCCTACCTAAACAGGGACCAAATTGTGATTATTTGGCTAAGCTTTCAAGTCCAAGTTCCAAGTTCAACCTTCAAATTGTTTTTTGGATAAATAAACTCTTTATTAATATTGGATGGAAGTTATAGCTTCTGAAATGGTTAGATGCAAAATCGGGATATAATATCCTAACTCCTCTTTCTACAATATCAAAAAAATCGGTTGGGTAACAAATCGAGGGAGACAGTCATTGGGGACGACAACACTAATTGTCAACCGATTTCCTTAAAATATGTGTATGTTTTCCAAATTTTCGTAGAAATTACACCACAATTATCTCTAAAAATGCAATTCAATAAAGTAATCTACAGTGTGTCTCAAAAGTAATCACCCAATTTTAATTATTTTTTTAAAATTGCAGCAAAAGAACTCCTTGGCTGGGTGACTACTTTTGCCCCACCCTGTATAAAACATCTTTCAGCGACATGTTCTAAAAAAAATTTTTGAATAATTTTTTTCTTCAAATTAAATTAAAAAAAAATATATATTTTGTCTAAAAACGCAATTTTAACAAAGTTTTCTTTAAACAAAAAATATCAAATTTCAGGGAAATTTTCTCCAATTATTCTGTTTAAATAAAATAATGTAATAATAAAATATCAACGAAATTTCTTAAAAAAATGCGATTTATATGAAATTTTCTCTAAAAATGTAACTTGACGAATTTTTTCAAAAAAAATTTATAAAAATGAACTTTTAATAATAATAAAACTTGACTAACTTTCTTTAAAAAAAAATGTTAAAGAAATTTTCCCCAAAAACCATTTCGACAAAATTGTCTATAATAGTGCAATATTGAAGAACATTTTTTTAACAAAAATTGAACACTGAAGTTATTTTCTAAAAAAAATATTTTTGGCCAAATTATCTTAAAAATTTGCAATTCCGACTAAATTATTCTTTAAAAATGCAATTCAGCAAATTTTTCGTTAAAAGTGTAAATTCGAAAAATATTTAAACATCCAAATTAAAAAATTTTCTCTTCTCTAAAAGTAGAATTTTAACAAAATTTTCTGTAAACCAAAAAAACCTCAGTACAAATTAAATTTCAAAAATATTTATTTTGCCGGAATTGTTTACGGAATGATAACTTGAAGTAATTTCCTTTTAAAAGAGCATTTTTGCAAAAAACTTTCACAAAAATAAATTTCAACAAAATTTTCTACCAAAATGTTATAGTGAAAATATTTTTTATAAAATTTCAATACTGAAGACATTTTCTATAAAAATTTCTAAAACTCTTTAAAAATGCAATCTGGCAAAATTTTCATTAAAACTTTAATTTCGGCGAAACTTCCTACAAAATGTCGATTTTTTATTTTCTTTAAACACAGCCTCGGCGAAATTTTGTCAGAAAATGAATTTGAAACTGAATTTTTATTGAAAATATAATTTTAATGAAATAAAATAAAGTGTTCAATAAAATAGAAAATTAACGCGACATTTTCTAAAAAAAATTTCATTTGTCAAATTTTGTCTAAAAATTAAATTAAAGAAAATATTTTCTATAAAAATGTAATTTTAACAAAGTTTTCTCTAACAAAAAAATCCTTGTACAAATTAAAATTCAAGGAAACGTTTTCTAAAAATTCAGTTTAAATACAATAATGAAATAATAAAAAGTTGATTTTATCGAAAAAAATAATTTTTAATGCAATCTTAAGAAATTTTATTTAAAAATAAATTTTGAAAAAATTTTCTTTTGATTTTTTACAAAAATTCAACACATCTAAATGTTATTTCAACTAGTTAAGTTAGTTATCTTATTAAACTTTCATTAAAACAAAATATTTACATAAATAGTAGTAATTCGTTGCCGAAGTTTTCTATAAAAATGTAATTTTCCATACAATGTTCTGAGAAAATGAAATGTCGACAAAATAATTTATGTTTCCAGTTTTTTTTTGGCTAATTAGTTTATAGAAAACAATTATTTTTTTACACTCTCTTGATATACTGTACTCGTATGTACTATAATCGTATGCGTTCGCGATACTTATCATGTTGATGTTGTCTGCTTTAGCTCTACAAAAGGAGAGAACGACAGGGGGCTTCAATCATTTGCATCAACCAAACAAAATTATTAATATATAGTAATTCAAACTCAAATCAAATCAAACGTCGATTACTTCAAGTCCAGTAGTACCCTCATGTACACTCCCACATAAAACAAAATAACTCATAGAAAGTACAAATTAATTATAATGTTTGCGTAGTGTGAATATGGATATTGATGTATCAGATTGAGTGTCGGTGGGTCAGAGCTCAGCAAGCAGCTTAAGCAGTAGCTCAGACATACATAGAGAGAGTAAAAGATAATTGAATGGGAGTTGTCAAATGGGTGAATTACTCAGAGTAATTCGATGAGAGTTGCAAATGCAAACTTACAACTGGAAACCGCAGTAAGTGGAATAATACATGAGAGTACCAAAGATGCAAATGCGATTATGAGATATTAGCACTTTACAGATACAAGAGAGAAACAAATGACGCTGCTACCGTCGCTGTTAATGTAGTACAAATCAACATGATCAATGTAAACTGCAAGTAATGGTAAATCCACTAAACTTTTAAATATGCAATCAATATTTGTCTTTAAAAATTCAGTAAAATTGGTTGGAAATTTTGGCTTCTGAAAAGTTTAGATGAAAAATCGGGAGATACATTAATATGTCGGTTACATCTAAAGGTGAACCGGTTTTATTTTAACATATCTGTCAACAATAGGTGTTAAAATAATTCCTCAACAAATTTTCTATAAAAATACAATTTCGACGAAATCTATATACTCGTATATAAAGAAGAATATGTGTTTGTTGGTTTGTTTGTACCGTATAGACGTCTAAACGCCTAGACCGATCTTCTTGAAATTTTCACAGAATGTACATGTGTTGGGCGTGGTAAAATTAGGGTACTTGAATTTTCGATGTATAAAGTGGGCGTGGCCCCGCCCACATAAGACAAATTTTGAAATTGAGATATCTTGCACAATTTGTTACCGAGAGTGCTGTAATTTTGTACATATACAGGGTCTCCCATATTCGACGGACCCATCTGGCAACGCCATAACTTTTGACAGAGATGTCAGATCGCTTAATGACATACCGCGTTTGAAGCGTCAGTCCAAGCAGATTTTTACCATGGAACAATACACGCCACGCGAGCGCTCTGAAATAGTTGAAATTTACATTCAACAGAAGAAGTCAAGTCAACGTGCTTTTAAAATATTAAAAAATGTGAGAAGTGCGCCTTCTAAGAACACCATTAAGCGTTTATACGAAAAATTTTCGACTGGTGAGGCTCTTTCTAATCCGAAGAGGCCAAATAAAAATCGACCAAGGCGATCGGCCGAGAATATCGCTGCCATACGAGCCAGTGTTGAGAGGTCCCCAAGAACATCCCAAAAACGCCGTTCTCAGCAGTTGGGCATGGCTCGGTCCACTTTACAACGGATTATTCGCGTTGATTTGCATTTGTTCCCGTACAAAATTCAATTGACTCAAAGATTGTTGCCTGCGGACAAGCCTCGTCGATTGGAATGGGCCCAACGAGTCCGTGGGTCCGTCGAATATGGGCAACCCTGTATATCTGGTGGTAGATTGGTCCAAAAATGGAAGGGATCGGACCAATGTGCCAAAGCCAAATTTTGAAATTGAGGTATCTTCACAATTTCTTAGCGAGAGCGCTCTTATTTTATGGAGATGTTTTTGGTGGAAGTATTCGTGATTGGTTAAAAAATGGACGGGATCGGAAATCTAAATCTTTGGCAACGAAGTGGACCGGGTCCAGATATACAGGGTGGCTGATATGTAATGCAAAAAAGTAAAGCGCTATATTTTTTTAATTTTTTGGTTCAAAAGCAAAAAATGTCGGAAATAACATAAAATTTTAGAAAGAGTTTATATTTGTTCGAATTGGCCACCTTTGGCACGAATTATGGCCTTCAAACGGCCCACAAAGCCATCACACGCTGCACTAAAGTGGCTCTGCGGTATTTTGGCCCATTCCCGGCGAAGCGCATTTTTCTATAAAAATGCAATTTCGACGAAATTTTCTATAAAAATGCAATTTCGACGAAATTTTCTATAAAAATGCAATTTCGACGAAATTTTCTATAGAAATGCAATTTCGACGAAATTTTCTATAGAAATTCACTTTCGACGAAATTTTCTATAGAAATTCAATTTCGACGAAATTTTCGATAGAAATTCAATTTCGACGAAATTTTCTATTGAAATTCAATTTCGACGAAATTTTCTATTGAAATTCAATTTCGACGAAATTTTCTATTGAAATTCAATTTCGACGAAATTTTCTATTGAAATTCAATTTCGACGAAATTTTCTATTGAAATTCAATTTCGACGAAATTTTCTATTGAAATTCAATTTCGACGAAATTTTCTATTGAAATTCAATTTCGACGAAATTTTCTATTGAAATTCAATTTCGACGAAATTTTCTATTGAAATTCAATTTCGACGAAATTTTCTATTGAAATTCAATTTCGACGAAATTTTCTATTGAAATTCAATTTCGACGAAATTTTCTATTGAAATTCAATTTCGACGAAATTTTCTATTGAAATTCAATTTCGACGAAATTTTCTATTGAAATTCAATTTCGACGAAATTTTCTATTGAAATTCAATTTCGACGAAATTTTCTATTGAAATTCAATTTCGACGAAATTTTCTATTGAAATTCAATTTCGACGAAATTTTCTATTGAAATTCAATTTCGACGAAATTTTCTATAGAAATTCAATTTCGACGAAATTTTCTATAGAAATTCAATTTGAACAAAAATTTATACGAAATTTTCTATAAAATGCAATTTCCACGAAATTTTCTTTAAAAATCCAATTTCGACGAAATTTTCTATAAAAATGCAATTTTGACTAAATTTTCTATAAAAATGCATTTTCGACGAAATTTTCTATAAAAATGCAATTTCGACGAAATTTTCTATAAAAATGCAATTTTGACTAAATTTTCTATAAAAATGCATTTTCGACGAAATTTTCTATAAAAATGCAATTTCGACGAAATTTTTTATAAAAATGCAATATCGACGAAATTTTCTATAAAAATGCAATTTCGACGAAATTTTCTATAAAAATGCAATTTCGACGAAATTTTCTATAAAAATGCATTTTCGACGAAATTTTCTATAAAAATGCAATTTCGACGAAATTTTCTATAAAAATTCAATTTCGACGAAATTTTCTATAAAAATTCAATTTCGACGAAATTTTCTATAAAAATTCAATTTCGACGAAATTTTCTATAAAAATTCAATTTCTACGAAATTTTCTATAAAAATTCAATTTCTACGAAATTTTCTATAAAAATTCAATTTCTACGAAATTTTCTGTAAAAATTCAATTTCTACGAAATTTTCTATAAAATGCAATTTCGACGAAATTTTCTATAAAAATGCAATTTCGACGAAATTTTCTATAAAAATGCAATTTCGACGAAATTTTCTATAAAAATGCAATTTCGACGAAATTTTCTATAAAAATGCAATTTCGACGAAATTTTCTATAAAAATGCAATTTCGACGAAATTTTCTCTAAATATTCAATTTCGACGAAATTTTCTCTAAATATTCAATTTCGACGAAATTTTCTCTAAATATTCAATTTCGACGAAATTTTCTCTAAATATTCAATTTCGACGAAATTTTCTATAAAAATTCAATTTCGACGAAATTTTCTATAAAAATTCAATTTCGACGAAATTTTCTATAAAAATTCAATTTCGACGAAATTTTCTATAAAAATTCAATTTCGACGAAATTTTCTATAAAAATTCAATTTCGACGAAATTTTCTATAAAAATTCAATTTCGACGAAATTTTCTATAAAAATTCAATTTCGACGAAATTTTCTATAAAAATTCAATTTCGACGAAATTTTCTATAAAAATTCAATTTCGACGAAATTTTCTATAAAAATTCAATTTCGACGAAATTTTCTATAAAAATTCAATTTCGACGAAATTTTCTATAAAAATTCAATTTCTACGAAATTTTCTATAAAAATTCAATTTCTACGAAATTTTCTATAAAAATTCAATTTCGACGAAATTTTCTATAAAAATTCAATTTCGACGAAATTTTCTATAAAAATTCAATTTCGACGAAATTTTCTATAAAAATGCAATTTCGACGAAATTTTCTATAAAAATGCAATTTCGACGAAATTTTCTATAAAAATGCAATTTCGGCGAAATTTTCTATAAAAATGCAATTTCGGCGAAATTTTCTATAAAAATGCAATTTCGACGAAATTTTCTATAAAAATGCAATTTCGACGAAATTTTCTATAAAAATGCAATTTCAACGAAATTTTCTATAAAAATGCAATTTCGATGAAATTTTCTATCAAAATGCAATGTCGACGAAATTTTCTATCAAAATACAATTTTTTGTTAAAATACAATTTTGCCCAAATTTTCGTTACAATGTAATTTCATCGAAATGTTAAAAAAATTAACAAATTTATTTATCGAATGTTCTTAGGGTTTACTTCACAAAATAACTGGTAAAAACATTGCCGAAGCTAGAAAATGCTGAAAAAAATAAATAAACAACATATATTTCGTTCGAAAGCTCAAAGTTTCTTCTTTCCAAATCCGTTCAGAGATTGAAAATCTGTTAATAATTGACGCAGTTATAGGCGTAAAAGATCGTATTTTAACCCGTAAATACGGATTTTGACCGTGTCCGGGAAATTCCAAAAACAGATTCTTGTTTTTTTCGACTAGACTTACAGGAAAATTAATTTCGCGTCCCATGCTTTTCAACTTCAGTATATTTTGTCGCACTGTGTAATCAATTAATGAAAATAATTGCTTAATATTATTTGTGATAAAAATTGGCTAATTAATTCAAAATTTTAAATTTTATTAAATCGTTTTATTTGGATTTTATTTCACATGTCATAATAAAATGTTTACAAAACTAACATTTAATAAGGACATGGTGCTTTAATTCTATTTTTAATGCACCAAGTATTCGTTTGAGGAGGAGCTGCTGTCACCATTGAAATTATGACGGCCAGAACGACAACAAATCTTATAAAATGCATATTTGCTTTCAATTATCTAACGATTAGTTAAGAGTGCACCAACGAACTGTAGAGAATGGAGGAGTTGTGGATGACATTTATATAGCAATTTGTCTAAACAATATTAGATTATTTTAATAAGTGAAACTACAATATTTTAAAAGAAACTTTAATTTCATTTAGTTTACTTATAAGTATAAGTATAATGTAATGACATCTACAGAGACCGAGTATGGAATACCCTATGCCATTAATGTACTAAAAGTGACCCAACCTAAACAAGGGATAAAAGGTTGTCTCTGACAACTTTTCCTCAGGAAAAGGTGGTCTCCGACAACTATTCCTTAGGAAAAGGTGGCCTATGACAACTTTTCCTTAGGAAAAGGTGGTCTCTGGCAACTTTTCCTTATTAAAAGGTGGTCTCTGATACCTTTTCCTTAGGAAAGGTGGTCTCTGACAACTTTTCCTTAGGAAAAGGTATCTGACAACTTTTCCTTAGGAAAAGGTATCTGACAACTTTTCCTTAGGAAAAGGTCTCTGACAACTTTTCCTTAGGAAAAGGTATCTGACAACTTTTCCTTAGGAAAAGGTAGTCTCTGACAACTTGTCCTTAGGAAAAGGTGGTCTCTGACAACTTTATCTTAGGAAAAGGTGGTCTCTGACAACTTTTCCTTAGGAAAAGGTGGTCTCTGACATCTTTTCCTTAGGAAAAGGTGGTCTCTGACTTTTCCTTAGGTGGTATCTGACAACTTTTCCTTAGAAAAAGGTGGTCTTCAACAACTTTTGCTGAGGAAAAAGTGGTCTCTGACATAAAAGGCAACTTTTCCTTAAGAAAATAAGTTCTTTGAAACTATCTTCTTCGAGAAATGTGGACTTTTAGAACTTTTCTTTTGGAAAAATTGTGGTCTCTTACAACTTTTCCTTAGTAAAAGGTGGTCGTTGACAACTTTTCCTTAGAAAATGGTGGTCTCTAACAAATTTTTCTTAGGATAAGGTGGTGTCTGACAACTTTTCATTAGGAAAGGGTGTCTCAGACAACTTTTCCTCAGGAATAGGTGGTCTCTTACAACCTTTGATTAGGAAAAGACGGTCTCTGAAAACTTTTCCTTAGGAAAGAGTGTCTCAGACAACTTTTCGTTAGGAAAAGGTGGTAACTGACAACTTTTCCTTAAGAATGGGGTTCTCTGACAACTTTGCCCTAGGAAAACGTGGTCTCTAACAACTATCTCTTACAACATTTCTTTAGGAAAATGTGGTCTCTGACAACTTTTCCTTAGGAAAAGTTGATCTCTGAGAACATTTTCCTATGTAAAGGTGATCTCTGAGACCATTTTCCTTTATGACAACTTTTCCTTAAAAAATTATTCTTTGACAACTTTTTTTTGGGAAGAGATAGTCTCTTGCTACTTTTTCTTAAGACAATATGGTCTCTTACAACGTTTTATTTTGAAGTGATAGTCCCTGACAACTATTCCTTAGGAAAAGATGTTCTCTGAAAAATGTTCGTTAGTAAAGACTGTTCTCTGAAAAAAAATTCCCTGACAAAAGGTCCCTGACAAATTTTATTTATAAAAATATGGTATCCGACAAATTTTCCTTAGAAAAATTTCATCTTTGACAAATTTTCCCTAGGTTGTGGCGTCTTTTCCTTAGGAAAATACATAGTTTTGGATATAATAATAAAATTGCCTTTAATACATGAAAGAGATATTGAATTGTATACAATATTGTGTAGAGGATTATAAATTCGACTTTATTCGATGTCAAAACCTTCGTTCTTGCTTTACCCTTAAATAAATTCTAAAAATGTCTTTTATAACTCTGTGGTTTTATTTATCGAAATAAAACAATATCGTTTCAAGAAAGATATCTTACAAAATGTATCTTACCAACAGTTCATAGCAGTACTCTGAGTTAATCGCTAAAAAAATCTATAAAGTGAAAAAATAAAATAAACATGATTTTTCAAAGATTTTTTTGTTGTTCTGGCCATCATTGTCTCACTTGTGAGCGCAGTTCCTCCAAAGAATATTGGA
Source organism: Eudasyphora cyanicolor (assembly GCA_963930755.1). Lineage (NCBI taxonomy): Eukaryota > Metazoa > Arthropoda > Insecta > Diptera > Muscidae > Eudasyphora > Eudasyphora cyanicolor. The sequence continues at coordinate 48,370,055 of OZ005737.1, read as the reverse complement.
AGTACCTATATATCTGTTGAATGTTTCACATCACCATGCCCTAAAAGATTTACAAAATTTGAAGCTCCTCGAAAAAATCCCAATGTTGCCAGACGAAACTCTTATTAAATGTCTTTGTAAAAAAAATTTTAAAAACAAATAAAATTATCCAATAAAATTGTTAATTTAAATACTCATTGTATGTACACGCTTAGTGAAGGAGCTTTATATATATATATTATTTGCAAAATGTAGCAAATCTTGGAAAAAAAAATTTTAATAAAGTTTTTATAAGTTAAACATTAGTAAAATATTTAATCGTAGTTTAGTAATAGTTATTCTTCTACCGAAAAAGGCCACTTGACTTAATGTACCGGTGGTCTTTGAATTATTCTTTTAGAAGTTACCACAGCAAACATGACAACGAAAATTACCAAACATTTTAATACGAGTAAATCCGTTTTAGATATGTACTCGTATTCCTGGTGCAAAAACTAAGTCATTTTTTACAACTAAATAATGAACTGACATCATTTGTGAATTTCTACAATCCAGAAAATTAAGTTCAAATGAAAGTATATAACCATAGAATTTTATAATACAAACACAGTTCGAAATTCTTGTGATATTAGTCAGTAATATCAATAATAGGTGGTTCATCTTCCGAAATAAGAACAAATAAAAAAGTGATATCTTTGCCAGACATAGTTATTGGTAAAGTAGTCTAAAGTTAAGAATTCGAATACATTTTGGCGATTGCTTCGGAAGATATGACGAGAAATACCTCAGAGATCAACTCAAGTATAGAAGAAGACTTCAGAGGTCAATTCGAGTACATAGGCAAACCCCAGAGGTCGAATCTAGTATAGAGGAAGACCTCAGAGGTCGACTCTAGTATAGAGGAAGACATCAGAGGACGAATTTAGTATAACGGAAGACCTCAGAGGTCGAATCTAGTATAGAGGAAGGCCTAAGAAGTCGAATCTAGTATAGAGAAAGTCTTCAGAGGTCGACTGTAGTATAGAAGAAGACCTCAGAAGTCGACTCAAGTATAGAGGAAGACTGCAGAGAAAGACTAGCACATTAGTCTTTTATAGTAAATTAGAAGAAGATCTCAGTGGTCACCTGTAGTAGAGAGGAAGACCTAAAAGGTCAAGTTTAGTATAGAGGAAGACCTCAGAAGTTGACTCTAATATAAAAAAAGGCCTCAGATGTCGTCTCTAGTACAGAGGAAGGCCTCATAGGTTGACTCTGGTACCTAGGAAAATTTCAGGGGTCGACTCTAGTGCAAAGGAAGACCCCAGAGGTCGACTCTAGTATAGAGGAAGACCAGCACTGAGGAAGACCTCATACTTCGTTTATAGTAAATTAGAAGAAGACCTCAGAGGTCAACAATAGTATAGAGGAAGACCTCAGAGGTACCTAGGAAGATATCAGGGGTCGACTCTAGTGCAGAGGAAGACCTCAGAGGTCGACTCTAGTACAGAGGAAGACCTCAGAGGTCGGTTCTAGTATAGAGGAAGACCGCAGAGAAAGACTAGCACAGAGGAAGACCTCATACTTCGTTTATAGTAAATTAGAAGAAGACCTCAGTGGTCAACTGTAGTAGAGAGGAAGGCCTCAGAGGTACCTAGGAGGATATCAGGGGTCGACTCTAGTGCAGAGGAAGACCTCAGAGGTCGACTCTAGTACAGAGGAAGACCTCAGAGGTCGGTTCTAGTATAGAGGAAGACCGCAGAGAAAGACTAGCACAGAGGAAGACCTCATACTTCGTTTATAGTAAATTAGAAGAAGACCTCAGTGGTCAACTGTAGTAGAGAGGAAGGCCTCAGAGGTCGATATTATATAGAAGAATACCTCAGAGTAGGACTCCAGTATAGTAGAAGAGCTCAGAGGTAAACTTAATATATATTAGGACATCAAATGTCGGGTTTAGTATAATGGAAAACCCGCGGAGTTCGACTCCATCATAGGGAAACGTTTCGTTAAATCTAGAAACATCTTCTTTGGAGTAACGAGGCAACTTCCTTCCTTTTGTTATTCAAGAAACACATTTATATATATATTTTATGTTTTTTTATTATAAAATGTAAATATTTATTTTTTAACATTTAACTTATTTATTATTTGGTTTCCTTTTGTCGACCTGTTTCCGTCGAATTTCTGTTGTCCAATTGTCGAAGCTTCTAATCGTTTTAATGCTTTCACTAAAATTCCAGATAAATTATGTTAATTTAATTGGAGGTGCTTTTGGCATCGCTGTGGGATATATCATTGGTTTTCCAAAATCGCTTTTGTCTCCAGGACATGGTGGTCTGTAGCACATCACGGGAGACTCATTTCTCAAGCTTTTGAAAGATATTTTCGGTCCAGACTTCTAGCAGCAACCATTGCTATAATCATGGTAAAGAACAGGAACAATTTTAAAATATTCATTTCAGATTATTTTTTTAAAATATATTTTTTGGGTTTAAATAAATTTCTGTGAGCACTGTAATATTGGTTTTTATTGACTTTGCTTGGAAGCAGTTAACTGTATACTTGGCAAAACAGATTTCGAATTTATATTTCTTTTCATGAGCAACAGATCAAAGATAATCGATGAAAATTAATCACTAAACAGCAATAGGAATAGAATTCTCGTTAGATTCTTTTGAAATTTACGACCAATAGAATGTGGTGAAATATGTTTATCTGTAATTCTGTAAATTTATATTTCTAATTAATTTAATAGAACATTTATTTCATCGATTCTTCAAGGGGGAAAAAAGACAAAGAAACCTTTATATGGAAACATTAAGAAAACATGGGCCGATATGCTTATTTTCAGCATGAAAAATTATAGGCTATACATATTAAATATAAATGCTCAGGAGCTATACTTATGATACCATAGACCGATATGCCAAATGTTCACTAGGGACAATTATAGACTATATCAAATACAGATTCTTACATTTCAGCAAGACCTGTTGAAAAAGGTGTTCTCCAGAGCGTTCAGTCCAGATCAAACTATGGACCGAGATCGGTCAATTTAGCTTTAATGGTTCAGAGGCAGAAATCTATAAAATGCCTTGAGCGCCCCAATAGACGCGTTGGTAGCGTAAGCGCCTATGAGTTTGGGGCTCGTGGGTTCGATTTCCACCAGAGGCTCCGGTCTGTCGCTGCAAACATTTAGCCATATGGTCTTTGTAACCCGGCCTTTCCCTGGACCGTAAAATTAGAATTTACTTTGTATTGTAATTCATATAAATAAAAAAATAAATAAGCTAAAATGAGTAAAACGACCTGAAATTAATTTTCGCCAAATATACGTACACGTATATTTGGCGAAAAGTATATAGTTGGGAAAATGTTATACTAAACAATACTTTGTTTACATCCCAATATGTTTTTATTTGGGACTATTATTTCCGAAACAAATATTTATTTGCACTTAAGAATTCAGAAAAAAAGTTAATTGTGTTAAGTTTCTGTACTAAATCAAAGTTATTTTTTAAGACATTTTTAATTTTCGTAAAAATAAAAAGTAATAATAATTGAAGTCGTATAATCTTGGATCGAAATAAATAACTTGGAGGATTGACAAGAAATGATGACTCAGAAATTTGAAATGATTGATTTAAACAGAAGTTAATGCTGCATACGGTATTGTAACTGGGAGGTACAATTCGAAACTAAGGAAAAATGTAAACTAAAATTCTAAAATATCTGGAAAATCTTTTTTAAATAAAATATATTTGGATAAATTCCTTAGCAATAATTTTATCTGTAAATTTTTTTTATTGTACACATTTTTTATTGAGAAACTTAGTTTGCAGATATATTTTTTTGTTGTAGTATGCGTTCCAAATATATTTTATTGATTTTCAAACAAAAGTTATTTGCTCAGAAATATATAATATTTAAATATTTGTGTTACAAATATATTTCCTTTCGATTGAAACATATCAAAAAAGGCGATTTTTCCCCGTGTAGAGTTACAGTTCACTCCTTTAATGTGATTCACACAATATGTAGATCAGTGCAACTATTTGAACTTGGTTTTTCTATTGAAATTATCTCATCGTGTTTTTTTACAAATTATTGTTGTTAGTAAAACGATTTACTTCTTACCAAGAACGTTCTTCTTGTGTCTAAATTATATTTTATCTTTAATTTCTAAAAAAATATACAAAGTTATTATTATAATTTACCTTAAGCTATTGCTCATAAAATCAAATTTACCGCAATAATTTGCAAATATAAAACAATAATTACGACTTAATATCCTTATCTACATTTTTTTCTTAATAATTTGTGGTTTTATAAGAAAAGAGAAAAACATGGATTTGGTATCAGAAAATAATATATAAATGACTCCAGAAGTACAATTGCTACACAGTGAAAGACTGAAATATCCATAAAATTAAAGAAATACATTTTACGGAAATCACTTGAAAAATAAAGATTCTACAACTTGTTGGAGTATTTGCCGTGGCCATAGCCTTGATGGCTACAAGCACCAATGCTTGTGCTCGCTCACCGTGCCCCGTACCCCAGAATTACCCAGTGAAGCTTCCAACAAGAGGAAAACATAATTAGTGGCTTGGAATTTGTAAACAATTGTAATGAAATATTTAATAAAGCCTAATCAATATTCGTAACACAACTGATAACATCATTTCTAGGTTTTTAAGATACTCGATGAAATGGAAAGTGTAGTAGTATATTGTCAGTAGTATATTGTCCCAAACATATACTTCTTGATACATATATATAGTTTTAGGGTACACTTCGAATATATAATATTTGACACATACAAAAATATGTTTTTTAATTGGAACTAATATTTCCGAAACACAGATTACTTTATTTATTTAAGTATTTTGGCATGCCTTATTTTTATGCAGGCTTTCTGTTTTTCAGAAGTTCAAAGTGCAATTTATAGAAATCGTATATGTTTGTAAAATTCAATTAAAATGTAAATGGTATCTATAATTCGTAGCTATAAATTGCTTAGATGAATTGACAAAAAATTATGAATTGAAATATTTATAAATTAAAAACTAGTGCTGTAAAGCAAATGCTAATGCTGTTTATAACATTTTTATACACTACACCACAGGGTATAATAACTTTATGCATTTGTTTGTAGCACCCAAAAGGAGAAGAAGTAGACCCATAGTTTATTATACCGATCGACTTAGAATCACTTTCTGAGTTGATTTAGATATGTCCGTCCATCTGTCTGACCAGACAGGTCGCAATTATGGTCCGATCTCGACGAAACTTTAAACATATATTTTTTTTTGGCCAAGGAAATCCCTATTGAATTTGGTTAAAATCGGTTCAGATTTAGATATAGCCCCCATACAGGGTGGCTGATATGTATTGCAACCAACTTCAGGTTGCTATCATTTATAAACCGCTAATCTGATAGCTGACAGATTTATTTCAGTGACAGTTCATTTTATTGTTTACAAGCTTACAAAAGCATGTTGATCTATTGCATTCAGAAAAAAAGTTATTCGTGATGGAATTCAAGCGTTATAGTGTGATTGCTTTATATATGGTTGGAAAAACACAAGTGGAGCCCTCCAGCATTTAAATGTGAATAAATCTTTTGTTTCTCGTACCATTGCTCGTTACCGTGATACTGGCAGTGTTGCATCGCGTCCAAAAAGTGGACGAAAAAAAATGGTAACAACACCAGAAATTATCCGAAAAGTGAAGGCCAGATTTGAAAGAAATCCACGCCGCAGTGGTAGAAAAATTGCTCGTGAGCTGAACATATTGGAGAACGGATACAACACATATTAAAAAATGAGCTTGGACTAAAGCCATTGAAGTTCCAAAAATTGCAAGAGCTCACCGATGCACAAATAAAAGTTAGACTGGAAAGAGCCAAGGAGTTGCTTCGCTTACACGAAATTGGCCAGTTACCAAATTTGGTTTTCTCCGATGAGAAGCCATTCCAAATTGAGCAGTTTGTGAACAAACAAAATGATCGGGTTTACTTGCCAAAGAAGTCAGAACTCAAGCGCCGCCGATGGTAATGGTGTGGGCCGCCGTAACGGCCGATGGTCGCTCCCCGCTCGTATTCATCGACCATGGGGTCAAAATAAATGCCGAATATTATCGGGAAAATGTTCTAAAGCCAGTATTGAAGCCCTGGGCAGACAAACATTTTGAAAAAAATATTACAAAACAAAAATTTGTTTGTGGTAAAGTTTGAAGTTTCTTTTTTTTAAAATTCAATTTTTCATGGAATTTGCCTTTAGTATTTGGACCATATATTTTTAAGTATTGGGCCATGATACGCATTATGTTAAAGAAAATTATGAGGGCATCAAATGGTGGGAATGTCACTTTCATTTAGAAATAGTGCATTAATAACTATCGTAAACACATTAAGGAACAAATGTTTTTTTTTTGTCAAAAAATCGTTTTTTGCTGGCGCGTAGAAACCACTCAAAAACCGCAAAAAAAATTATTTTACAATTATTAAAAGTTATAGTCCTAACAAAGAAAATGTCTAAAAATCTATGTATAAATGTTAATTTATGACTCATATTGCAAACATAAGGGAAATTCCCAAAGAATATTGTTTCATATTTTTTTTGTTTTGGAATTTTGTTAGGGAGGTAATAACAGGGGCGTGGCAAAAACACTTTTACATTACACTGTACAAAATTTGTAAGCGTTTGTATGCGCTGATATCGAAGTTATAAGCCGTTAACTTTTTGTGCAAAATGGTAAATTTTTAAGGGGCGTGACAATAATGCCATTTTTAATGGACAGTAGGTACTATAAATGCATTTCACTGCACACAATTGTAAGTATAGCGTGATCCATTTCGAGGTCCCCTACTTTTTAAAGAAAAAAAACACAGAAAATTCAAATTGAATTGGAAATGTTTATTATCATTTGAAAGAACATTCTTTGGCATTTATTTTTTGAAGATTATGACTATCAAATGTTGGCCGCGGATACGGCTCAGATGGTCCATCCGCTGAGTCCAATTTTCGATGACTCGTTCGAGCATTTCGACTGGTAACTGGCGAATGACACGCGTGATGTTTTGCTCCAAGGCCTGAATCGAAGCGGGTTTGTCCGCATAAACTTTAGACTTTACATATCCCCACAGGAAAAAGTCTAACGGTGTGATATCACACGATCTTGGTGGCCAATCGACCGGCCCAAAACGTGAAATTATCTGATCACCGAAGTGTTCTCTCAATAAATCCATTGATTGATGCGATGTGTGGGAAGTGGCGCCGTCTTGTTGAAACCAAATGTCGCCGAGATCACGAGCTTCAAATGAGGCACGATAACGGTCGCCATTGACGTTTACGTTCTCACCGGCATCATTTTTGAAGAAATATGGACCGATGATTCAACCGGCCCACAAACCACACCCAACCGTTGTTTTTACTGGATGAAGTGGCAGCTCTTGAATCTCTTCAGGTTTCTCTTCGTCCCAAATGCGGCAATTTTGCTTGTTTACATACGCATTGAGCCAGAAATGGGCCTCATCGCTGAACAAAATTATGCTCAAAAACTTCGGATCTTCTTGGAACTTGTCAAGAGCCCATAGAGCGAAGCGATGTCGCTTGGGAAGGTTGGGCGGCTTCAGTTCTTGCACAAGCTGTATTTTGTACGCTTTCAATTTAAGATCTCGATGTAAAATGCGCCAAGTCGTTCCATACGTCAGTCCGAGTTGCTGCGAACGGCGCCGAATCGGCTCTCCACGTTCTTCGTGTACACTCTCAGCTACCGCCGATACATTATCGTCATTGCGTGCTGGACGTGGTCTATTCGGTCGAATATTATCCAATAATGAATGCTGGGTCTCAAGATGGGTGATGGTGTTGCGAATAGTACGCTCAGTAGGCCGATTATATTGACCATAAGTTGATCGAAGTGCACGAAACACATTCCTCACAGAACGTGAATTTCCGTAATAAAGTCGAACGATTTGTAAACGTTGTTCAGGCGTAAGTCTTTCCATGATGAAATGCCAAACAATACTTAACAAAAATAACATGACAGCATGATACGACTCGCACGTGATCTGTCAAAAAAGTATCTCTACTTGGATCACCCGTTATTTGCATGAATTGAAATTAAAGTTATTCAAATTTTCTTCTGATCTTTTAGGTCAATCCTTCAATGTGTATTATAAGTACACTTTTGGCCCCCAGCAACTGACATATACACACTAGACCGGCTCTTTAGGATTGTCGAAAAAAAAAATATATTTTTTGTTTTTTTTTTTTTTAAACGCCGTTTATACGAGTATATATTGAACACGAAATTTTCAAAGGATATTGCTGTTATATCAGTTGTTCGGGTATTAATATGTATGTCGAATATTTAAAATGTAAAAGGATAAGTTCTAAAGTAGCATAAGAGAATTCAAAATGTAACACAAATGTTATATTCCAAATTGGAATCACGCACATAATAGTGAGTGGGATTGTTCCGAAAATATCCACTATAAAGAGAAAATATGCCAAATCGGGAGATACATACTTGTATATTTAGTGCGAATATATCTAAATCTGAACCGATTTGACTGAAATTTGGTACAGCTTATCTTTGATGAGAAAAACTTGTTTGAGCGAAATTTCACCAAAATCGCAAAATGATAGCAACCACCACATTGCGAACAAGTCTACAACGAACGACAGACAGACTGACATTTGTACCCCAATACTTTTGAGGCCGGTAGCACTATCTAATCGGCGTCACTATTTTCGGCAGTCTTAATATAATTCCGAGTGGGCCCATGGAAAATTCCCCAAAAAAATAGGTATCAACAGGCCTCATACACACGCACATAATAGTGAGGGTATAAAAACCTGATTATGTTCAAATTCTCTTATTTCTTCTACAAGTGCTATAATTTGCATATTCTTCAAATAGGCACTGTTTTCTTTGTTAGGACGATAGCTTTTAAAAATTTAAAAACAATTTTTTTCCTATTTTTATGATTTTTTTCGATCCAACAAAAAACATTTTTTTGAAAAAAAAAAAATTAATTTTTTTCCATTTTTTTTAACGACAACTACTAAACTTCTTTTTCCACATGAAAGTGTAATTTTAAAAATTTGTAGTCTTGATAATTTCCTTTAACATAGATAGTATTCCCGTTTTATCGAGGTTATTCTTTAAAAAAAATGGTCCAAATACTAAAGACACCTTCCAAGGCAATAGGAATTTTAAAGAACATTTAAAAAAAATTTTCATTACAACCATAATATGCCAGCAAATATTAGGTACTGCCCTTCGGAAAAAATAGTATAGTGCTATTAATAACTGTTCCGTTTTTTTAAGAAACATACGAAATTTCAGTCGAGTAAGTCACCTCCTAGCAAAATTTCTCATTACCAAATAATCCGACGAGTAAGCAGAGTTCGATAATGGTAAGTACTTATTATTTAGCCACTTTTCTCATTATTTTAACATGGGGATGTCATTGGAGGGAAGTACTTCCCAAAAGCATACAATAAAATTGCATAATAAGTACTTATTTGTAGAATAGGCATACCACATAAATATGTGCTTATATTTTCACAAATTTACGTACTTGAATAATGCATTACCAATAAGTTACAAAATACGTAGTAGATATGGTAGATATGTAGAGATGGGCATTGAAAGTACTTTTGTGCATATTGCCGCGCATATTTCGAATTTCTGAACCCAAACCACCATGTGAAAAATTCTTCAATGGTCTAACATCATACGATATACGTAAATATTTTTGGTATTTTCATTAAATTTGCACGTATTTTTGGAAATCTTGTTGAAAATAAATAAATCTTGTACAATAACCCACATATAGCCAAAATTGCATTATACTAAAATTTGCCAAAAATTATTTTGATAAAAAAACACTTATTTCTGTTATTATTGGTAAGTCATTATTAATAAGCCGAAAGTAATTCAGCGAATACTGAGATGTCATTATTTGGTAATGCAGGGAATAATGACAGGTACTTACCAAGATTTTGCTGGGCTAAGGTACGAGTACATGCTTATTTTGTGAGTAAAATAATATGGGAAATTGTACTTTGTGTGTGAGCCAGAAAGATTCCGTCAATTTGTGTGGGGGTTCCAGAAGGGAATTGACAAAAAAGGCATTTTGTGCTGAACAGTAGATACTCCTAAAATTGTACTGTATCGAATCATAAGGTCGGGGCAACTTCGCCCATTTTTTTCTCAGGATGATAGCAACAGATAAACTATGATTACGTGTAGATTTACAGATTCCTTTGGAAAAAAGTGTTGAAGTTATTAGTAATTCAAAATTTCACTAAAATTTTAACACTTTGTGGGGGAGCTAATAAAAGGAGTGGACCAATATGACCCATCTTCGAACATATCCTGAGATAAAAAAAAATATTACCACACACCAAATTTTAAATTAATCCGTTACTCCTTTCCAGAGTTATCATGCGCACCAAACAGACAGACGGACTGACATAGCTTAAATAACCTTAAATGTCGTAAAACGGATTTCCGCCAAACATACTCCTTTGATGTGCTACGCTTTTGGCCATTAGCTAATGATATATACCTCCTTTTATTAAAGTGAAGGTTTAATACTTATTTTTTGAGAAAAAAAGTTCACCCTATTTTTTGAACAAGACTCTTATGGTGAATTCTTTCCTGCAAAAAACTGCAACACTTGCATTGCCCTTTTACCGAACACAGCACTATTATATCGCTTTAAAATTTTAGTTGTGCTAAATTCGAGTAACTTAATTACCAAATTTCAAAAAAGTATCACAAAAGTGCCGTTTTCGGAAAAAGGGCAATGAAAATGTTGCACTTTTTTGCAGAAAAGAATTCGCCATTATACTCTCTTACAATAAAGACTACGAGTATATCTTCACTATAAGAAGAGGTTGTAGGAGAAAAGAAAATATTTATAAATTCCAAAGAAACATGTGACCACAATGCACAATTTTCTCTTACATCATTTCTGTTGCAGATAGCATTAATCGACATTACTATTTTAGAATATTGCGGTTGATTTCTTTGGAAAATAATTTGTTTTCCGAGAAATATTGTATAAATTCTAAATGGAAGCAAGAATTAATTCAGTCGATGTACTTCTTCTATTCACTAAGTATTTACAGAATATTAGCTCCCACAATTCAAAAATGGATATAGTCAAATTATTGCTCGTTTTGGCCATGATTTTTACGATGTCTTTTATCAAAAGTATTCGATCGGCCGCTCCAGTTGCTTGTTACACGCATCCTTGTCTGGGAGAAGAGAATTCAGAAGTGAAACCAAAAATTAAGTTTTAAATTGGAATGAATGAATAGAATGAATATTTTTTTGAAAATATAATAAAAATTGTGTTTTAAATGATTATACAAATAACAAAGAGCGCCCCATTAGGTGATTTGGTAGCGTGTTCGCCTATGAGTTGGGGGTTCGATTCCCATCACATGCCCTGTCTGTCGCTACAAAAATATAACAGGCAAAATAGTCTTTGTCAACTGGCTTTTACCTGATCCGTAATAATAGAATATAAATTTACATTGTTTTGTAATTCATAAAAATAAAAAATAAATAAATAATAAAAGAAGTTAGAATGGTAGTAAGTTCGGGCGGCGAATTTTAAATACCCACACGCTGAAAAAAAATCGCTTCTGTAGTATATTGTGCCAAACATATTCGGCTTGAAACATATATATGTTTAGGGTACACTCTAAACATATAGTATTTGGTACATACAAAAATTATATATTTGGGAAGATGTCCTTCTAAACAAATCTTTCGTTTGCATTCCAATAGGTTATTATTTGGGACTATTATTTCCGAAACAAATATTTATTTGCATTTAAGTATTTGAAAAATACATAAATTGTATTAAATTTTTCAGTAATTCAAAGTTAATTTTTAGAAACGTTAAATGTTCGTAAAATAATAATAATTGAAATCGTATAATCTTGGATCAAAATAAATTACTGAAGGATTGACAACTAATGATGGCTTAGAATACTCAGAAAATTTAAATGATTAATTTAAAACGGAAGTTAATATGGTATCATAACTGGGAGGTACAATTCCAAAACAAGGAAAAATTAAAACTGAAATTCGAAAAAGTCAGTAAATGTTTTGAAAATTTTTTAAATAAAATATATTTGGAGAAATTCCTAAACAATAATTTTATTGGTATTTAAACACATATTTTATTTGAGAAATGTAGTTTGCAAATAAATTTTGTTGTAATATATTAATATATGCTTTCCAAATATATTTTATTGATTTTCAAATAAAATTTATTTGCTCAGAAATATATAATATTTCAAAATTTGTGTTCCAAATATATTTTCTTTCGATTCGAACATATCAAAAAAGGCGATTTTGCCCCGTGCATGGATTGCGTTGAATTATATAACTGGAAAAATCTTTGGATATGGAGCAAATCAAGGAACGATCCTTTTTGTTTAGAAAATTATTAAAAAACAAACGCTGCAGTTTTTTAGCCAAGTTCTTCAGGCCTCAAATTCTTCAGTCCAACATGATCTTAAAAATGTAATATTTTTGGCTTAAAATAGCACATCTGAGAGCGTCCTACAACAAAATATAAACTGATTTGTTATATGAATTCTTGCAAAGTTTCAGCTAAATTGCTCAGAAAAACTGGTATTTATGGCTTAAACAAGCGTATTTGGGAGCGACATCGTTTTTTGTTTCACTGAGGTTTTTTTTGAAATTTTCCTCATCATTTTCTTATCGACAGTTATCATACACCTATCACAGTTATCATACACATCAGCCAGACAGACGCACATATATTGCTCAAACGACTCAAATATTCTCCTTATTCCTCATTCTTGTGTTCAAACTGAATGTCGTTAATATAAAGCGATCGTTTGAACATTCTTACAGAGGCTTTTCTTGAACTAGTGACGATCCCTATTGAAAATGGACCGTATTGGTCCAATATTTTGTATAGACCTCCAATATTTTGTATAGACCAAAACAAACCTTTCGATTAGAATTCTTAAAGCTCTAGAGAACACATTATTCAAGCGCTGTATCTGAAGATTAAATATAAATATTTAATCTAGCCTATAATTGTTCATGGTTAAAATTAGCATATCGGTCCATGTTTTGATATTGTTTCCACATAAAGGTTTCTTCGGATGAGACTTCTTGACGCAATAGGAAACATATTTTTTTAACGGTCTGTCTCAAAGTTAAACATTGGTAATTTATATTACCTAAAATCGTCCCTAGTGAAAATGGACAGATCGGTCTATATTTTTATACAGGCTCCACATAAAGATCGCTTCTGATTAGACTTGAAGCCCTATAGAACGCCTTTTTCAACCCATTTACTTGAAGTTTAAGCATTTATACTTTATGCATGGTTTGATATAGGTCTTCCTCTATACTAGAGTCGACCTCTGAGGTCTTTCTCTATACTAGACTAGACCTCAGAGGTCGACTCTAATATAGAGGAAGACCGCAGAGAAAGACTAGTGCAGAAGAAGACCTCATAGTTCGTCTATAGTAAAGAAGAAGAAGACGAGAGGAAGACCTCCGAGGTCGATATAAGAATATAGAAGAATACCTCAGAGTAGAACTCTAGGATAGTAGAACAGCTCAGACCTCGACTCAATATATATTAGGACATCAGAGGTCGGCTTTAGTATAAAGAAAAACCCCCGGAGTTCGACTCCATTATGGGGAAGCGTTTCTTTAATCTCGAAACATCTTCTTTGGAGTAAAGAGGCAACTTCCTTCATTCTTTTTATTCAAGAAACATATTTTTATATACTCGTATATTTGAAGGTGGGTAAAAATAAAACAAGTGTGTCAACATTTTTTGAAAGGTCAAGATTTTTTTGAAATTTGTTATTAATCTGGTTGAGAATTTGAAAAAATAAAACAATTTAAACCGTTTTGCAAAATTTTGATTTTTTCGCGAGAGCTTTAGGTTTTGTTTGTATTAATAGAATCGCCAATTTATACTTCCACCGCACGAACAGTCCAGTCCATAACGCATTTTCCAAAATCATTGCATTTAACACAAAAAGTAAAAAAAATTGGCTCTTAATGGGTTAAGAAAACATATATTAGGAAACAAGATATGATAGTGACTTTTCTCACGTCTCTTTTATCGTTGATTTTGTACAGATTGATTAGGAATTGGCGGAGATATTGCAAATTATATATCCACAGTTTGGAAGCTCGCGATGCTGAGAACTTGATCCGCCGAAAAAAAATTAATGCGTTTTTGGACTCAGAACTAATGGATTCAGCTATTGTGTACATTTGGACAAAATTGGTAAGGTCCTTGAGGTCCTGTAATAATGAACCAAAAATATTTGCAAAAAGGTAGTGTCCGTAAAATTGCTGTAAATTTTTACAAAGCGCGATCTACCAAAATGTTTTTGCTGTTTCTGGTGGACGTCAATATAGGACGCATTCTAAATATAAAATATTTCAAATTACTGCTCCAGAAAGTGAAATTATTCGCATATGCAAAAAATATTTTGCAATATTTTTCATATGGTCAGTTGGTAATTAAAGTTTATGATATATTTAGATTTTAGGAAATGTTTCGGACCGACCTGCAAAAATTTCAGTCGAATCCGTTCAATATTTCCGGAGAAAATTGGAGTTTTCTAAACACACTCGGAAAAATTCAATAGGTCATATCTCGCGAAAAAATCAAAATTTTGCAAAACGGTTTAAATTGTTTTATTTTTTTCAAATTCTCAACCAGATTAATAACAAATTTCAAAAAAATCTTGACCTTTCAAAAAATGTTGACACACTTGTTTTATTTTTACCCAGGTTGTTTTTATTATTAAATGTAAATATTTATTTTTTAACATTTTACTTATTTCGTATTTGGTTTCCTTTTGTCGATCTGTCTTCCGTCGCATTTCAGTTGTCCCATTATCGAAGCTTCAGATCGTTCTTAAGCTTTCGCCAAAATTCCAGATAAATTATGATATTTTAATTGGAGGTGCTTTTGGCATCGATTGGTTTTCCAAAATCCCTTTTGTCTCCTGGACATGGTGGTCTGTAGCACGTCACGGGGGCTTCATATCTCAAGTTTTTGAAAGATATTTTCGGTCGCAGACTTCTAGCAGCAACCATTGCTATAATCATGGTAAAGAGCAGCAACAATTTTAAAAAATTCATTTCAGATTATTTTTTAAAAATATATTTTTTGGGTTTAAATAAATTTCTGTCAGCACTGTAATATTGGTTTTTATTGGCTTTGTTGAAAGCAGTCAACTGTATACTTGGCAAAACCCATTCCGAATTTATATATTTTTTCATGAGCAACAGATCGAAGAAAATTAACCACTAAACTGAAATAGAAATAGAGTTATCGTTAGATTCTTTTGAAATTTATGAATAACAGTGGCCAATAGAATGTGGTGAAATATGTTTATCTGTAATTCTGTAAATTTATATTTCTAATTAATTTCAAAGAAAATGTACTTCATCGATGCTTCAAGAGGAAAAAAAGACAAAGAAACCTTTATATGGGAACAATATGATAACATGGACCGATATGTTTATTTTCAGCATGAACAATTATAGGCTATATTAAATATAAATGCTTCAATTTAAGATAGAGCGCTTGAAAAATGTTTTTTCTAGAACGTCAAGATGTCTAATTGAAAGTGATAGGGGTATAGGGCAAGACCTCAAAGGTCGACTCTAGTATAGAGGAAGACCTCAGAAGTCGACACTACCATAGCGGAAGACCTCTGAGGTCGACTCTAGCATGGAGGAAGACCTCCGAAGTCGACTCTAGTATAGAGGAAGACCTCAGAGGTCGACTCTAGTATAGAGGATGACTTCAGAGGTCAACTCTAGTATAGAGGAAGACCTTAGAGGTCGACTCTAGTATAAACCTGAGAGGTCGACTCTACACGCTGAAAAAAATCGCCTCTGTAGTATATTGTCCCAAACATATTCTGCTTGAAACATATATACTTTTAGGGTGCACTCCAAATATATAATATTTGACACATACGAATATGTATTATATGTATGGGAGGATGTTGTTCTAAACAAAACTATGCTTACATCCTAATATTTTTTATTTTGATATGTTATTTTCCAAACAAAGATCTATTTGCGTGAATATATATCTATTCTTAAATTGTTATAAGTTTCCACCAATTGAAAGGTATTTTTTAGAAATTTTTAATGTTTGTAAATTGTTCTTTATAATTAAAACCAGTAAGGAAAGGCAGAAAGTCGGACGGGGCCGACTATATAATACCCTACACCTCCCTAACAATGCGATAAGGGTCATTGCCATAATAATTTGGAATAATTGGTAAATGGGTAGAAACAATTATCTAATTCTGAAACGATAATTGCTAAATTAAGCAATATTCGTTCCTAAATTGAGAAACATCTTTCTGGAAAATTTTAATGATCGGAAGTAAAATACAACTTCTATAGCGGTTTGATACCAAATCAGGAGGAACAATCAATACAAATCTGAACCGATCTTCCCTGAATACTCATTCATGTAAAAAGACCTCCTTCTGTCGAATTTCGTACTGATCGCATATAAAATACAGTCTCTACAGCGCCTACATGTCAAATCGGGGGTAACGTATATATGGGGGCTATATCTAAATCTGAACCGATTTCTTCCAACAGTGTTCATTCATATAATAAGAAACATCTTTCTGCCGAATTTCATACTGATCGGATATAAAATAACATTTTTACAGCGCTTACAAGTCAAATCGGGGGTAACGTATATATGGGGGTTATATCTAAATCTGAACCGATTTTCTCCGAATTTAGCAGTATTCCTTTATGTAATAAGAAACCTCTCTTTGCCGAATTTCATACTGATCGGATATAAAATAAAGTTTTTACAGCGCTTACATATCAAATCGGGGGTAATTTATATATGGGGGCTATATCTAAATCTGAACCGATTTCTTCCAAATTTAATAGTGTTCATCCATATAATAAGAAACCTCTTTCTGCCAAATTTCGCACTCATCAGATATAAAATACAGTTTCTACAGAGCTTACATGTCATATCTAAATATAAATATATATCTAAATCTGAACCGATTATCTCCGAATTTAGCAGTATTCCCTCATGTAATAAGAAACCTCTTTCTGCCGAATTTCATACTGATCGGATATAAAATGAAGTTTTTACAGCGCTTACATGTCAAATCGGGGGTAACATATATATGGGGGCTATATCTAAATCTGAACCGATTTTAACCAAATTCAATAGGGATCGTCCTTGGGCAAAAAAAAAGATATGTGTAAAGTTTCGTCGAGATCGGACCATAATTGCGACCTGTACTTTGATTACAAGAATACATGCACAGACGGACAGACGGACAGACGGACAGACAGACGGACAGACGGACATAGCTGAATCAACTCAGAAAGTGATTCTAAGTCGATCGGTATAATAAACGATGGGTCTATTTCTTCTCCTTTTGGGTGTTACAAACAAATGCACAAAGTTATAATACCCTGTACCACAGTGTTGTGTAGGGTATAAATAATGAATTGGAATAGTTTGAAAATAAAAATAAGTGGCTTCAAATAGAATTTAATGCTAAGTATGCCACTTTTAATAAAAAAAATAAAAAATTAAAACTAAAATTAGAAAAATTCAGGAAAGTTTTAAAAAAAAATTTAATAAAATATATTCATAAACAATAATTTTATTTCTATTTAAACACATATTTTATTTGAGATAATTAGTTCGCAAATATATTTTGTTCTAATATATTAACATATGCCTTCTAAATACATTTTATTGATTTTCAATTAAAATTTATTTGGTCAAAAATATATAATATTTAAAAATTTTTGTTCCAAGTATATTTTCTTTCGATTCAAACATATCAAAAACGGCGATTTTGCCCCGTGTAGTATAGAAGAAAACCTTAGAGGTCCATTCTGCCATAGAGGAAGATCTAAGAGGTTGATTCTTGTACAGTTAAAGACCTTAGAAGTCGACTCTAGTACAGAGGTAGACCTCAGACCCCTAACCATTGTTAAGGCCTTAGGTCACCCCTTCGATGTGTTTTACTTTTTGCCTGTAGCAAATTTCCCACTAAAGATAGGGTATAAATATTTCACTAAATTAATTTATTTTTTATTTAACATCAATACTCGTACAGCCCAAGAGATTCCCTATATGTGGGAAATGCCAGAATGAGTAAACCTATATGGCCCATCTTCGAACATAGCCTGTGGTAGTCAAAAATAAAACCATCTGTCTAAAATTAGGCATTTTATTTTATCTATTTTTATGAATTACAATAAAAAGTAAATTTATATTCTAATTTTACGGTCCAGGAAAATGCCGGTATACAAACACCATGTGGCTAGATTTTTCAGCGACAGACCAGAGCCGTTGGTGGGGATTGAACACACGACCCCCAAACTCATAGGCAAGTACGCTACCAACGCGCCTATTGGGGCGCTCAAGGCATTTTATAGTTTTCTGCCTCTGAACCATTAAAGCTAAATTGACCGATCTCGGTCCATAGTTTGATCTTGACTGAACACTCTGGAGAACACCTTTTTCAACCGGTCTTGCTGAAATTTAAGCATCTGTATTTGATATAGTCGATAATTGTCCCTAGTGAGAATTTGGCTTATATGTCTATGATTATATGTCTATGATGATTCTTGGCGCTCTACAAAACACATTTTTAAGCGCTCTATCTGAAATTGCAGTATTTATATTTAAAAAAGCCTATAAGTGTTCATGCTGAAAATAAGCATATCGGTTCATGTTTTCTTATTGTTTCCATATAAAGGTTTCTTTATCTTTTTTCCTCTTGAAGAATCGATGAAGTAAATTTTCTTTTAAATTAATTAGAAATATAAATTTACAGAATAACAGATAAACATATTTCACCACATTCTATTGGTCGTAAATTTCAAAAGAATCTAACGATAATTCTATTTGTATTTCAGTTTAGTTGTAAATTTTCTTCGATTATCTTTAATCTGTTGCTGGCGAAAAAAGATATAAATTCGGAATGGGGTTTACCAGTATACAGTTAACTGATTTCAAGCAAAGTCAATAAAAACCAATATTACTGTGCTCACAGAAATTTATTTAAACCCAAAAATATATTTAAAAAATAATCTGAAATGAACATTTTAAAATCGTTCCTGATCTTTAGCATGATTATAGCAATGTTTGCTGCTAGAAGTCTGCGACCGAAAATATCTCTCAGCTGGAGAAATGAATCTCCCGTGATGTGCTACAGACCACCATGTCCTGGAGGCAAAAGCTATTTTGGAAAACCCATGATATATCCCACAGCGATGCCAAAAGCACCTCCAATTAAATTAGCATAATTTTTCTGGAAGTTTGGTGAAAGCTTTAAAACGATTTGAAGCTTCGACAATTGGACAACTGAAATACGACGGAAGACAGGTCGACAAAAGGAAACCAAATAATAAATAAATTAAATGTTAAAAAATAAATATTTACATTTCATAATAAGAAAACCTCCAAATATATGTATATAGATAAATGTGTTTCTTGAATAACAAAAGAAAGGAAGTTGCCTCGTTACTCCAAAGAAGATGTTTCTAGATTTAAAGAAACGTTTCCCTATAATGGAGTCGAACTCCGGGTTCCTAATATATATTAAGTTGACCTCTGAATTTTTTTACTATACTGGAGTCCTACTCTGAGGTATTCTTCTGTATAAGAATCGAACTCTGAGGTCTTCCTCTGTCGACCTCTGAGGTCTTCCCTATACTAGAGTCAACCTCTGAGGTCTTCCTCTATACTAAAGTCGACCTCTGAGGTCTTCCCCTATACTAGAGTCGACCTCTGAGGTCTTCCCCTATACTAGAGTTGACCTCTGAGGTCTTCCCCTATACTAGAGTCGACCTCTGAGGTCTTCCCCTATACTAGAGTCGACCTCTGAGGTCTTCCCCTATACTAGAGTCGACCTCTGAGGTCTTCCCCTATACTAGAGTCGACCTCTGAGGTCTTCCTCTATACTAGAGTCGACCTCTGAGGTCTTCCCCTATACTAGAGTCGACCTCTGAGGCCTTCCTCTATACTAGAGTCGACCTCTGAGGTCTTCCTCTATACTAGAGTCGACCTCTGAGGTCTTCCTCTATACTAGAGTCGACCTCTGAGGCCTTCCTCTATACTAGAGTCGACCTCTGAGGTCTTCCTCTGTACTAGAGTCGACCTCTGAGGTCTTCCTCTATACTAGAGTCGACCTCTGAGGTCTTCCTCTATACTAGAGTCGACCTCTGAGGTCTTCCTTTATAACTAGAGTCGACCTCTGAGGTCTTCCTTTATAACTAGAGTCGACCTCTGAGGTCTTCCTCTATACTAGAGTCGCCCTCTGAGGTCTTCCTCTATACTAGAGTCGACCTCTGAGGTCTTCCAATATACTAGAGTCGACCTCTGAGGTCTTCCTCTATACTAGAGTCGACCTCTGAGGTCTTCCTCTATACTAGAGTCGACCTCTGAGGACTTCCTCTATACTAGAGTCGACCTCTGAGGTCTTCCTCTATACTAGAGTCGACCTCTGAGGTCTTCCACTACACTAGAGTCGACCTCTGAGGTCTTCCTCTATACTAGAGTCGACCTCTGAGGTCTTCCTCTATACTAGAGTCGACCTCTGAGGTCTTCCTCTATACTAGAGTCGACCTCTGAGGTCTTCCTCTATACTAGAGTCGACCTCTGAGGTCTTCCTCTATACTAAAGTCGACCTCTGAGGTCTTCCCCTATACTAGAGTCGACCTCTGAGGTCTTCCCCTATACTAGAGTCGACCTCTGAGGTCTTCCCCTATACTAGAGTCGACCTCTGAGGTCTTCCTCTATACTAGAGTCGACCTCTGAGGTCTTCCCCTATACTAGAGTCGACCTCTGAGGTCTTCCTCTATACTAGAGTCGACCTCTGAGGTCTTCCTCTATACTAGAGTCGACCTCTGAGGTCTTCCTCTATACTAGAGTCGACCTCTGAGGTCTTCCTCTATACTAGAGTCGACCTCTGAGGTCTTCCTCTATACTAGAGTCAACCTCTGAGGTCTTCCTCTATACTAGAGTCGACCTCTGAGGTCTTCCTCTATACTAGAGTCGACCTCTGAGGTCTTCCTCTATACTAGAGTCGACCTCTGAGGTCTTCCTCTATACTAGAGTCGACCTCTGAGGTCTTCCTCTATACTAGAGTCGACCTCTGAGGTCTTCCTCTATACTAGAGTCGACCTCTGAGGTCTTCCGTTATAACTAGAGTCGACCTCTGAGGTCTTCCTCTATACTAGGGTCGACCTCTGAGGTCTTCCTCTATACTAGAGTCGACCTCTGAGGTCTTCCTCTATACTAGAGTCGACCTCTGAGGTCTTCCCCTATACTAGAGTCGACCTCTGAGGTCTTCCCCTATACTAGAGTCGACCTCTGAGGTCTTCCCCTATACTAGAGTCGACCTCTGAGGTCTTCCCCTATACTAGAGTCGACCTCTGAGGTCTTCCAATATACTAGAGTCGACCTCTGAGGTCTTCCTTTATAACTAGAGTCGACCTCTGAGGTCTTCCTTTATAACTAGAGTCGACCTCTGAGGTCTTCCTCTATACTAGGGTCGACCTCTGAGGTCTTCCTCTATACTAGAGTCGACCTCTGAGGTCTTCCGTTATAACTAGAGTCGACCTCTGAGGTCTTCCTCTATACTAGGGTCGACCTCTGAGGTCTTCCTCTATACTAGAGTCGACCTCTGAGGTCTTCCTCTATACTAGAGTCGACCTCTGAGGTCTTCCCCTATACTAGAGTCGACCTCTGAGGCCTTCCCCTATACTAGAGTCGACCTCTGAGGCCTTCCTCTATACTAGAGTCGACCTCTGAGGTCTTCCTCTATAGTAAACTCGACCTCTGAGGTCTTCCTCTATACTAGAGTCGACCTCTGAGGTCTTCCAATATACTAGAGTCGACCTCAGAGGTCTTCCTCTAGAGTCGACCTCTGAGGTCTTCCTCTATACTAGAGTCGACCTCTGAGGTCTTCCTCTATACTAGAGTCGACCTCTGAGGTCATCCTCTATACTAGAGTCGACCTCTGAGGTCTTCCTCTATACTAGAGTCGACCTCTGAGGTCTTCCTCTATACTAGGGTCGACCTCTGAGGTCTTCCTCTATACTAGAGTCGACCTCTGAGGTCTTCCTCTATACTAGAGTCGACCTCTGAGGTCTTCCTCTATACTAGAGTCGACCTCTGAGGTCTTCCTCTATACTAGGGTCGACCTCTGAGGTCTTCCTCTATACTAGAGTCGACCTCTGAGGTCTTCCTCTATATTAGAGTCGACATCTGAGGTCTTCCTCTATACTAGAGTCAACCTCTGAGGTCTTCCTTTATACTAGAGTCGACCTCTGAGGTCTTCCTCTATTCAAGATTTGACCTCTGAGGTCTTCCTCTGTACTAGAGTCGACCTCTGAGGTCTTCCTCTATACTAGTGTCGTACCTCAGAGGTCGATTCTAGTATAGAAGATGACCGCAGAGAAAGTCTAGTACAGAAGAAGACCTCACAGTTCGTTTATAGTAAATTAGAAGAAGATCTCAGTGGTCATCTGTAGTAGAGAGGAAGACCTCAGAGGTCGATTCATATATAGAAGAATACCTCAGAGTAGGACTCGAGTATAGTAGAAGAGCTCAGAGCTCGACTCAATATACGAGGTATGTTCACAAAATATCTGAAATTTTTAATTTCCGCGGGCTACGTGTATATGATTTTTGATATTTTTGTAGCTTTATGTTGGTACTCATGTCCCTTACTTATACTGACATGGTCGGCCATTTTGACTGTTTAGTTAATTTTTGACAGCTGTTGTGCTTGGATGTGTTTTAACTTGTCTTCGATTTTTATCTATTTCAGAAAATGGATCAAAGAATCTGCATCAAATTTTGTGTGAAAAACAAAATAAAGTGCGCTGACGAATTCCGAATGTTGACTGTGGCATATGGTGAAGCTACCTTGGACCAAAGCAACGTTTATCGGTGGTACAAAATGTTCTTAGAGACAGCGTGCCGGACGCCCGAAGTCACAGTTTTCCTTAATTGTAGAGGCGTGGTGCATTATAAGTTCTTGCCAGAGGGTAGTACGGTCAATAAAGAATATTACCTGCAAGTTATGCGCAAATTGCGCGAAGTAATCCGCCAAAAACGCCCGGATTTGTGGAAGATCAAAAACTGGCTTTTGCACCATGATAACGCCCCTGCCAACACATCGCTGCTTGTGCGCGAATATTTGTCCAAAAATAACACAGTAATGGTGCCGCAGCCACCGTATTCCTCTGACCTAGCCCCCTGTGACAATTTTTTGTTCCCAAAACTGAAAAGGCCCATGAAAGGACGACGCTACGCCACGATTGAGGAGATGAAGACGGCATCGAAGGAGGAGCTGAACAAGATCACAAAAAATTATTATTTGAAGTGCTTCGAGGATTGGAAAAAACTTTTGGCAGAAGTGTATTATATCTGAGGGGAATTACTTTGAAGAGGACAAAATAGATATTCATGAATAAATAAATACAAAATTCGCAAATTTTTTTTAACTACTACGTATATTAGGACATCAGAGGTCGGCTTTGTATAAAGGAAAACCCCCGGAGTTCGACTCCATTATAGGGTTTCTTTAAATCCAGAAAAATCTTCTTTGGAGTAACGAGACAACTTCCTTCCTTCTTTTTATTCAAGAAACACATGTTTATATATATTTGAAGGTTTTTCTTATTATGAAATGTAAATATTTATTTTTTAACATTTAACTTATTTCTTATTTGGTTTCCTTTTGTCGATCTGTCTTCCGTCGCATTTCAGTTGTCCCATTATCGAAACTTCAGATCGTTTTTAAGCTTTCACCAAAATTCCAGATAAATTGTGCTAGTTTAATTGGAGTTGCTTTTAGCATCGCTGTGGGATATATCATTGGTTTTCCAAAATCGCTTTTGTCTCCTGGACATGGTGGTCTGTAGCACGTCATGGGGGCTTCATATCTCAAGTTTTTGAAAGATATTTTCGATCGCAGACTTCTAGCAGCAACCATTGCTATAATCATGGTAAAGAGCAGCAACAATTTTAAAAAAATCATTTTTGATTATTTTTTAAAAATATATTTTTTGGTTTTAAATAAATTTCTGAGAGCACTGTAATATTGGTTTTTATTGGCTTTGCTTGGATGTAGTCAACTGAATATTTGTCAAAACCGATTGCGAATTTATATATTTTTTCATGAGCAACAGATCAACGATAATTGAAGAAAAGTCTCCACTAACTTCAAATAGAAATAGAATTATCGTTAGATTCTTTTGAAATTTATGAATGACAGTGACCAATAGAATGTGGTAAAATTATCTGTAATTCTGTAAATTTATATTTCTAACTAATTTAAAAGAAAATTTACTTTATAGATTCTTCAAGAGGAAAAAAAGACAAAAAAAACCTTTATATGGAAATAATTTATATGGGAGCTATACTTATGAAATATGCCAAATTTTCACTAGGGACAACTATAGACTATATCAAATACAGATGCTCACTGCTCGACACACATTTCCCGGTGAACTCTGTAACAGAACCTGAGGATCAGCAGGACCAACAAGAGTGCGAGTGGACTGCGAGCGTCGCTAGCTTCTTGACTGAGAGATCCAAAATATGCTGGGCAATTAATTTCCTCTATACTAGAGTCGACCTCTGTATTAGAGTCGACTTCTCCCTCTATACTAGAGTCGAACTCTTAGGTCTTCTTCTATACTAGAGTCGAACTCTTAGGTCTTCTTCTATACTAGAGTCGACTTCTGAGGTCTTCCTCCATACTAGAGTCGATCTCTGTACTGGAGTCGACCTCTGAGGACTTCCACTATACTATAGGTTTTTCTATTGCACAAAAAATCAACGATAATGCCAGAAAATTAAACTCAATATTTGGAATAGAAATATCAATAGTTTCTTTTTAAATTGGTGAATAACAGAGACGAATAGAAGGTGGTGAATAAGTTTATTTGTAAAACTTTAATCATATAATTTTATTTCATTTAACATAATGAAATATTGATTATCTAATAACTTCTGTACTACCTATCCGAATCCTCTGTATTTCCACACATAGTAATAATTTATCTGTGGTTATCACCATGAAAAAGGGGCGAAGTGGCCCCGCCACTTTCGGTACCTCCCACACAAAATGTGTAAAACATACAAAAATTAAATGGGTTAAACCGTTAATATCAGAATACGTAAACGCGTACAATTCGGAACAGTGCAATGTCTAAATATAAAGCATTTGGGCATTTCTCCATTGTTGAATGCGACATTCGTACGCATTCAACCTGAAAAAAACACATGCCAAAACATTATTTCATTTTTACAAAAGGCGAAACTTATAGCTCTTGATTAGCACAATAATTGGTGTTAAGTTTGATTTTGGCCAATTGTTCGTTTTCGAGATAAAAAACCAAGCCATTGGCACGCGACAAAAACAGAAGTCGCTTTCAAAGCAAACCAATCAAACACTGATTTCAGCGAAACCTGAAGGAATATTTTAATGCGACTAATTTTAAAATGTCATGGATTCATGTATCTTAATAATGTTTTTATATTTTATTCAAAAATATTAAGTAGTTTATTTTTTATTTAATTTTAATCACATTCGCACGCGACATTTCGCATGCGACATTTTATTACATCGTTCTTTTTATGTTTATTTTTTTCTTTTTATGCAACTAGACATCCAAAGGTTGATTATAAATGATTTTTAATGTATTCAATATATTTATTTTCACAATAAAAATTATTTTTCTTATATCCCTTAAATATAAATCAAGATTTAAAAGAGAGACCATTAATCAGAAAATAACATGCAATACAAATGTTTAAAACATAAACTTTGCAATTATTCGAATTTGCACTCAAATATTTTAAAATGTGTTATGAATAAATGTAGTTTTTGGGAAAATTAGTTAAATTTGATAGATTCCCTATAAAAAAAATAATAAAACAACGTACTTGTATAGACTTTAAATTTTTTGGCTGCGGTTGACATCTCGTTGGAAATGCACATATACTGTTAAGCGCATGATAGGCGCATTCGAGCCACTTCTGCAAACTCCCACACAAATTGACAAATTCATTCGAACATAGTATTCCCATAACTTCTGCACTACTCGTCTAAATGTTTTTATATTGTGTACTTTAGACAATTTTTCGAATGACTGTAGACTGACAACCATATTACAACTCCCAGAGTGAGGATTAGGGCGGGTCGATTTAAAAATCGCCCATTGCTCAGTGAAAATCGTATTCTAGGGATCAAAATAATAAACTTTGCCGAAGGAACCATACCTCTAAAACGAATTCTGATGTCCCGGAAAAAATCCCTGGAACCCCCCTGGGGATGTGCCACTGGCATGGGTGGGTCGGGCCTCCAAAGTTAGTGGGGGTCGGTCATACATTTGGGCACGATTGGAGCACTCTAAATGGGTCAAAGTGGGATTTTTCAAAATTTGCCCCTACCCAAAATTTCGACCCAAATTCCGGGACATCAGAATTCGTTTTAGAGGTATGGTTCCTTCGGCAAAGTTTCTTATTTTGATCCCTAGAATACGATTTTCACTGAGCAATGGCGACTTTTTTGCCTTCCCACAAATCGACCCGGCCTAGTGAGGATATACCTTAGTCTGTTTACTCGTCTGACATTTTCTTACTTGTTGTAAAAGCCATTCATACAAAATAATCTATTTATGAAGGACCATATTGTTTTATTTTGTTTTTTTTTTTACTTAAAATATTTATGTGGCATTGCTTTTGGTATTCCGGTAGGCAAAATTTGTGGTTTTCCCAATGAACTTCTATCTCCCGGGCACGGTGGTCTGTAACACTTGACAGGCGATTCAAATCCAAGGCTTTTCTGGAAAATCGTTCCAATAAGTAGAACAAAAAATAGGACTACTTGTAATAAAATCATTTTAATTTTTATTTGCAATAGAAAAAGTTTAAATTAGTTTTTCTGCGAAGCAAAATGATCTTTGTTGTTAGTTTGAAATGTATCAACTGCAGCCTTGGTCATTTCTGTTAAGAGTTTATATCATTTTTCTTAGAAAAGCATTTTATATTAATAAATTGACCGCAATTAAAATATAAATATGCATATTATTTTTTCTTTTCTGATTTATGTGTAATTGCCGACAACAGTAGGGCATAATTATAAGTTTTTTTTCAATTTCTACTAAATTTTCTATAAAAATTTTCAATTTTGACGAAATTTTCTATAAACATTTTCAATAAAGAAATTTTCTATAACAATTTTCAGTTTCGACGAAATTTTGTATAAAGATTTTCAATACCGACGAAATTTTCTATACAAATTTTCAATTTTGTCGAAATTTTCAATAAATATTTTAAATTTCGACGAAAATTTTCTATAAAAAATTCAATTTCGACGAAATTTTCTATGAAAAATTAATTTTCGACGAAATTTTCTATACAAAATTCAATTTCGACGAAATTTTCTACAAAAAATTAAATTCAATTCGACGAAATTTTCTATTAAAATTTTCAATTTCGTCGAAATTTTCAATAAATATTTTAAATTTCGACGAAATTTTCTATAACAAATACAATTTCGACGAAAATTTTCTATAAAAAATTCAATTTCGAAGATATTTTCTATAAAAAATTCAATTTCGACGAAATTTCCTATAAAAAATTCAATATCGACGAAATTTTCTACAAAAATCAATTTCGACGAAATTTTCTACAACAATTAAATTTCGACGAAATTTTCTACAAAAATTCAATTTCGACGAAATTTTCTATAAAAAATTCAATTTCGACGAAATTTTCTACAAAAATTCAATTTCGACGAAATTTTCTACAAAAATTCAATTTTGACGAAATTTTCTATAAAAAATTCAATTTCGACGAAATTTTCTATGAAAAATTAAATTTCGACGAAATTTTCTATCAGCCTGTTCAGCTAAATGTACCAAAACGCAGACGTGCGATAGCTACCCAAGCAATAATTTTCTTCTTCTTATTCTCACCCAAGCGATCATGTTTTTAATTTGGTTCATTGTCACTTATCGTTTGGGTAAGAAAGCTCTTTTCTTCATCGTCTTCCTGTCAAAAACCAATATTACCTTCATGTTGTTATTGACATTTCTTAAAGCTTTTTCCACACGAAAATATCAGAACGGGGGCAACCCTATCTAACAGCTGTAAAAGTTGCAACAGCTGTTTCTAGACGATGAGAAATAATTAAAAAACCGAAAACAAACACAATTGTTTGTTTGATAGATCATTTATGTATATATAGGGGCTATATCTAAATCGGAAACCTTCTGCACCCATTTTAGTAAGTCCTTGAGTTAAAAAGGTAGTTCGTGCTAAATTTCCTAGTGATCTGAGCATAATTGTGACCTGTACTCGGTAACAAGGATACATTTATAAACAGACGGACGGACAAAACCAAACCTATTCAGAAAGATTTCTAGGTCGATAGGTATAATAAACAATTGTTTGGGTCACCTAATTTAAGGTATTACGAAAAAATGGAAAAAGCAACAGTGTGGTTGTGAGATTTCAAAACATTTTATACAAACTAATAAAAAGACATTTTTTTAAATTTTGGTGGATACTTCAGCAAAAGATACATGTGTATGTTGTTTGGTTCATTTATCCATTTTTTATTCATTTATCCAACAATTTTCACTTTATCATTCAAAAGGGCGGTAAACATAACCGACACGAATGAATTTTTCTGATCGTCTAATTTGATATTTCATTTTGTTCGTTGTGGTCTTATAAGAACCAAACTGTTGGCGATAATTGAAAGCTTCTTTGTTTACAATCAAAACAAAGTGTGCAAAAACCAAAAATTTCATTCGCTTGCCAATAGACGTGCGAAGTGACAAAAAATAAGTTACAAAAACAGGCCCTATGAAAAATTCAATTTCGACGAAATTTTCTATAAAGAATTCAATTTCGACGAAATTTTCTATAAAAAATTTAATTTCGACGAAATTTTCTATGAAAAATTCAATTTCGACGAAATTTTCTATGAAAAATTCAATTTCGACGAAATTTTCTATGAAAAATTCAATTTCGACGAAATTTTCTATGAAAAATTCAATTTCGACGAAATTTTCTATGAAAAATTCAATTTCGACGAAATTTTCTATGAAAAATTCAATTTCGACGAAATTTTCTATGAAAAATTCAATTTCGACGAAATTTTCTATGAAAAATTCAATTTCGACGAAATTTTCTATGAAAAATTCAATTTCGTCGAAATTTTCAATAAATATTTTAAATTTCGACGAAATTTTCTATAAAAAATATTTTTTTTTTTTTATTATTTATAAAACATTGCTTAAGTTAGGCTACAAAGATATGGTTTTAACTAACCTTACGTCTAGAAGTTATGTATTTTTAAAGGAAAGAACATTGAGAATAATTAAAGGATGCATATTTTTGGAGAAGGAAAAGTTGAAAAAAACCTTCAATAAATAAAAAGTGCGTTTTAACAAACAAAGTTTTTTTTTATGTTATGAAAAGATCGGTTTATCTAAAATTGCATGGAATTTGCATTTATTATCTAGAATACAATTCTTGGATTAAATGATTTTCGTAAACAGAACATAAAGAAGCAAATTTTTCTGTTAAAGTGTTTATTCTCTGCAAAATAAGATTAGTATTGCTTAATTCGTGGAGTCGTTTTGTACTGAAGTGCCATGGCAAATTTAGCATCATTTTTAATATTTTGTTTTGACAAATTTGAATTTTTTGAATGTGCGTTTTGGCACATACTCCCCACACTGGACAAGCATATAAAGCGATTGCCTGAAAAATCAATTTAACAATACTAATCTTATTTTCTTAGTTGGGATTTACGATTTATTAAAGGATACAGAAGTTTGATACCTACATATATTCATTTTATTTAAGATATATGAGACATGGTCCTTGAAAGTCAGTCGCGTATTTAGAAATACACCTAGATACTTCACAGAGTTCGACCATTCTATATCATTTCCGAACATCGTTAAATTTGACTGTGGTATATAACAAGATTTTCTTTTTTTCGTGAAAAATATAGCTTGGGATTTAGTGGCATTTATTTTAATTTTCCATTTAATAGAGTACTCAACAATTTTCTCTAGCGACATTTGCATACAATGAAGAATCTCATGAGCAAACAATCCAGAACATAAAATTGCAGAATCATCAGCAAAAAAAGCGTATTCACAGTTTTCAATTTGTGGGAAATCGCAGATGTAAATAATGTAAAGTAATGGGCCTAAAACAGAACCTTGAGGTACACCAGCCGGAATGTTCAAAACATAATATTAATTTTAGCATTCATGATTATACATAAATATTAGAATATAAATATTTAATAGTTAGCTGGGCAATAACATTAAATTGCTGCTCTTTAGATTTACATTCTCTTAGTTGAGTAATCATCTCGATAGTGAGTTGAGATATCTCATTTTCAGTAAATAAATCGTTGTTGCCGCGAAGTTTCAAACTATAAGAAACATTGTTCGAAAACGTGCTGTTTGTAAAGTTGTTTGTGTTGCTTCTGTTGGATATAGCGTGTTGTTGTTGTTGTTGAGGCTGCTGCCTATACAAAGGTTCGTTGTTGTTGATACTTCCAATTGAATATTGGTTTACATTTTGTTGTGAGCGGACTGATGTTTGGTTGTTGTTATTACGGTACTGCTGATGCGGCGCTCTAGAAGAGTTTTTAATGTTTATGTTTTCTCTTATCTCTAAGAAGGTTTGTCTGTTTGGACAGTTGACGTCGATTGATTTGTGGTTGCCGTTGCAGTTGGCGCATTTGTTTTGTCCCGTAGATTTGCAATCTGCAGTTTTATGTTTACCAGCGCAAAGAGCGCATTTAGTTCGGACGGAGCACCACTTTTCTCCATGGCCAAACTTTTGACAATTTCTACATTGTACTATTCTGTTCTTTGGTTTCCTATGGTAGTCCCATCTTATTATAGTACGGAAGAGACAGCTATGATCTCTCTTAAGTGCATTTAGATTGACAGATCCATTGTCAAACAAAGCAATGTACATCGTGTCCGTAAAACCTTCATAGTTTTTAACAACTGACTTAACATCTTGGCATTTCAAACCACGAGAAACTAATTCAACTTTAACTTCTTTCGATGTTTTATATTCCAAGCCAAAGATTACAGCCTTAAATACACGATCGGAATTCTTATCATGTGAAAAAAATTGGCATTCATTCTCTTTCAATATTTTTAACACGTCCTTGTATAAGTTTGTTGTTTCACACAAAATTTTTACTCCAATTGACATTTTCTTCAGGCGGTAATTTGTATGACCTTTGTTTTGAAGTAATGAATTCACAAATTCTAGATTTTGACCTAAGACTTTGATTGGAGGAATAACCTCTTTTATAGTATTACTCGCACCAGCGGTTTCCGCTTCATCGTCAGAATCTGATAATGCTTGAAGTGGTAAATAGTAATTTCTTTTAGGTGGCCCAGGCCCTCGAGATTCTTTTTTGCGTTTTGCTGCCATTTCAACGAAATGACTGCAGTTTTAATGAGTGACTTATTTTTGAGTAAGACTTTGAAATAAATAACACACAGCGAGAGAAACACGTCAGTTTAACAGCAATGCTGAACTGAGACTGGTATAAAAAAAAAAAAATAATAAAAAAAAAATAAAAAAAAAAAAAAAAAATACAATTTCGACAAAATTTTCTACAAAAATTCAATTTCGACAAAATTTTCTACAAAAATTCAATTTCGGCGAAATTTTCTATAAAAAAATAAATTTCGACGAAATTTTCTACAAAAATTCAATTTCGACGAAATTTTCTACAAAAATTCAATTTCGACGAAATCTATATATTTATATAAAAATGGTGTGAAAAATGTATAGTAATTCATCAATTGAGAACGGCTGGACCGATTTGGCTCAATTTTTTTTTTCAATTGTTCGTATTTGCCTGGAGAAGGTTGTTACGAAAGAAAATTTTGGGAAAACCCTCCGGAAAAGTCGGAAAATTGGGAAAATCGAAAATTGCTATTTCTTGCGAGATTCCTACTATTCCTATCTACTGCTCTCTTTTTCAATCCAAATTTTTTTATTAATTTTCTATTAAACAAAAAAGTTTTCTATTAAACATATGTACGAGTATGTGCTATTTTTCTTGCTGCAATTCATTCGAGTTTTGCGTATTGTTACACTGATTTCGCGTATCACATCGGCAAACGGTACAAGCATTACGATCAATTAAAATTCAACGCGATATTTATCAATTCGAAAATTTTTTCAGATAATAAGTTTGGGTATAAGAAGTAAGGTTATCTTATTGGATTGCGGGCATTGCAAAATCATAATTTCGGATGAATGCACGATGGCGCATAAACGAGCTCTGGAGGCAGTTGACCGAACGATGAAGGATTTACGACGTGATTTGAGACAATTTGGTGAGTCTATGATATTGCTCTCCAGAGATTTTCGTCAAACGCTTCCCGTCATCCTGAAATCTACTGCCTATGAAATTAATGCATGCCTGAAATCGTGGTCTTTGTGGCGGAATGTCAAGAAGTTGAAATTGACCACGAACATGATAGTCGCGCTGCAGAACGACTCATCGGCTCTTGAATTCTCGAAACAACTGTTGGCGATTGGCATTGGCCAAATTACTGTTGATGTTTCCACTGCATTGATATTGTTCCCGGAAAATTTTTGCGAGTTCACATCGTCGAACGAGGAACTCATCACCATAGTGTTTCCAAATCTCGATTAGATTAGTGAACGGGCAATATTAGCAGCGAAGAATAAGGACGTCAATAGCATGAATTTTATTATTCAAAGTAAAATCGAACTCGCTTGATGTGCCAGGAGCTCCGCCGCATAATTTACAGCTGAAGGTGGAATCGATCATAATCAGGTTGCGGAATCTGAATCATCCGAAATTGTGCATAGTTCGCGGTTGTCCATTATGAAACTGATGGACAATGTGATTCAGGCGACGATCATCAAGGGAAAATTCAAAGGAGAGGAAGTCCTTATCCCACGAATTCCGATTATTCCAACTGATCTTTCATTCCAATTCAAGCGGATTCAGTTCCCTGTACGATTGGCTTTTACGATGACAATCAATAAATCTCTAGACAAATCGTAGGAAGTCTGTGGAATTAATCTCGAATTTCCCTGTTTTTCGCACGGTCATCTGTACGTTGCCTGTCTTCTGTCTTCGTTGTTTGTTGTTTATCACATCGCTCTCTACTGATTTCGATTCCTTTTAAACAAATCGCATTAAAATTTTAACTATCTGTGTTTTATTATCACTCTGGAGTTTATCTGAAGGCGTTAAATTGGGGCGAGTCGAAGTTCGCCGGGTCCGCTAGTTTTCTATAAAAAATTCAATTTCGACGAAATTTTCTATAAAAAATTCAATTTCGACGAAATTTTCTATAAAAAATTCGATTTCGACGAAATTTTCTATGAAAAATTCAATTTCGACGTAATTTTCTATGAAAAATTCAATTTCGACGAAATTTTCTATGAAAAATTCAATTTCGACGAAATTTTCTATGAAAAATTCAATTTCGTCGAAATTTTCTATAAAAAATTCAATTTCGACGAAATTTTCTATAAAAAATTCAATTTCGACGAAATTTTCTATAAAAAATTCAATTTCGACGAAATTTTCTATGAAAAATTCAATTTCGACGAAATTTTCTATGAAAAATTCAATTTCGACGAAGTTTTCTATAGAAATTCAATTTCGACGAAATTTTCTATAGAAATTTAATTCCGACGAAATTTTCTATAAAAATTCAATTTCGACGAAATTTTTTATAAAAATTTAATTCCGACGAAATTTTCTATAAAAATTCAATTTTGACGAAATTTTCTACAGAAATTCAATTTCGACGAAATTTTCTATAGAAATTTAATTCCGACGAAATTTTCTACAGAAATTCAATTTCGACGAAATTTTCTATAGAAATTTAATTCCGACGAAATTTTCTATAGAAATTCAATTTCGACGAAATTTCTATAGAAATTCAATTTCGACGAAATTTTCTATGAAATTCAATTTCGACGAAATTTTCTACAGAAATTCAATTTCGGCGAAATTTTCTACAGAAATTCAATTTCGACGAAATTTTCTATAGAAATTAAATTTCGACGAAATTTTCTATAGAAATTACATTTCGACGACATTTTCTATAGAAATTAAATTTCGACGAAATTTTCTATAGAAATTAAATTTCGACGAAATTTTCTATAGAAATTAAATGTCGACGAAATTTTCTATAGAAATTAAATTTCGACGAAATTTTCTATAGAAATTAAATTTCGACGAAATTTTCTATAGAAATTAAATTTCGACGAAATTTTCTATAGAAATTCAATTTCGACGAAATTTTCTATAGAAATTCAATTTCGACGAAATTTTCTATAGAAATTCAATTTCGACGAAATTTTCTATAGAAATTCAATTTCGACGAAATTTTCTATAGAAATTCAATTTTGACTAAACTTCGTTAAAAAATTAATTTCGCTAAAATGTTCTATTAAATAAAAATTATGCAAATTTTCTGTACGAATGCAATTTCATCATAATTATAAAAAAAGTATAACAAATTTATTTGGGAAAAAATTTCTAGGAAACATGCAAAGTCGACTTAGTGACATTACATTTTTCAAATTCCATATAAATTGAAAAATTTCATTAAACAAACGAAAATACGATTTCATAAAACTTTAATCGCCTCTCCTGAAAAACTACCAGTTTCGACTTAGCATGTTTTGGAATGAATGTGTCGAATTGAGGAAGCAAGATTTTTTTGGCCACACCAGGTCATGTTTCTCAATACTTATTATGGTCTCGGTGGTAATAATGCATAGTGCACATCTTGATCAGAGCTGTAATGTCTACGTCGCTTTTTTTTATTTCTTTCATGACTTTTTCCCAATTTCATATTAATCAATGTTTGGATTAAGAGTTACATTTTAAAAACGAACGCGATGGAAATATACATAATCATCTATTTATTTGCTTAATATTATTCGTGAGAAATTTGGATCAGCGCTACAAAAATAAAATTGTATTAAAGAATTTTATTTAGATTTTGTTTTACATGTCAGTTTAATATGGTTTAAAATTTATAAAAATCCGTACAAAACTACCATTCTCTAAGGGCATTTAGAGTATACTGTTCCAAAATTCTGCGTTCACCACTGAGATAATGAAGGCCTGAACAACAACAAATCTTAGCAGATTCATATTTCCTTTAAATTTTATTTTCAGTTTAGAGTATGATTTGTGAAAAATTTGGATTATTAATAAAAAATGTTCATTAATCTTAAATATTTAATTTTAATTGGATTTTATTTCACAGTTCATAAAATTTTTTTACAAAACTAATATTTAATAAGGACATGGTGCTTTAATGCATTTTATAGATCCATGTGTACTACCAGTATTCTTTGGAGGAGGAGCTGCTCTCACAAGTGAGATTATGACGGTCAGAACAACAGCAAATGTTAGAAAATTCATATTTCCTTCAATATTTCTATTTTCACTTTATAGTTTTGTTAACGATTAGTTGAGAATGTACCAATGAAGTGTAGAGAATGTAAGCTAGTTGACATTTATATAGCAATTTCTTGAAACAATATTGGCTTAGTTTTATAATATAAAACCACATTGTTTTAAAAGTACGTTTAACTTTTCTATACCCTCTACCATATGATGGGAGGTATATTCATGTTGTCACTGCGTTAGTAAAACTTCGAAATATTAATCAGGGACACCATAAAATATATATAATTTCGTCTGTTGTAAATGAGCTAGATGACTAAAATTTTGTATAGATACAGCATACCTAATTTCATTTTATTACTTTCTTTTTTCCAGTGCATTGACCGCATGTGGGGTCTCAGATCAATATTTCGAGGTGTTCAAACGAAGTGACAATATTAATATACCCACATCATCCTATTATGTTGGAGGGTATAAAAAATTTATATTTCATATTACCTAGAGTCGTATTACATAGAATTTTCTTATGCAAAAAGCTGCATACTATTCCAGGTTTTAATTTGAACCCTCTATATCGTAGTTTCGAGAAAATCACATTTGAAGTTTTTGTGAATTTAGACTTCTTGGAAGATAACTATTAATAGTTTTGAAGAGAATCGATGTTTTCAATTTCTTGTCATTTTAATATGTGGTGAATTAATCAGGCTACAACCAGATGATATTCTATTAGTCTAAAATTGCGTAAATTGCATAAAAATGGGATCTAAGTACCATACTACATATATACACTATCTGTTCGATTTAACTTTTGAGCCACTTTGTGGAAGTATAATTCCACCAAAATTTTACCAGCTATAGAATCAATTACGTAGATTCTTATAATGCAATGAAAAACCAGTAAGGAAAGGCTAAAGTCGGGCGGTGCCGACTATATAATACCCTACACCACTCTCGTAATATTGAATAACTCTGATATATAAATTTTGTAATTCATGTATAAATTGTTTACATAAATTTACTTTTGGGACATTTTATACTTAAATAATACCCTGTACCACAGTGTGGTGTAGGGTATAAAAACGATTGGATCTAAAGAGCCAAATCGGACGAAACATGTATATGGGAGCTATAGCTAAATCTTAACCGATTTTCTTCAAATTCGGTAGTGTTGGTTCGTGGAACAATAAACTCTACCATTCGAAATTTCAAAGCGATTGGATGTAAAATACAGCTTCTATAGAACTAAAGGGCCAAATCGGACGAAACATATATATGGGAGCTATAGCTAAATCTTAACCGATTTTCTTCAAATTCGGCAATGTTGGTTCATGGATCAAGAAACTCTACCGTTCTAAATTTCAAAACGATTGGATGTAAAATACAGCTTTTATAGGACAAAATGGCCAAATCGGACGAAACATATATATGGGAGTTATAGCTAAATCTTAACCAATTTTCTTCAAATTCCGTAATGTTGGTTCATGGATCAAGAAACTCTACCATTCTAAATTTCAAAATGATTGGATGTAAAATACAGCTTCTACAGGACTAAAGAGCAAAATCGGACGAAACATATATATGGGAGCTATATCTAAATCTTAACCGATTTTCTTCAAATTCGGCAATGTTGGTTCATGGATCAAGAAACTCTACCATTCTAAATTTCAATACGATCGGATGTAAAATACAGCTTCTATAGGACTAAAGGGCCAAATCGGACGAAACATATATATGGGAGCTATAGCTAAATCTTAACCGATTTTCTTCAAATTCGGCAATGTTGGTTCATAGATCAAGAAACTATACCATTCTAAATTTCAAAATGATTGGATGTAAAATACAGCTTCTATAGGACTAAAGGGCCAAATCGGACGAAAGATATATATCTCCCATATATCTAAATCTGAACCGATTTCAACCAAATTCAATAGCGATCTTAACAGCAGCGAAATACTCTAAACTGCAAAATTTCAGAACGATCGGAGTGAAATTGCGACCTGTAGTCGACGAACAACTTTACATGGACAGACGGACGGACGGACAGACATCGTTAAATCGACTCAGCTAGTGATTCTGAGTCGATCGGTATACTTTAAGGTGGGTCTGTGTTATTTTCAGGTGTTACAAACATCTGCCGTGAAACAAACTTATAATACCCTGTACCACAGTGTGGTGTAGGGTATAATAATGGTGTATATGCGTATACGTTATTGTTTTATTGAGGGGACGATATAAACGTCCCTTTCGATCTGAATTCTTGACATTTTGGAGAATAAATAGTTTAAACTATCTGGCTGGAATTAATGACTTTACATTTTATATTGTCCAGTATCAATTGTTGTTAAGATATACCACATCGGTCGACATTTTGATGTAACCCACTATATGAAAGTCCCGGAAGAATTTGACTTTTTGGTGGTGCAGATGTTTCGTTTTTAGCCGATCTGATTGGAATTTCTTTAGCCTGCAACAATTCCTATTAATAATGACTTAGAATTGCTCCTGTCCTTGCTGTCGTGTATTACTGTGCAAATAATGGGAGTAGGTATTATTCAGTCGGTTACGACCCACTTTAGGCTTTCATTACTTTGTTTCTCTTGAAGAATCAATATAAAATGTTTTTTAAATGGCTTAAAAATATGTAATTGCAGAAGTATCAATAAACTTATTCTACCACATTTAATTGGTCACTCTTATTCTTCAATTTCAAAAGAAAAAAATAGATATATATATTTCTATTTAAGTTTTGTGGTTAATTTTCTTAGATTATCGTTTTGATCTGTTGTTCAAGAAAAATGCTATAAATTCGTAATAGGTTTTTCCAATTACTACACAGTTGATTGTTTTTAGTGAAGCTAGTGTATTTTAGTGTTTATAGAAATTTATTTAAACCTAAAAATATATTTTTAAAAAGTAATCTGAAATGATTTTCTTACAGCCTGTTTCTGTAACTTAAAATTTTGCTTTCGTTCGCCTGCCAGACGACAAACAGCTGATTTGGGTTTCACTAACTACCATCACAACGACAAGTCGCACGATAATGAACTTGTACGAAAACGTAATAATTTCAGTGTAAATTTTAGTTTCTCTATCTCTCTTTGCTGTCATCTGGGCGAACACATATCTCAGATTGAGTCACTTTATTTTATTTGTCGACTGACAGGAACAATGACAAAAAAACGTTATTAAAAGTTAAAATAAGTAGATATTAGCATAATTATGGTAAAAACAATTAAATAATAATAAAATTGTATACATATGTTTACATATGTTTACATATGTTTACATATTTAAGCATAAACAAGTCAACATTGGCAGCTCGCTAAGATGGAAAAAATTAATCAGTGCACAATGAGAGAGTCGTAAGAGAGAGAGAAAGAAATGAGTGTGTTGGATCAGCTCAGCTGACTCACCCAGGTTTGATTTTTTTACACCGCTCGTGTAAAGGATACTGAGGTGTATTTTCTAAGGTCGACCATACAAATATGTGCGCTTTTTTAGACTGGAAGTTTTGATATTATTGATATGGAAATTACATTAATTTCCAATTGGTAAATTGCTAACGTCATTGACGTAGGGCCAGGTGAACGAACGAACGAACATTAGAGAAACCAAATTCCAGACGAAAGTGAGTGACTGGTTTTCGTTCGCAGAGACTTTCGTTAGAAATATAGAAACAGGCCGTTAAAATTGATCCTGTTTTTGCTGTGACCATTGCAAGGGTTGCTGCAACAAGTCTGCGACCGAAACAATAACTCAAAATATTGCGATATAAAGCACCCGTGACGTGCTACAGACCACCATGTCCCGGAGACAAAGGTGATTTTGGGATACCGATTATATAAGTATATCCCAAAGAACGCCAAACGCACCTGCAATTAAATTAGCATAATTTAATGGCTTAAAGAAAAATGTTTTGAAATATAAATTTATTCATAATAAACAACAAGTAGAAGGGTTAAATTTGGCCATGCCGAATCTTATATACACTCCACCACGGATCACACGTGAATGTTACATGTACTAATAAACTCATTACACCAATTTTCAGCCCAATTCGTTAAAATTTAAGGTTTTTGTGGCGTTAAGAAGTCAAATCTAGTGGGACCTTTGTATGTGGGCTATATCAATACATGAACCTATCAATAGTGTTGTTCGTGTGAAGGATAGCGGGTATATATAAACCCCAGTTACCAACTTTCACCCCGATTAGTTGACATTTGTGGTCTCTATGACGTTAAGAAGTCAAATCGAGGAGATGCCATATATGGGGGCTATATCCAAAATTGGACCGATATGGCCATTTTCAATCCCAACATACCTGCAGATATAAGATGTATATGTACCAAATGTCAGCCACCTAGCTCATGTACTATAGATTGTAGCGTGATTACAACAGACTGACGGACAGACG
Organism: Eudasyphora cyanicolor; assembly: GCA_963930755.1. Classification (NCBI taxonomy): domain Eukaryota; kingdom Metazoa; phylum Arthropoda; class Insecta; order Diptera; family Muscidae; genus Eudasyphora; species Eudasyphora cyanicolor. Next base: position 48,330,107 of record OZ005737.1, on the reverse strand, counting down.
GACATGGCTAAATCGTATTAGATTATTACGACGCACAATGGGAAAGGGGGTAAATACGCGCATAGCAGTATTTGCTATCTCATGACTATACCGTTAGAGATAGGGTCCTACGGTTTCGACCATCTTCAAGAGAATTCTTTGGAGAAGAAATTGGTGTACCCAGATTTTATGTTACTGTAACCATGTATCGCATAGTGGGCCTACAAAGGTGACTTTGTGGAAATTAGTGTGAAAATCAGAATATCGTACCAACTTCAGTGATCTTGATTTTATATTCAAGCTGACAAAATTTAGTTCAAAATCTATAGTCGGGACGACTTTGGTTCAGAAGTTAAATTATAATAACTGAAAATTTTCACCAAATTACAAAGAAAATATATTTGTATGTGTTTTCAACTATATATACGATCCATTGAAGTTCAAACACATTTTTGTGAAAATTGCGTTAAAAGTCTACAAAACCGGGCAATGTTTTTGAAATTGAAACCAAAACAACATAAGTAGGATAACATTACAAAAAAAATATAATTTTAAAAGCTGAAGTTTTGCACTAATGCAATTACACAATGGGTCGTCGACTGTTAATAAGAGAAAAGTTAAATTAGGTTAGGTTAGGTTAGGTTAGGTTGAAGAGAGGAGACGTTTAAACGTCTCATGTCCATGGACATACACTTAAGCCAGTGGTTCGGCCTGTTGTGCGCTCAAAAAAAGTTAAATTAAAAACAAAAAAATAATCGGTCCACCCTAATATACATAAACTGCAGAAGCGTTTTACTATATTTTTATAGTTTTTGTAGAAGAAGTAAACTATAAAAATTACACATATAATCATAATAATATTAATTAGATCGATAATTTTGATCGTAGAACTCTACAAACTTGCAACCATACTTGTACCGGTCATATTTATAATCCGATTTTGCGAAATTTCGTAAAATTTATTTTTTTGAACCAAGAAAATAGGTCCATAAGTTCCGGGATAATCGGTTTATAGATAGATGTAGGTCCCACACATATTTTCTTTATTTAAAGTAAAAAAAGCACATATTTAAAGTACAAAAATCGGCCATAATCGCAAAAAGTCGCAGATAAACTAGGTACCGCTGGATTCACCACTAAGTCACCCCCCTTCTCTATGTCATATCTTAGTGATCCCACGTGATCCAAAAAAGTTGTATTCCATTTACTGAGGATAATTTTTTTGAAAAACAAAAAAAACCGTATTTTTACTTTGAAATGTCTCTTAATTTAAAGAAGTTAAAAATACATTTTACACACAAAAATTTAGATGAATATAACCTTATTATATGTTACATTGTCCGGTCGCATTTCACCAAGAAACGAAAATTCGACAAGCATTTTAGTATATACATTTTATCATCGCAATTTTATTTGCATTTATTGCATTTATTTGAAAGGTCATAACTCGGAATCGCCCAGATATATTTTCATAAAATTTGAAGGTATTTTCATTAAATGTTATGCACAATAAAACAATATTCCCAAAAAATTTATTTTTGAAAGTTGTTTTCAAAGTCCTGTGCGCGTATATTTCAGCATATTTTCCCATCGTGCGACGATTAATAACTTATATACTTTATGGGGTCTCAGATCGATATTTAGTGGTGTTACAAACGGAGTGACAAAATGAATACTCGTACGTATACCCCCCATCTTATGGTGGAGTGTATAAAAAGTTTCAAAATAATACAGATACCTGTTTCTTGAATAAGAAGAAGCACCAATGAAGTGGCCTCTTATAACAAATAAGAGGTTTCTAGGTTTAACGAATAGTTTCTCTACACTAGAGTCGACATCTGAGGTCTTCCTCTCTTCTAGAGTCCACCCCTGAGTTCTTTCTCTACACTAGAGTCGCCCTCTCAGGTCTTCCTCTACACAGGAGTCAACTTTTATGGTCTTTTGTGCACTAGAGTCTGAGGTCTTTCTCCATAGTAGAGTCAGCCTCTGAGGTCTTCCTTCATTTTAGAGTCGAGTTGTGAGATCTTCCTCTATGTTAGAGTATTTACTAGAGTCGATCTTTGCGGCCTTCTTCTGTACTAGAGTCGATCTATGCCTCTAAAATGCTTCAAAAACACGATTTTTTGCTGGGAAGAATTTAAATTATTAAATTAAATTATTATTATTATTTAATTTAAATTACTAGAAGTAGCCATAGTTGTGGCGCTGTAGGGTATCATATAGTCCCAACTACCTATTACTTTCCATAATTGGTTTTATTGGAATCTTTTTATGTCAATCAAGTTTTTATGTTGCGGCTTTCTTTACATGGCTAATGCAGAAACAAACGATGGAATAAATATCGTTGTAATTACTACAATATTCTCAGTTGATTTTGTAAGCTTAAGGACTAACGGCAATCGAAGTCAAACACTATAAGAAAGACAAAATGGATTATATTAAAATTATAATTTTACTCACATTTCTAATTGCATCAGTAGCTGCAAAAACTGTGTCATCAAAGCCTTCCACGTTTGGTAATTTCACAAAATGCCCTGTCCACTTGGAGCCAAGATGCTGAAGAAGGACAGTGAAAAGATAATATATATATTTGTTTATATTTCAAAATGTAATAAAAATCTTAAAAACAATGCGATTGTAATAATTAAAAATTAAAACGAGTACGAAGTTTCACCTAATTGGAAATGTAGGAATTTGTAATTTGCTACTTTGCGTGAGAGTTGTATTGCGTTTTATTACACTAACATAACATTTTCTGGTGTTGGGCGACCTAAACAAAAAAAAATGTTAAAAAAAAATTATGGTATAGTTTAAAAAAAAGTGTCTTTAAGATTATCATTTTCTTGGAAGTTGTCTTTATATTAATCCTTCGTGGGTTAAGTGTAGATAAATGTTGATTAATTAGTTGTATACTACTACTCAATTAATTTGTATACTACTACTCAGAATCTTTGACAATTCCACGACCTTTTGGTAACTCCCAAACAAAATCACCAAAATAAAAAATATAAAAAACAACATATCAACCTATGTAGTTTATTTTTGGATAAAATGTTTATAAGCAGTTACAAATAGGTGAAATAGGATCTCGCCATATATTTTTTTTTAAATTGTATGTGAATTTAATTTTTGAAAATGTGTTAAAATTATTGGGAGGCTCAATATTTGTAAAAGTTATGGAGGATATACCAAGACTAGTCTGATAATTTTCGTCCGTTTTTGCAAAAACAGGCCGTTTCTTAACTAAACAGCCAAGTTGCGACCAAACTTGGCATCGTAGATGAAGAGGTGTTAGAGAAGTTAAGTTTTATATTTGGGCCCCCTATGTCATACAGGGGCGGAGCTGGAGAGCCTCAAATTTGGCCACATCGGGTGAAGAAAATGTTCAAATGCGTGTAACTTGAGTTTCTCTTCCGATTTATAAAATTTCGATTTATAAACAATTTTCTACTAACTAAGTTCTACCAAAAAACTTTTTATACCTAAGAATTATCTCGTATTGTTACCGAGATATATGCAATTGAAAATTTATTTTTTATTTTTTCCCTTACCGTGTGTTAGTATTTTGTAAATATCGCAGCACAATATGCACCGATTTCAGCCGTATCAAATTGGTTCTACACGCTGAAAAAAAATCGTCTCTGTAGTATATTGTCCCAAACATATTCTGCTTGAAACATATATATTTTTAGGGTGCAATCCAAATCCATTTTTCTTTGCATCCCTCCCTCCGAACTGTTGCACCATTTCACAACATTTGCAATCGTAATCAGCCTGCGTAGAGTCGTATGCTGTTTGGCTTTTAGTTTTGCACCGGCGTTTGTGGTGTTCGGTATTTGTGCGTGTGTGTGGCAAAATTAAAAATATTTTTTGGTCAGTGGACTCAAATTATTTCATTCAAAAAATTAATTAAACCAAAGAATGTAAATTATCGGATGTGCGATATCTCGCAAATATACTGTGGTCTCCAATTTCATGTTATAGATAAATGGTAAATGAATTGAAGACATGTGGGGACAGTCAATAACAAAAACAATAGATTGAGCACTGCTTGCAAATATTGAACATTTTTGGGAAAGCTGGAATACCCAAAACAATAAATTTTAACCATAACTGTGACGAGCCATCTATTGTTGTTGTTATTTTTCCACACGTCTTAAATTGTAAATATGTACGTGTAAGTTAGACCGTTTATAGCACATGATGCAAAAAGTGAAAGTTGCTGCGATCTTTGATTTCCGAACCGAAGAAGTTTCCATTTGGCCTACAAGACTTCCATAAAAATGTTTGTGCCGATCTGATAACCCTAGGGTCTGCCCAAAGTCCATTCAAAATATAGAACACACTTTATAGGGTAAATATTTTTTTTATTCAAAAATCGTATGTTTAAATAAGTAAAATTACATTTCTTTGTATTATTAATTAATAAATAGTTTTTAAATAATAAGATCGGTGAAAAAAACAAAAAATACAATTAATTCAATATTATATTAGATCTGACTTGTTATGTGAGGGACATTTTCTACGATATTCTTCAATGCACTGTAATATAAATTGATTGTGTTCTTCGTCTTTCGTAAGTATTCTGTTGAAATCATTCATAAATTGTACACCGCGTTCAGCAGTGTCGTTACCAACAAACAGATTACGACAAACATCGAGAGCATCTTGATAATCTTCATTTACTTCCCAAATGAATGGGTCATGCTTTAAAAATTCAGTACTCAATCCAAAAGCACCGAAAAATGTTTGGTTTTGTATGAGACGGAATCGCTCAAATTATTACACAGCAATAGTTTCGGGTCGGAGAATTTTCAATAGATTTCCAGATTTACGACGGATTCTGTTGATTGCAGATGCCTAACCATTTTTCGTTTCTCTTCGAGTGAAACATCCGAATCGAAAAATGCCAAAGCCATTGATTCTGGGGCCAAATACCACAAATGATTTTTCCATTTCTTCAAAACAGCTTCAGACACATCTCGGTCGATTTCTGCGTATGCGATGGAGTCTTTCAACAAATGTATATCTTGATTTGGTGCTCGTATGGCATTTGTGCATGTAAACCACGCTTTGACATACAGCCGCACGAGAAAAATACATATATTCCGTAGCCCACTGGACTCTCGTTTTGTCAATGCAAACTGCTCTCGAAATAGGTATATTTCTAAGGCATAAATGCCTTTTCCCATGAACCTTGCGTGGTATGTTGGTGCCGACACCACCAAGAAACATTATTGTTAATTGTAATAGTTCCTTGTAATCAGCTCGGATTTGTGTTTCATTTAGCTGTTTAATGCAGAATTTCTTAATGACTTCGCAGTCAGCATTACTTATTTTTGAGCGTACATTTGGATCTTCGAGTCCGTTTTTAAACGATTTGTGGTCGAGACTTACCCAAACGGCAGCAAAACGATTAAAAATAGGCACTTCAGGACCACAAGTCGCCGAAGTTTAACCTCAAACACATGTTTCAATACTATCTCCATCATGTGATGAGAACATGGGAACTTGATTAATTTTCGATCTAATTTGTTCTGCAACAAAATGCACGATCCAGTGTTTTGAACTGTATTTGATGAGTGTATCATGAACGACTTTGGCCATATTTTCTCCAGTACCAGCCGGGATTTTGGGAGCGCCCAAAAATTTTGATGTGTAGAACGATTAATCACAAGCTCACCAACAGAGGTCAGAGGCGTCGCAGCATTAAACATTATCTACAATTTTGGATGTGGTCGGTCTGGAGACAAATAAGAATATGACTAAAATTAAATTTTGTGCGAAGCTGTCCCTTTCTCAATTCACTTAGGCTGGAGGCAGAGCGCGTTCTGTAAACGACCCTGCTGCATGGCCGTATAGCGCGCTGCAAACTTCTGCTTATGTTTTCTTATTTGACCAGTACGTCAGAACTATCATGCAAATCCGTTGTTTTTTTTCATGCATGCACAAGCATGATCTATTTTTTATTGTGAGAGGCCATGTCGGTGTGCATGCATGCCCAAATTTTGTTCATGTAAAGTGAGTTTTGTGTTTTCAAACAACTTTGGGCAGACCTTAGCGTTATCCAATCGGCACCAAAAATGGAGGTTTGTAGGTCAAATGGAAACTTTTTCGGCCCGGAAATCAGTACCGAAAAAATAATAAATGGTCTAGAGTAAGTGATTTAAAACAATTAACGTTTAGGTACTGAAGCTCCTAATGGTAATTAGGTACTGAAGCTCCTAATTAATTAAATTTATTGTCAAACTCATCGCCATCTCAATAAGGCACAATGCACACATTTTGTTTGTTTAATTTTCTGAAAGCTAGAATCATAACGAAGAAATCGGTTAATCCTATCGAACATTATCGTACGCACCAACCAGACGGACAGGTTGACGGACATTGCTCAGATGACTTCAAATGGCCCAAAACGGAGTTCCGCCAAATATGTTTGGGGTCACTCCCGATGTGTTACAGTTTTGGCCCTCAGCTTCTGATATACACCCTTGTTCACAATAAGGGGGTATACGAATATTGTTGAAATTCTCTTATTTCTACCAAAAGTGCTATAATATATCCATAGATTGAGCGCCCCAGTAGGCGAGTTGGTAGGGTACTCGCCGATGAGTTTGGGGGTCGTGGGTTCGATTCCCACCAGAGGCACTGGTCTGTCGCTGCAAACATGTAGCCATATGCACATATAACCATTTGTAACCCGGCCTTTCCCTGAACCTTAAAATTAGAATATAAATTTACTTTGTATTGTAATTCATATAAATAAATAAATAAATACCCATAGATTTTCTTCAAATAGGCATTGTTTTCTTCGTTAGGATGCCAGCTTTCGAAATATGGAGCAAACGATTTTTTGGCGAATTTTGTGCTATTTTTTACGTTTTCTTTTTTCTTGCCAGCAAAAAAAGATTAAAAAAAAACCAAATTTTTTCTAATTATTTTAACGTAATTTCCTATAATTTGACGTGTATCCCGGCATTATCGAACGTATACTTCAAAAAATGGTGCAAATATTAAAGGCCCAAAAAGAAAATTGAAATTGTAAAGAAAAATTTAAAAATAAAAACAAATTACCATATACATTTTTTTAAATATTTTTCGTTTTTAGGTCTCCATATTACACAAGAAAATGTTATGCGCAGCCCTACGACAAAAGTGTTGTAGCATAGTGTAACCAAATCAGATTTCTTTAGCCCCCATGTTGGTATTTCTTTCTCAAGTGTCACAGGTCAAAAATGAGATCTTTCTCAAATTCTCAGAAAATGTTGCCCTAGTAAGTGGGAGAAATGACCCACAATATTAAAAAAATTTTATGAAAATTGGTGGCAGGGGGCGATGTCAATGTTCAAAAAAATAATGTTTTCCCTCTCTAATGATTTTTTGAAGTTAATTTTAATGCTAGAAAGCATAAGAAATTTAAAATAGAAAATATTGTTTCGTGCACTTTGCATAAAAAATATTAACTTTATCTTAAACTAATTAATGTTTTTTGTTTTATTCGACCTTTTTCATTATTTTTTTTTCCTTTAATTATTTCAAGCTTGAGATCTGGTTTTTCAATATTTAATATTTATTCATTTTCCAATATTTCGGAATTAGCATTGAATTCCGTCATCAGGGATGAATGTTCTACAATAATAATTAAACAATTATATATAAATTAATTAAACAATAATAATAAATAGACCAAAATAACTACGATCACAATTTCGCTCCCAACAGGAGAACAGGATTCAGTATTTCCTGTTCTCCTGTTGCGAGCGAATTCCGAAATATTGGAAAATAAATAAATATTAAATATTGAAAAACCAGACATCGAGCTTTTATCTTAAACAATTTATTTCGGTCACTTTTCGCGCAAATGAAAATATAAATTGTGATATCTCAGAATCTATATATTTTTTCCCTTACATTTTTTGTAAAGATTGGTCCATATGTACTCTACCGATGGTGTACGTTTTTGAGTGGGGACGACGTTGGTTCAGAAGTTACATTATAATAACATAAAATCTTCATCAAACTACAAAGAAAAAATATTTGTATATGTTTTCAACTAAAGGGGTTTCCAACAAGAGGTGCTATTTTGGTATTCAAAGAAAAATTTATTTTTTTAGATAAATGATCGGATGTTTATTTCATAATAAAGAGGAAGGTATGCCGTTAATAATGAAAAACAGGACCATATCCTTTTCATGAAATTTTCCATAACCAAATCGCAAAGTGGCTGCCCTATGTCCTCGATAGCCTCACGAATTCTATCTTGAGGTCTTGAATCAACGCTGGGCTGTTGGCGTACACCTTATCATTCACGTGGGCCCAAAGGAAGAAGTGCAAGGTATTAAATCACAAGATCTCGGTGGCCAATTGTGATCACCTCTTTGAGAGATAACACGGTCCGGAAACTTTTCCCGTAACAGAGCAATGGGTTCGTTGCTTGTGTGGCACGTAGCGCCGTCTTGTTGTAAGTAAACGTTGTCCAGATCAATACCATCCAACTCCGACCATAACAAATCATTAGTAATCTCTCGATAGCGCAATCCATTCACCGTAA